>JARHVA010009216.1:212500-327500 GCA_037957365.1 Torreya grandis | reverse complement strand
TATCTTTGTGATTGGCCTTGTATACCCTAAACCTAAGCCCTAAATAGTATACCCTAAATTTCAAACCAAAAACTTTCCATATTTACCAATCGATTTCATCCCAATTAACATCCTTTGTATTAAAAATTAGGTTTAAAAATGGCATAGAGTGATGAGACCTTATATACACCCATAAACCTAAACCCTACATGGCCTAATTCCTAATCCCTAAAACATAAATTGTAATACCTAGTCCCTAATCCATAATATTTAATCCCTATGCCCCAATGCTTTAATCCCTAATCCCTAATCCCTAATCCTTAATCTATATTAAGTATAATGTGAGCACCTTATTTAGTAACATAATCATGTTATTATTAATATAGGGAAAACTTAATTCTCAATGCCAATTACTAACCCCAAATGATTATTAAGATTAATGTGATCATGATATTGCATAACACGATCCCATTATTTTTAATATATGCTTCTCAATATATTAGATGAAGTAGAACCTTATACAATAAATAATTTTATCACGTTATGAAATAACACAATTGTATTATATAACATGATTATGTTATTATTATTTTAGACTAAGATCACTTCTCAATGACTATTTTTAACCCAAATCAAGAATTATGTCCCCATAAACATTCTCTACGTACTTCTACGAGATCTGTGGTACCTATGTACTTGACTCCACCTTTTAAAATTTGTTTATTATCCTTGATGGGTGATGTATCATGTTATAGGAAGAAGAATATGTTGAATAATAAAACATAAGATAAATTATAATATTTAAGAGAGAAACACAAGATACAAATGCAAAAACTTCATGCTAGACAAAGGACAAATCCTAATCCTAATGAACCAAATGCCATAAATAATGAGAAAATTGACAATAATGAATTAAACAATAATGAAATTGACCATAATAAATTTAATAATGATGAAATTGAGCATAATTAAATGAATAATAATGAAATTGAAAATAATGAACTAGTTAATGTTGGAAGTTTACATTCAAAGTTTCAAGTTTTTGATCTTGTTGATGATGAGTCTATGTATGATAATTCACCCCCCATGAATGAATAAAATTTGATGGAAAAAAATAATGATAAAATTAACCATCAAGAAAATTTTATGAAAACATATAATTAACAACAAACAATGAAGAAAATGTCATCCCACCTTTAAATAATGAATGTAATAATAATTTTGAAACATCCTCTCAACAAATTCCACCTTTACCAACACCTCCAAGAATTATACATGGAAAATACAAGTACTTAACTGAAGTCTATGAAAATATTGTAGAACCAATGCATAGCAAATTATCTTATCACCATTTAAGAAGACTGGCACAATAAATTTGGGATACTTTCTTTCATAATTTGGATTATGATAGTCAAAGAAATTTCATTGATAAAATTGATTGAGGTGAGACCTATAATGTACATATTAGAGCTAATAACATCTAACATGGATGTTGAAAACAATGAAATTGTTAAAAATATATATGATGCATATCATATTGTAGGTCCAAAATCATGCACCAAAGACTGTAATGATACATAGTATATACTTACAACTTGTGTAGTAAGTGGTAAAATAGGGGGAAATGAATGGTTTAAAAAACAAGTCAAACACTTAATATAAATAGAAAATTTATAATGAAATAAATTGAAGTACGTGAAAGATTTAATGGACCTAATATCAATGAGTTCTAGGCATTCTTTGGTAAACATCCATGAAAGGACAAGGCCATAGCTGATACTCTTAAAAAGCTAATTGTTTAATTTTGGAAAGACAATACAAGAGTCTCGCCCAATGCAAAAGATGTTGTGAAAAGAAGAGTTGGTTCTCATAACCATGAACTGCATCCAAAATATTTATTGGATATGACTCAAACATAATTTTACTCTAAATGTTTGGAAAAGACATTCATAAATTTATATTTATCAAATATATATTGAGATGGAAAAACATTTTTATGTTAAAATAAATCACACATGCACCACATTTTGTTGTAGGCAACATGTTGAATTTTTAATGCACTATGATGTTTCCTTCCATATTCATTGTACTTTTCATATAAGAAACATTTTTTAGGAGTGTGGCATTGAATTACCACTAAAATCAACTAGAGAATTGATTTCAACTATCTTTTACAAAATATCTAATGGACAATTATTTTACAACAATTCATGTTTAAATAGAAATGATAGCATTTGTGGTGGATCGACAAAAATTTTAAAAAATGTACCCATGAGGAGATTACAAGTCAAATTGGACATGAATTAGTTGGTTTAAACATATATAAATAAGTGAATTATGAATTAAAATATGGAAAATAATGTAAAAGGTGAGAGTTTGTTACAGAAAAGATACTTGTTTTTAACTTTTTGGTCAAATTTAGGGAGAAGATTGTTTATGATATGCAAGCCATAAATATAGGACTAGATAATTGGATGAACATTTCAAGATAAGCAAGGATACATTCCCCCTTAGTTTGATTGTTTTAGTGGTTTATTTTTCTAAAAATTACACATTCAAACCCCAAATAGAAGTTCAATCATAGTATTACAACTCATTAAATGTTACAATATTCATGAATATATAACCATGCATGCATCTTATAGTACAAAGCAATAATACATATTTTTAAGGGAATACCATTTCTATATCAGTGATGATAGATCACATTGTTTATAGTATGTGAAAGGTTGTTTTCAAAATTTCTATAAGTAGTTGAATCATAGGAACATTACTTTTAATCAACATTACATTTAGATATACAATTACACATCATAATTTAAAAATGCACAGATGTTTTATTGGCTAAGAATGATGCACATTAACACTAATGTAGAAAAAAATTAGAGTTTTACCAAGAATAGCCATGGAAAAGGGAATCATGATGGTGTTGGAACATGTGTAAAAAGAGATATTTCAAGGGAGGATTTAAAATTTGAAGAGGGTGTTCATTTGAAAAATGAAAAAATTATGGTTGAATGGCGTAATGAGAACATATGTCATGGTGCTCAACCAAATTCTATTGTTCATATATAGTTATTGATAATGGATAAATAGAACTTAGTAAAGTCTAAGGATTGTATGACTCTAATATATTCAAGTGACCTCCACTCATTTTATAAATCAAATGCAAGTTATTGTATTATTCATATGAGACACTTGACATTTTTTTATTCTGCATGCGTGGACTCTATTTGTAATGAGTGTGAATCACAAGAGTGGGTGGATGATTGGATTTCTAAACCTCTAATTCTAATAAACACATATCAAGTTCCAAGAATATTAAAAATCACAAATATGGCATCATCAAAGGACTTTAATTGTGTATTTGATCTAGTGTAGCCATGTAGAATATTTTTTATTATGTACAATTTATTCTCATTATATATCTTCATATTGTTGCTAAAAATAGATTTTTGTGATACAATGCATGTTTTTATAGTTATTAAATATGAATATAATAAAAAAAGGAACTAATTACTAATTTTTTTAGTTTGTAGAGATAAATTAAAAATTGACTTCCCTAGTTATAGATGGAGAAAACATTGACTATCCCACTGGGTCAGTGGTAGTCACTGGAACATGGTTTTGATGATATCCTATAAAATATTAAAATAAATGGTTGTTTGAAGAGTTTGAAATGCACAAGAAGATACTGTACTATTCAAATTTGATTCTTGCAATGAATATTCAATTACAAAAATATCATGTGAGGCCATTAAATAAGAAACTATGAAAAGTTTGAGAGTCGAACCATGAAGCTATTCTTGATACTATCAAGGTTAGAGAAAATCCTAGTGGCTCATTGAAATGAAATATGTAGGTATGTTGAATTTTCAAATTTATATATAATCAATTTTAGAAAACTTTTTTGATTTTCTAGGTAGTACATATAAATTTCATTTATAATTACTTACTAACAATTTTTTATTGGTTAGTGGTCCCATATAAGGTTCCACCCTCACATGGTTGGCATTATAAGTAAAGAATTATATATTATCAAACTAAGAGAATATCAAATTGGAAATGATTGAAACTTAGGTTGCATGTGATCAGAGCTCTAGAAATGACTTATAGGTTTCATTTTAAGGGTGTTTGAACTTAGGATTAAAAATGCATTTTTCTTGTATTGTGAAGGGTGTTTTTGAGGCTAGAATGGGTTATGGGTTTATCGATCAAGCCTAATGGGAGCCTAAAAAATGGTTCTAAATGTTATACTCCCCCTATAACATATTTTATGTGTAAATCTTTAGCCAAGAAGCATTAAAACTAGAGTTTTATAACCATAACTTAAACTTTAACAACATTTGTTGTCAGTGTTTTTGTGCTTTGAAAATGTAGTGAAAATGCACTTCTAGGTGGATTTAAACATCATGGTGGTGTGATAACATGTAATTTTACTATCTAGACATTATTTTAGTGATATATTTTGAGGTGGAGGTCTCAGAGGTAGAAATGTTGGTTGGAGCTGATGAAGTTGCTTGTTTATTGCCAAAAAGTTGCATTTTTGGACCGCTCACTGGAACTTGTCCAATAGATTACTCTTAAATATTCCACTTGAGTAATTTTAGTATGATTATAATAACTAAATAGTAATGATATTGATCTTAATATTCATATAAATTACTTACAATTTTCATTTTATGCATGTTTGAACTTAGGCTAGAAATTTACATTTTTATTAGATTAGAAGGGTGTTCTTGAGACCAGAATGGGTGGTGGGTTTGTCGATTAGGCCTGATGGGAGGAAAAGAACCTATTAATATATGTTATCCACCCTTACCCCCTCAGATGTGTTTGAAGTGTTAATTTTGAGTCAATAATCAGTAAAACTAGAGTTCTGTAACCACAACTTAAACTCTGTTAACATTTGTTATCAATGTTTCTACTTTCTAGAATAGTAGTGAAAATCCACTTATGGGTGGATTTAAATGTCATTAAGGTGTGATAAAATTTAATTTTACTATATTAACATTATAAAAGTGATATATTCATATGTGGAGATATGAGAGGTAGAAATCCCAGTTGGAGCTCAAGAAGTTGCTTGTTCACTGTCAAAAAGTTGCATTTTTAGACCCCTCACTACAACTTGTCGACTAGATTGGTATAAAATAGTACACTTAAGTGATATAATGTGTAATTAAATGGATTAATGAGTCATTTTATGGATCTAAAATATCATGGAAATGACTTATAATTTTCATTTTACATGTTTAAACTTACGATAAAAAATTACATTTTTCTTGTATTGGGAAGGGTGTTCTTGAGGTAGGAATGGGTGGTGGTTTTGTTGATCAGGCATGATGGGAGGATAATAACATGGTCATATATTTTATACATTGCCCAAACATGTTGACAGTGTTAATTTTTAGTCAAGAAACATTGAAACTAGAATTCTACAACCATAACTTAAACTTTGACAACATTTGTTGTCAATATTTTTGCTCTTTGGAACGGTAGTGAAAATGCACTTTCAGCTGGATTTGAATGTCATGAAAGTGTGATATCATGTAATATAATTATTTGGATTTGATAAAAGTGATATATTTTTAGATGGATTCCCTAGAGGTAGAAATGCCAGTTGGAGCTCAAGAAATTACTTGTTCACTACCAAAAAGTTGCATTTTTAGACCCCTTATTACAACTTGTCCAAAAAATTACTCTCAAATATTCAACCTAATTGTTATATAATGAGACTATAGGGCTTAAATATGTATGCGAAGGATCTTCAAACTCATTAAAATGACTTATAGTTTTCATTTCACACATGTTTTAACTTAGGCTAAAAATTTAAATTTTTCTTTTATTGGGAAGGGTGTTCTTGAGGCAAGAATGGGTGGTGGGTTTATTTATTGGGCCTAATTAGAGGGAAAATACTGGTCCTATACATTATCCTCACCCCTTAGATGTATTATAAGTGTCATTTTTTAGTCAGGAGGCATCAAAACTAAAGTTCTGCAACGACAACTTAAACTAGAGACCTAGAAACATAACGAGTAATTGACCTATTGACCTATTAGGTGGTATTAGGGGATGATATAAGGTGATTCAAGAAAATAGTTTTAAATGGTTAGGTGAGATAATTTATATCAAAATGTCCAATAAATCATGTATAAAACATCTCAAGAAAGATCTCAAGTCCAAGAAAGGACTATAATGTAATAGAAAACAAAGCTATGAATAAAGGAAACTGACTTATTATGGATTTTCCATTTATTTTATGTGATTTAATTAGTTTAATGTTATCCTTAAAGTTTCTTAATGCCATGAATATTATATCATTTGTCTAAGGTTGTAGGTGGATGAATGATAATAGGTGGTAACCAAGAAGTGATTGTAGGTCACAGTCAAGTAAGGGAGCTTGGAGTGATTCCACCAAGTTGGTAAGTCGTGAGTCATCATGTTATTATTTTTGAACATTTTGAACCTATAAATAGATATAGATAAAATTATTAAGACATTTCTACATGGATAACTCAGTGAAAAGGGTTACCTCTACCCATATACCCTATTTTGCCTATGACAGTCTAATATGAAAGTAAATGGCTATTTGCCATGAAGGGAATATGAATTTGGTGTATATAATTATATGTATTAGTAATTATCATTGATTTTTAAGGTTAATTTATACTTATACAAAATATAATGGTCAATAATCAACATACACTCCTCTAGAATAAAGGAACCCTATTTATACCCTGTGTTAGATTAATAATCACATTACAAAGGGAAGTAAGACTTGTTTCTTAATATTTTAATGTATGCCATTGAATATATGGAATTTAAATATGGTTTATTAATAAAAATATGTTTTTAATATATTCTATTATGCATGATATATTTTAAATTGAACTAATAATCCATGTCGTTGTCACAGGCTTATATGGTGCCTTGTTGTGCATAGTCAAGATAGAGAGGAGAGACTTTTATTGTATAAATATATATATATGATAATGGTTATAATGGTTTTTATTATTTAATTAAAGTTCTCAATAAGGTGTTTATAGTTTTAAAATCCCTCAAGAGAGTCCTTGACACTCATTGATACATAATACTTATTGTCGCAATCCAAAATATGACTTAAAAACCTATGTTTTGATGGTTGGAAGAGAGAATAAAGATAAATAATATTTATCACCTATTATATAAGGTATTTTGGGTGATAAAAAACCTATATGTGTAATTTTGGTCCTTTTAAACTTTTTAAAACTCAATATATTAAATTATATAGCCCCTTGGCCTATGTGGAATCCTAACTAGGGTTTCAAGACCAAAAACCCCATAGAAAAAGTTTTAACACTTAAAAATTAATTAAACTCCATAATATAAATTTTTTTTATGTATGGAAAATGAATAAAGTGGTTTTTATGTGGTTAAAGGTCATACAGTATGTATTTGGTGACTATGGTTTTAAGATAGGGCTAATTAGGCCTAATTGAAGGGTGATTTACAAAGGAAGTGTGATCTAGGAGTAAAGTTAGGTCATGAAATTTGAACCAACCTGTAAGGAGATATGTGGTGTATATAAAAGTTTTTAATTATCCATAATATTTTATATATTTATCAAACCAAGATAATTTGTACAACAAAAGGCTACAAACCTAAGGAGACCATTATGAGCTCTATATATGGAATTGATTGTAGAAGTGTGCTTGAGTGATTGTAAGAGATTAAGGTAGATGTGATTTGAACATATAATAAACTCTATTATATAATACTAAATCCTTGAGACCTATATCATGTTTTGGTACTTGAAACCTAAGAGGATTTCCTAGTAATAAAATAATGAAAGAGTGAGAGGACGTTTGTGAATGGAATGAATGAAATGAGTTAGAGAATGAATGTGAGAGTTTTGTAAGAGTTCTAATGATATAAGTTTCTCCAATGTATAAAATAATTAGGTACAAAGAGAATAAGGCCATTAATCCCAAGTGATAAGAGTGGCATTAGTCATTTCGAGTACACACAATGAAATAAAAAGTTTAATTTTAAAAAATATGGGAGATCCAAGATTTATAGCATTGAAAAGAATAATTTTTTAATCCTAATTTTTTTATAACATTAAATAAAATATCTGATAGATAATAGATAGGAAGATCAAAAAAACACTAGATAATAACACACAATTAAATAAAAACTGAATATAAATTAGATAGATTGCTATGATAGGCATACAATAAAGGCACATGTGTGAAATGTTAATAATACATAAATTGTCATGATAGGCATACAAAAAATTACATCTACCAACATAGTATATAATTTTGGGTGAATTTCATGTATGCATATAAAATGCCAAAAATGCATAAATTACCATATAGACATATAGAAAAGTACATATGATCTAAGATATCCTATAAATCAAATAGTGTCACTCTCTTTGATTTCCTCAAAGAAGACTCTCCCTAGGATGCCCTTCTAGTAGATGGAGATTCCTCTAATGCCTTGGATTGCACTAAGGTTTTAGTGTGTTTCCTACACTCATATCTCACTTGCAACTAAACCTATTCAAATACAATAACTATTATAAAATTAATATAAAATGAATTCAAACAATTGTTAATAAATTAATTTTAAACTACAATAAAAAATCATTTAAACACATGCACTTATTTCAAGCTCATGGTCTTGCTCAAACTATTTTTCATGGTCAAACAATTCAATAACAGGTTCAACTATTCGAATAGGTGTCTTAAATATGTTAACTTCATTAGAAGTTACCCCAATAATTATTTAACTAGGACTATCAGATGTCATAGTACAAACCTACATACACAATATATTTACATAATTTATATTTACCCTAAGTACATATAGTAAAATTATTTAAAAAAAGTGTATTTTTAAAATTCAAAATTATAATAACTAATATATACCTCTATTAGCGCCTGTGCAGATGACATTGCAATAGTAATGCCTATGTGTATCTTAGGTTATTTTTTGTAAAAATTTAAGTATTTTATTTTGTCACAAAACCAACTCTATAGTTTCTCTTTCCTAATACTAAAGGTATACCTTAATAAAACCACACTATGTATACTACTAAATAAATTGATCCCTTTGTTCCCTTAAGGGTGATGATAAAAAGAGGATTTTTAGAAATAAGCATGTGCATTAATGCATAATAATAAATTTTATTAAATTATCATTTTAATGGGTCTATGTCCATTAACATACAAGTCACAAAATTTTATATATGGTTTATAAGGATTTCATAAATAGGATATACATAAGAATAAGATATTATATGAATATAATATCTTATCAAAATAGGGGTTAGAGATATTATAGAGCATTTGGATGCAATCCAACCCCAAATAAAAATTCAAAATAAATAATAATAATAATAATAATAATAATAATAATAATAATAATAATAATAATAATAATAATAATAATAATAATAATAATAATAATAATAATAATAATAATAATAATAATAAGAAGAAGAAGAAGAAGAAGAAATAAATAATATTTATTATATTAAGTTGATTTATGTTTTTTCCCCCAAAATCATAATCTAAAGATTATTTTTTTGTATTTCATTTTTATTAATTTGATTTATGTTTCCTTTATTTTTTCTCTAAAATGATAGTTTAAAGGATTAAAAAACTTGTCTCAATTTTTTTTAAATAATATATTAACTAAAAATCAAACCATTTATAAAATCAATTGCAACATCTTTCTCATGAGTGAACCTATTGTATATATCATACTTAACAACATTTAATGAATAAGATCTATTAGTCATGCACCCTAGCTTTGCATGTATGTGGTGCTTAACTCATGTAATTTCAACACTTGAAATTGACATTGATAGCTAGCTTAGGTGTCTATTTATTAACTCTATATTTTCATTGTATGACATGTCAGTACTATCCCAAGGTTTTTATTAATGTGAAATGGGTCATTATATATCTATCTTGAATTCTAAAACAATTAGTGATACTGACATTTAAAAACATGGGCACCAAAAATGGGGAATTAAAACATCAATTAATATCACCCAACCCATGTTATGCATATACTAAATTTGAGGTGACAAATCATTAATATCTCACCATCCTAAATTGAATACTCTACATTTAGAATTAAAGTTTCCCATATTCACATTAATTCATATCGATCACTTTGCATGGGAATTTTTATCAAAGGGAAGAATTGATATGGTCTATTTGCAATGTAGGGAAGACCAAAATCTAACTCCCTACCTAGTAGGGATGACACTGGTAATAAAAATAGTGTTTCACATCTTAAATGTCTTGGGATTTGTAAATGCATATATTTTGTATCTTGAAGGTGAGGGGTTTGAAGGCCATTAGCCAAATGGTTAACAAATGTAAATATATGATGAGGAACTCCTGGTGATCAAAATATCATCAATATAAAGGACCAATATTAGTAAAAAAAGCATCATGCCATAACAAGTATACATTGTGGTATGAATGACACCTAGTGAGACCTGAAGTAAGGAGGAAAGAATAAACATTGTCATACAAAGCCCAAGTGGCTTGTTTAAAGCTATAGATGGATTTCCCAAGTCTAAAAAACTTAGGATGAATCTTGAAAAAACCTATATGGATGCTCCATGCAGATCACTTCCTCATGGTATCCTTTAATAAAATCACTTTTCAAATCCTTTTGGTGAACATCCCAACCATGTGTTATGACTATTAATAGAATGAGTTAGATTGAATTCATCTTTATGATAATTGTAAAGGTATCTAAGTAGTCAATGTTAGCCACTTATGAAAAAATATTAACAACCAATCATGCCTTGTACTTATCAACTAATCAATCTATTGAAAACTTCATTTGATGTATGCAAATACATCAAACCATTTTACTTCCCTTAGGAATTGAATTCAAATTTCAAGTGTGATTTCTGATCAAGGAAGAATATTATTCTTGTATAGCACTATCCCACTTAGGTATGCTCGAAGCCTCTTAGGATGTCTATGGATCTAAAACTAAAGCCAAGAAAACATGTGGACAACTTTGATAATCTTCTCAAGTACATATATCGTTAGTTGGATCCCATGCCCAAGTGCCTTCACTTTGAAGTGTCTGCCTGGCCCAAAGAGGCCCAAATGTGGGTGAGTGAGGTGATGACTCATCATCCTCTAAAACATGACTAGAGGTATATGTAGATGACTCTGCATCACTTTCCTCACTCTCAAAATTAGAAGAAGAAAAAGACCTTAACTCAATGACCTACTCTAGATGATCAATGTCATAATAATAATCATCAAGTCTAAGTGAATCTAATGAAAGAGAAGAAGTACCAAGTGTTCAGTATTTGGGACTCTTTTAAAATTAGACACTTCTCTTTATTAACAATTCTTATGTGGTTAGATGTAGAAGGAGGTACCCGTTGACACCATCTATATAACCTAAAAAGATGAAAATCTTTGACTGAGGTTTTGTAGCTTTGTATATATTCTTTAGCTTGCGTGTCATAGTTGGAGACCTTGAAACCCTAAAGTGCTTAACTTTGGGTTTCCTTCTATTTAAAGTTTCAAAGGGTGTGTGACTTTAAAATATTTGTAGAGAACCCTATTATGAATATAGAGAACATAATTAATGGATTTGTCCCAATAATAAAGTGCTAAGGACATAGAGTGAATCATACAACTAGCCATATATTTCAATAATCCATTTTTGTATTCTACAAATTCATTCTATGAAGGAATGTAAGTAATTATCTAATATAAATCAATCTCCTTTATGGCTCAAAAATACTCAAATATGTTGTTGACATATTCACCTCCATTGTCAGTTTAATTAACCTTGATGGATTTCATAGATTATTTCTCAACAAGTGCCTTGAAGTCTATAAAATATTCAAACACTTCAGACTTTTACTTAAGAATTTAAAGATAGGTATATCTTGATAAATCACCAATGAATGTGATAATGTACTTATCCCTTGAAAAATATAGACTAGGAAAAAGCTAATGCACATCACTATCTACTAACTCAAATGTTTGTGAAGCCCTCTAAGCTTTGCCTTTGTCAAATTTTGATTTGATATGCCTTCCAATAGAATAACCCTCATAAAAACCCTTAGATAATCAGACTCGATATAACCCTACGACCATGTCATTTTTACTAATTTATTCAAGGTCATGGTAGTTAAGGTATAAAAATTATTCATTCCATAATTTGCTAACTTCATATGAGTAAGTCAATAATGGATTCAAAGAACAATTAGGTGTAAAATGTGATAATGTGTATAACCTATCTTGGTGATCTGGCCTATCTAATACCATTTTAGAATCACTATACAACTCTACAATGATAACTTAATTTGGTAAAAACTCAACCGTTATGGTTTTGCTAATATAAGTGATTTGATATATTGATAGGAGATTAGTTGAAAGATAAGGGACACTTAGAAATTTTTTGAATTTCCTCCATCCATTTCAAAATATCCTCTCCCTAAAATTGGTAAGGAAGGGTCATCACCCAAACTAATGGAAGACATGCTACAAGACTCTAAGGAAGAAAACTCAAATAGTGAAGAGCCCATGTGGTGAGAATCACTTGAGTCAATAACCCATAAAGATGCTGAAGATCCAACTAATACAAGAGCCTTTCCCTTTTCTTTCTCTTTCCTCTTACCTTTTACCTTAGTAAAATCTTGTATAGATGAAATTTGTATACACATAATATTTTAAAAAGTTATCAATATCTAATGATTTATATTTTATAGGAATCCATCAAGTCTCAATCTCTTTGAATACATGGCTTAAGGGGTACACCAAGAAAGATGTGGGTAGACCATTGGTGATTCTTAGGGTTTTTATCCCTATACTACCACCTAATATCAATCCAACCATCTCCTAAAAACATTTCCCTAAGCTTTACCTCTTATTTTTGACCCTCATCTAGTGATCTTCTGCCTTCATTAGATCTTCCCTATCCTAAAATCATTTTTATAATTTTAAAATACACTTTTGACCCCATCGACCTTGTACTCTAATTGACAAAACTCACTTATGGTATAAGTCATTTCTTGGTTGACCTTGACTAAGACCTAATTTATTTTTATCAATAATAATACATAGTCGATTAGGTTGACTCTATTAGCTAAAATTGTGGAAAGGACTAGGTTTATATTTATATATATAAACACATTCATTTTACCATTTTAAAAGAGACAACAAGAGATAATTATTCATTTACACTTACTTATAATTTGTTCTTCAACCATTCTACTTGAGGAGACTTAGCTTAGGGTTTCTACTTGGAGTAGAATATTATCTTGTGAAAAAGTCTTAGATGCTTTAGAATTCCTTAGTGTAACCACAATAGCTTCTTATGAAGCACATTTGGCCAAGGGAGAGATTGAGTATTGATAGATTTGTCTTCATGATAAGTATTTCTATTTTTTTCCTCTCTTTATTAGATAGAAGTATCATAAGTAATGGATTATGAATATATTGATCTCTCCATGAATTAGGGTATTACCTATACATATATTAAATAAGATTCTATTATGCATGTTTAATTTTATGTTTACTAACCCATTTTTGAGCCACAAGCTTTGGTAAGCACTAGATTAGATTTTAATTTACTTGTTATTAATTTATTCAATTTGAAAACATGGGACCTAGTTGGGGTTATTACATAGTTTTGCTTGAATCAGGCCTTTAAAACCCTCCCTAGTGATAATATTATGGTAAGAGATCCCTTGGCTAGGTTTAGTAGATCCATCCTAGTCATAACCTAAAAGATGTAATTTATTGACAATTGGAAGTGTAAGCAAAATTTGTCTTCTCCAAGCTAGGATTGATTTATATATGAGTTTTATTTCCCTTTGCATACATTGTGGTAAACCTAACGTGAAAATAACTATTATAAGTTTTTTTCATGCCATAATTTTTACCATTTAATTATATTTTTCAATATTTATAGTACTATGTCAAACCAGTCGATATAGTTCTAACTGTTTATGTTCATGTTTAAGACATATTCACTTCAAAACAACTTTGTTTTATCTATGTAGGTGTTCATCAACTACAAGTTATTGAATCAAGCAGTTCAACAAAGTATTTTTATTTAATTATAGATTATCATACTTTATCGACCAAATTAACTTTGTCTACTAATTTTTTATTCAAATATATAGGTCAAAAAACACTATCAAACATGTCAACCCTATTCATCATTCTTCTTTAGCATATAGGGTTTTGAAGAACTTGGTCAAACTAGTTGACCCAATTTGTAACATTTAAAATAAGTAACTAAATCATTACAACATAAAAAATTGAAATCCAAATCATCTTCAAGCTAACCAAGTTTCCTTTATTTTATCTCTATCATTTCAAATCTTCCTTTAGTTTTATTTTTCACAAGTTAGTAGTTTTTAAAACTACAACCCTATAGTTAACTAGGTCGACCTAGTCAACTTAGTTATCTATTCTAGCTTTTGTCTAAGAGAAATTCAATATGTTCAAATGTGTTCTTAAAGACCTTGCTTCTATAGAATAGAAGTGACTTAGTCAACTCTATTCTATACTTTTTTCATACAGTGTTGTCTAAACTGACTCTATACTATATTTAATCAAGGAATTAATATTTATTTGCTAGTAATTAATTCACATTTCCTTTTTAGTTATCTATATGCTTAGAGTCACATAGACTAAATAGGTTTTTTTTCAAATTAATCTTTTAGTTACACTATTTTACTCTTGTGCACACACTCCCAAGATACTTAGCATTTAAAAATCATTTAAACATTTGTCTTCCCAAGGCCTACCTAATTGGATTTCATCAACAAGGGGTAAGCTGACTTGGTTTTTTGGCCAAGTATAAATACATGGTTAAGGGTATATATTAATAAAACACCTGACACCTTTATCTATGTGGGATTATGAAGTGAGGGGGTAGGCCCTAATTCCAATTCAATTCCATTACAAATATAGATCCCTTTCAGCTCAAACATCCTAAAACCAACTTTAGATTACTTTTCAGTTCCTTATCTCAACCAACTTTCCTATCACATTAAAATAAAAACTCTTTAATAATCTAATAACTCTTAGGGTGACCAATTAGTTATCATTTAATTTGAAGGTTATTACTTTACCTTTGATCATTGCATGTTATATTGTAAAACTTGCATTGGCCAATGTTGGTGCAAGGTTTGTATTATGTGCTAAAATTGGATCAATCACATTGATCTAGTTATTTGTGTGTTTTATTTCATTCTTGCTTCAAACTCTCTAGCCAAATCTTTCCCCTATTTTAGAACATAATCATATTGCTTGACACAGTATTAAATAGACTATTTTCACCTTACTATCTATAATACACAGTTGACCTAAATGACTATGTAATCATCTCTTTATTCTATCCCTTATCAATCATATACAGTCAACCCATATACTAGTCGACTCTATACTTGCTGGCTAACTCTATTCTTTGTTTGACCAACTCTATCACTAATTCTCCTTTTTCTTTTCTAAAAATTATGTTTCTTTCATCAATCATCATGAAATCCCCTATTCTAATCTTTTTGGACAACCCAAATCCATTTATACATTATATGGGGTGCTCTTTTCTTCCTTTCTTTACCTCCCAAGAAAATTCTCACTCTTGGAGTAATTCTTCTCCTCCCTCATCTTTAGATAGTAACATGATTCAAATCATGCATCAAGATGAGGTATGTGTATCAAATACTTTTTGTACCTATCATGAAATTTCCCATTTTCAATCATCTTATTAAAATGTGGGAGAAATTAACACAAGTATAACTAACAATCCCACCAATAATCCACCTCCTAACAACCCTCACCCTAATAGCAATTTAGGGAGTCTTCCTACAAATACCAACTTACTAATTTATATAAACCAAATTCTTACCAATATAGTGAAACAAATTAACATAATACAAACATATAACACCTCACAAATCATGCAACTACAACATCATTTGATCTATATGGCTAATCAACTACCTATTCTACTCACTCAAAATAACCAAAACCTTGTCCCTCCACCTCTTAGAGATGTTTTGGTAAATGTCATTCCATATCCTATCATGAATAACAACATGAATTGGAACATAAAAAATGAGCCTTTAACCCTTTTCCTTATTTTTCTTGATATTGGTAACATATCTCCAACTATTAAGTATGATGGGACTAAATACCTTACATCTTTCCTTAAGGCATTTAGAAATCTTTAAAAATATTGGATCCAAACTAATACTTTCACAACAACTAAACTTCTAGTTAAATAATTCACTACAAATCTATTGGAATTGTACAACCAAATTCCCTAACATTCCATATGGAAACTAAAATATTTAATCAATCTTGTAGTTAAAGAGTTTCAACACGATGATGTTCCCAAAAATTTCGTTATCCATTTCATCAGTTATAAGCAATCTCCCATTGAATCAGATCATGATTTTATCAAGTGATGGAAATATTTGGTGCACAAGGCCAACTATAATATGATTGATGATAATTTATTTCAAATCATTATAACTACTATTGACCCAATTTTGTCCCTCAGGCAAAATCCCGGTCACCTCCTACACCTGCTTCGCACAACTAGTCATTTCAGGTTGCAAGGTTCATCTTCAGGGTTCGACAGTTTCCGTTTCAGAGCATTGATTCATCGGCCTAGTTCGTTGGCATTCACGGTGGCGAAAGATAGAATCTTCGAATGTTCACGCAAGGAGAGAAGAAGGGAAAAAAGATGGAGTGTTTGACACTTAGGCAAAAAGAGGGTAGACAAAATGCAGAGGGCGGCAAATTCGCCGCCCACTACAAGGGCAGGTAAAATGGGCCCATCTACAAACATGCAGAGGGTGGCAAATTCACCGCCAACAACACAAAAAAAGAGAAAAGGACCGTCGACATCAGCCGACATCGATAAAACTACCGCCGTCGGCACCATATAGAGACCGATGTCGGCAGAACTGCCGCCGTCAGCAATATAATAGCAGGCGGAAAAATGAAAAGTCCCACCCTCAGGGGGCGAAAACGAAACCACCACCCGAAGGCGGCAAATAGGAAAAGCCCACCCGAAGGTGGCGAAACTGAAAACCCCACCCCATGGCGGGGAATGAGAAAAGGCCGCCTACAAATATGTAGAAGGCAGAAAAATTGCCGCCCACAACAGAACGTTGTCGACGTCGGCAGCCTACACAAACTGACGTCGGCAAGACTGCCGCCGTCGGCATCTCATCGGCCAACGTCGGTAGAAATCCTACGTGAAATACATGTAAAGGGCGGCAAATTCGCCGCCCATAACAGATGGTGGCAAATTTCACCTGCAGTGCACAAGAAAAAACCCACCCAGCCGCAGGAGGAGAAGACTAGCATGCAAAACGAGGCAACAAGCAAGGTCTTGGCAGAATTGTGACATCGGCTATAGTGATTTTCACTCTTTCCAATGAGACTCTTCTTGGATCTTTCCCTATAAATACACAGACTTAGCCATTTGAGAGGATCTTCTTGACTTTTGTAAAGAGCACTGCTCTGCATTTTCCCCACCCTGAATCAATAAAAATACAGTTTTTACCTCTTTCTTGGATGGATACTCTGTGTATGTTCTGTGTGTTTGATTTGTGCTCAGTCATTTCCTTTCAAATGCTCTCACAGGTTTTAAATACCAAGGTACCAGCTATCTATAGAATATCAGTTTGCAGCATACAGGTGAAGAGTTCTTCCTGGGGTGCAGAAACAGAGGAGGTCACTTATAGTATGCATTCCACAGCATCTTGGTGAGTCCCTGTTCTCTATATCTTTCACTGGAACCTCCCTGTCATCCCAGCAACCTGGTCTTTTCTGCCAAGTTTCAGTGTATGTATGTTGCTTTTTTCTTGATTCTGAGAGTGGATCTAGAAGGTCACCTGTTTCTGGTGTATCACCCCTTTTAGAGTAGACTATTTGTTTTCATGCTTTTTCTCTCTCCCTTTTCATCCCCCCCAAGCATATATCTATATACCTATACTTTTGCACTGCCTGAAACAAACAAGATACATCAGAGGGAACTAGCCCATATCTAGAGACTCTCCTCTCCTGCTTCGTCATCCCATAGGCGAGAGAGGGGTTTCCATGTTGCGGGGAGAGGGCAGGAATCCATTTTCCTGCCGCTGGGTGCACTTTCAAATGTCAACAGTTTTGGCACGCCCGGTGGGACTGTATTTTTCAATGAAATAGTTTTTCAGGATTGATGATGGTCCTACTACAGTGATTTTTCAAAGATTTCCAGCATCTAGCGACTCCGCTGGTAAGAGCTCAGTGCTTTATTTTAAGACCAGTCACTTAAACCTCTATGCCAAAGGTTACCACAAGGTCAGCTTCAAAAAGGGTCCCCTTTGAGTTCATTGAGCTACCTTTAAACTCTGCTAAAAGGCTCAGGTTTGAAATAACTCGCCCTTATCCACTAGTAAACCCTCCTGGACTTGTTGCTAGGAATACCAACCCAGCTCAGCCACAAATACAACCTGTTCCAGCCATGGCCTTGCCTTTTACAACTTTTTATGGTGAGAGCCCTTTAAACCTCCCACGCTATGATCCGATCCTAGGAACAGCTCTAAAAAATGTGCCTTCTTTTGATGGAGTGGGACCTATTACATTTGTTGAGCATATAAAAAATATTGCCAACCTTTGCAATATTCACAATATAACTGAAGAAAATATTGCCATCAGACTGTTAGCCTTGTCTCTGAAAGGGAAAGCTCTCGACTGGTACGACACCTTGCCTGTGAATTCCATACATTCCTGGAATGAATTGGGCACCCGTTTAACTGATCATTTTGGGGAAAAAAGTGATGGCTTTTCTCTTACAGAGCAACTGACAACTATAAAGAGAGCTTCGCACGAGTATATGCAGGACTTCAACACACGGTTTCAGAAGACTTGGGATAGAATTCCTGTCCTAGTAAGACCGACTCCCAGCTACGCTTTCTTGTACTATCTAAAATCTTTAAATAGTGACATTGCCATGATGATCCAATCTATGGGGGGACACATACTGCCAGCTGCGTACGACATAGCCATTGCGGCCGAAAATTGCTTAATTCAAGCCAGGAAAATCACCCCTAGGCCTCATATGCCACTTTTCCCAGAACCACTGCCCCCAATTCAGGCTGTCGCTCCTACAATTGCTCCCCTACCTGTCATTGAGAAGCCAACTGCTTTTCCATCCAATGAATTAAATGAAGTTAAGGGCCTATTGCAGAGCATGTCAAATGAAATTGTTGCCATTAAAAGGCAGCAAGCTCAAAGCCACAAGCCAAACCAGGGTTATCAGAATTATGGCCATGCCCCTAGACCCCCCTTTCCAAACTATAACCAAGGTCAGGGGCAGCTCACTACAACCAGGCCTTATCAAAATTATAACTCAGGCCCTTCTTCGTCATCTAAAGCCATGGTGCCTACTCAGAACAATCTAGTGCAGGAGCAGCCAGGTTGTTCAACCATGGGACAAAGTCAAGAGCAAGCCGCCCACACGAACGATATGGTCAATTTTTTCCAAAATTTAGAAAATCAGGCTGCTGATTTTTCTCAGTTTTTTGAGTTCCCAGCTCAGCCCAGCACGAGTAACAATCAAACTCAGCCAGATTCTACCCTGATAAATCAAGAAGAAGGTGAGCTATGTGTAATTAATCATAGGGGCGCTGTAGACAATCAGGCTGATTGCGTTGCAGCCAACATGAGATTTAAAAGAAGAGCAGTTGGAGAAGCGCAAGCTTCCCCTCAGGCAATAATGAATCCTCCACCACACCCTTTTCAAAGGGCCCCAATTCCTGGTCAATCGTCTGTACCTCCAGCTCCTCAGTCTACAATTCCAGCCGAGATCAGCTCAAAGGAAAGTGCGAAGGGAATCAGCCCCCAAGTTAATATAGTTGATCAAATGAAGAAATTGCATGTGAACATTTCTCTATAGGATTCCTTGTCTCTTCCAGGACAAAAGGAAGCCTTGAAGAAAGAATTTTATGAGCTAGATCGATAGGCCATCCTGCCAGACACTAATAATGTCTTAATGATGAATGGGCAGCCTTCTGCTCCAGGTCAGGTAAAGAAAGAAGAAAAGACTCCCCCTTTTTATGTATCTTTGATCATAGGGGATTTCTTAGTACACAATTGCATAATTGATAGCGGGGCCAGCACTTCAGTAATGCCTAAATGCATTGCTGATAAGATGGGGTTAAAGTATGAAGCAATGAACAAAGGAGTCTTACAACTAGATGGGACGCCTGCAAAGATAGTCGGAGTCCTGAAAGGATTGAGCTTAACATTGCATGCCTACCCGACATTCTCAATCCCTCAAGATATAGTCGTAGCGGACATTCCTTCGTATTTTGCAATCTGTTTGTCAAGGGACTTTACGTCTAAGATAGGGGGCTATCTAGCAGCAAATTGGTCATACCTAGTTTTCAGAACCAAGTACAGAACTAAAGTGAAAATCGAATCCGAGCCACTCTACAAGGACCACCTAGAGCCCTATTCACCTAAGGTAGCGAATGTTAGTTACACTATCATTGATCCAGAAGACTCTCAGACAGACAAATCTTCATCTTCCGCTCTTGAAAGAGTCGCAGATCTACTCTTGGATGAGTGGGGAAGCGATAACCTCGAGCACGATCCTTATAAGTTTATTGAGGAGGCAGACCTTGGAGTCTATTGCTTGCATGAAGAAAGTGCCATCATGCCCAATATAATGAAGGAGAACAAAGAAGACCTCGGCCTGTGGCAGCTATACTTCGACGATTCCAGAAGCAAACTGGGTGCTGGTGGTGGGACAATGTTAATCTCCCCTTCCAAAGAAAGGTACTTTTCAGCTTTCTGTTTCCAGTTCTCTTGCACATGTAACGTTGCAGAATATGAGTCTTTGATTCATGGACTTGAGTGGGCAAGAAAGAGAGGGATCAAGAAATTGCAAATCCTGGGGGACAGTGAACTAATTGTGAACCAAATAAGAGGCCTAAACCTGACCAAGAACTCCTTATTGAAGTCTTACAAGCATAGAGTCTTGGACTTGATGGAGGATTTCCTCGCTCTTAACATTACCTCGATTCCCAGGGAGCAGAATAAGCAGGCTGATGGGCTAGCAGCTATTGGTGCCCAATTTGATGTTTCAAAAGAGATAAGCAGAGATTGTGGTTCACGCCATTTAAAAGTGGTGGTTCGACCTTCAATTCCAGACAATGTTACAAATTGGCAGGTCTTCGAAAGCGACCAACAAATAGCTCTTTTCCTGCAGGAAGAAGCTGAGTTTGCGGTCCACAATCAAGCAAAATTGCAGCAACAATATGGAAACCAGATTGTTCAATTGAAGAACAATAAACTCCCTAAGGGTCTGGTCACACTCGAAAGTATTTTCAATGGAGAAGACCAACTAAGAGATGACAAAGCATGCATCAATACCAAAGAGGAGGATTATGAAAAAGTTGAAATCTTCAAGGACAAGTTGCTAGCGCTTGGTAAGGTCTGCACATTTCATGAAAGGCAAGCTTTCATTCTGCTATGTCAGGAGTTTGCTGATATTTTTGCCTGGAATTATAGCGAATTGAAAGGCTTCAATCCAAGGCTCGCCCAGCACACTATTGAATTAGATGAAGGTGTAAAACCAGTCACACAAAAGCAGAGGCCTGTTAATCCGATGATCGAGCTCCTTATGAAGAAAGAATTGGTCAAGTTGATTGAGTCTGGCATTATATTTTCGTTCAAACATTCCTCATGGCTGGCTAATTTGGTTCCAGTTAGAAAGAAAAATGGGGAGATCAGGCTGTGCGTCGACTTCAGAGACCTTAATAAAGTCTCTTTAAAAGATCATTATCCCCTTCCAAACATGGAGCAGATCCTCCAAAAGGTAACTGGTTCTGAACGCTTCTCCCTCCTAGATGGCTATTCGAGATATAATCAGATTCTGGTGCGAGACTCCGACCAATACAAAATAGCCTTCACCACTAAATGAGGAACGTTCACCTACCAGAAGATGCCTTTCAGGCTATCCAATGCTGGTGCTACTTTTCAGCGAGCCATGGACATGGCTTTCAGTGGTTTGATAAATAAGAACGTGCTGGTGTACCTCGATGATATAACAGTTTTCTCCAAAGAGGCAGGACAGCATATGAAACACCTCAGATAGATTTTTGAGAGGTGCAGGGAGTTTGGCATCTCCCTAAATCCAAAGAAATGTGTATTTGCAGTCCATGAGGGGAAACTTCTTGGCCACATTGTGTCCAAGAAAGGTTTGTCTATTGACCCAGAAAGAGTCTGCTCCATTCTGGAGATGTCCCTACCAAAGCACAAGAAAGGCCTTCAGAGTTTCTTTGGCCAGATAAATTTCATTCGGAGGTTCATTCCGAACATTGCTGAAATAGTTAAACCCTTGACCTCCTTGCTAAAGAAGGGTGAAGAATTTAAATGGACAACGCCAAGGAAGGACAGCTTTAAAGCTATCAAACAGGCTTTGACCTAGGCTCCCACTCTAATCAGCCCTGACTTCAATAAAGACCTCAATCTCTATACCTTCAGCAATGGAGAAGTAATATCTGTCATGCTTACCCAAGCAAGCAGTGATGACCTCGAGTAACCACTCGCCTTCTTCAGCCAAGGGTTAGAGGACTTTGAAACTAGGTACACCTATGTAGAGAAGCAAGTCCTGGTAGTAGTGCGCAACCTGAAGAAATTTAGGTATATGTTGTCGAATAGCAAGATCCATCTCATGGTTCCACATCCTAGTGTCAAAGATTTCTTGACCAACTGAGACTTAAATGAGAAAAGAGCGGGATGGATCACCAAAGTAATGGAGCATGACATAGACATCAAAATCACCAAGTTGGTGAGAGGAAGGGGTCTGTGTGAACAGCTAGCCACAGATTTGAGACAAAAGGATGAAAATAGCTTGTTGATCCATGATGCAGCCACTGCAGAAGAACTAGCTATCATAAGAGATTGGACACTAGACATGAGGCGTTTTCTTCTTACGGGCAAATGTCCATAGGGTCTCGATAGGGCCGGAAGAAGGTATTTTAAACTTCAGTCCCTTCCCTATGTTTTGATTGATGGAGTATTATTTAGGAAGGATCTCTCTGGGGTTCTCCTGAGATGCATTGACTCCAGTCAGGCTGACAAGGTATTGGCTGAGTTTCATGATGGGCCGGCAGGCGGCCATTTCGCCCCTACGACCACAACAGCAAAAATAATGAGAGTTGGCTATTTCTGGCCCACTCTCTTCAAGGATACCCATGCCTGGGTAAGGAAGTGTCAGAGGTGTGCACTCTTTGACCAAAAGCAGTGATTGGCTACCATGCCCCTATAGCCCATTCAAGTTGAACAACCATTCATGCAGTGGGGCTTGGATTTCATAGGGATGATCAATCTTCCCTCTAGCGCTGGACACAAGTGGGTCCTGACTGCTACGGATTATTTCACCAGGTGGGTGGAAGCCATTGCTTTGAAGGAAGCAAATGAAAGCGTAGTCCTGGATTTCTATGAGGACTTAGTGACACGTTTTGGGGTCCCAGCCACTATAATCTCAGATAACGCCTTGGCTTTTTTGGGAACCAAAACTAGTGAATGGGCGCTAAGGTATGGTATATACCTCAGCACCTCATCAAATTACTACCCGCAGGGGAATGGACTAGCTGAGTCCACTAAAAAAAATTTGATCAAGATTATAAAGAGGACCATCGAAGAAAATCAGAGAACTTGGCATGCCAAGTTGAAAACAGCTCTATGGGCCGATCGAATCACTCCGAAGAGGTCAATCAGAAATTCTTCATATACGCTTGTGTATGGAAGGGAAGCAAGGCTTCCTATCTCACTCGAATTGCCAGCACTGGACCTCGCTCATCAGCTGTAGCTAGAAGAAGGAAACAGCATGGAGGTCAGATTATGTGAACTAATGGAGCTCCAAGAAGTAAGAAATCAGGCCATGGTCTCTATGATCAGTCGCCAGCATCAGGTGAAAATACATTTCGACAAGAAGTCTTCATCAAAAAATTTTGCCGAAGGAGACATTGTCCTAAAATGGGATGAGGATAGAGCTAAGTCTAGAAAGCATGCAAAATTTGATGCCCTTTGGAGTGGTCTTTACATAATTACTCAGTGCAAGCAGCATAACGCGTTCTAGCTCTCCAGGTTAGACGGCGAAGAATTGCGTATCCTAGTCAACGGGATACATCTGAAGCATTACCACTAAATTTTGGTTCGGCTATACATAGTTTTTCCTTGTTTTCTTCCCTGTTTTCCCTAAGTGCAATTTGCACAATTAGTTATTTTTAATCTTGTGTGTTTCCCTTTGCAGTGGGGGTAAATTTTGTGTATTTTGATTTCGAGATATTTTGAGCTGTTGTAAACCATCTTCAAAGTCGACTCCGCACCCAATGGATATGCAAGGCAATTGGGTTCTAAGCATAGCAGGCACGCTTCCCCCGTGAGTCACCAATTTGTTGACCCAATTTTGTCCCTCAGGCAAAATCCCGGTCACCTCCTACACCTGCTTCGCACAACCAGTCATTTAGGGTTGCAAGGTCCATCTTCAGGGTTCGATAGTTTCTATTTCAGAGCATTGGTTCATCAGCCTAGTTCATTGGCATTCACGGTGGCGAAAGACAGAATCTTCGAACGTTCACGCAAGGAGAGAAGAAGGGAAAAAAGATGGAGTGTTTGACACTTAGGCAAAAAGAGGGCAGACAAAATGCAGAGGGCGGCAAATTCACCGCCCACTATAAGGGCAGGTAAAATGGGCCCATCTACAAACATGCAGAGGGCGGCAAATTCGCCGCCAACAGCACAAACAAAGAGAAAAGGACCATCGACATCGGCCAACATCGGCAAAACTGCCGCCGTCGACACCATACAGAGACCGACATCGGTAGAACTGCCACCGTCGGCAATATAACAATAGGCGGTGAAATGAAAAGTCCCACCCTCAGGGGGTGAAAATGAAACCACCACCCGAAGGTGGAAAATAGGAAAAGCCTGCCTGAAGGCAGCAAAACTGAAAACCCTGCCCCATGGCGGGGAATGAGAAAAGGCCGCCTACAAATATGCGGAAGGCGGCAAAATTGCCGCCCACAACAGAACGCTGCCGACGTCGACAGCCTACACAAACCGATGTCGGCAAGACTGTCGCCGTCGATAGCTCATCGGCTGACGTCGGCAGAAATCCTATGTGAAATACATGCAAAGGGTGGCAAATTCACTGCCCACAACAGATGGTGGCAAATTTCACCTGCATTACACAAGAAAAAACCTGCCCAGCCACCGGAGGAGAAGACTAGCACGCAAAACGAGGCAACAAGCATGGTCTTGGCAAAATTGTGACATCGGCTATAGTGTTTTTCACTCTTTCCAATGAGACTCTTCTTGGCTCTTTCCCTATAAATACACAAACTTAGCCATTTGAGAGGATCTTCCTGACTTTTGTAAAGAACACTGCTCTGCATTTTCCCCACCTGAATCAATAAAAATACAGTTTTTACCTCTTTCTTGGATGAATACTCTGTGTATGTTCTGTGTGTTTGATTTGTGCTCAGTCATTTCCTTTCAAATGCTCTCACAGGTTTTAAATACCAAGGTACCAGCTATCTACAGAATATCAGTTTGCAGCTTACAAGTGAAGAGTTCTTCCTGGGGTGCAGAAACAGAGGAGGTCACTTACAGTATGCATTCCACAGCATCTTGGTGAGTCCCTGTTCTCTATATATTTCACTGGAACCTCCCTGTCATCCTAGCAACCTGGTCTTTTCTGCTAAGTTTCAGTGTATGTATGTTGCTTTTTTCTCGATTCTGAGAGTGGATCTGGAAGGTCACCTATTTCTGGTGTATCACCCCTTTTAGAGTAGACTGTTTGTTTTCATGCTTTTTCTCTCTCCCTTTTCATCCCCCCCAAGCATATATCTATATACCTATACTTTTGCACTTCCCGAAACAAACAAGATACATCAGAGGGAACTAGCCCATATCTAGAGACTATCCTCTCCTGCTTCGCCATCCCACAGGCGAGAGAGGGGTTTCCATGTTGCGGGGAGAGGGTAGGAATCCATTTTCCTGCCGCTGGGTGCACTTTCCAGCGTCAACAACTACCTTAATTCCTTTACCTCAATATAAGGTTAAAAAATTTCCCCTCAAATGCTTAATATAGCTCTTAACCAAGCTATGCATCAAGACTTCTTAATGAAATAGTTTGAACCTAATACCAAATTCCTCAAATGGTCTTTTCAAACTTTTACAAATGTAATAACTGGTAATACTCCTCTGACCAAGAAGGGAATTTCCAAAGCTGACAATCCCCCATATTCTCACACACCATTGACTATACAACACCCTCTAAACCATTTACTTATCCCAATAATCCTCCTAAAAGGTATGATCCTAATCAATTTTGTTGGTTCCACATGGACATCGATCACTCCCATGAAACTTGTAGAGGGCCTACCAAATTTGTTGTCTCATATATGCTTGGTGATTCATTTAATCATGAAGCCATGATTTAACTGTATCATCAAGATTATAACACTTCTTATCAAAAATGATAAGATATAAAAGCTTGTTGTTCTAATAACCAAAAATATTTTTCTACATCTAACGCTATATAAGATAATAAGGATTTTTGTGCCATTGATGCTGATTATGATCAATATTACAATAATTATTAATATCTCAATATAGCCAAGGTCAATTATCATTAAAAACTAACTCACAATGACCCTATCACTAAACCTAAGAAACCATCTTTGTAAGAGCAACTCCTCACAAATGCTAAAACCACTCACTTAAATTTGATAATTGATGAAGAATCATATCCTTCTTTCAAACTACCAACCACTTATTCCTCCAAAATCTAACTTAAAATCTAAACTTCATGTTTGTTTTTCTTCCAAAACCCATTGGAACTTGTTAGAATATATCAACTCCATGCCTTGCAAGATTCCTCTAATGGAGTTAGTTCATACCTCCCCTGATCATCATAATTTCATCATACAACAATTGCTAGAAATTGAGGAATCATCTTTTGTAGAAGAAGAACCACCTTTTCATAAGCCTCAACCAACCACCATGTATACCGTTGAATCCATTTATCATTATTTGAAACATTCTATAGAATTAATTGAATAAGACATGATTAATGACTATATCCTCTTTTGCATCGATTATCAGCCCTTATTAATTAAAATAGCAATCAATACCAACCTCATTCATAAATTATTAGTAGACAAAGGGTCCAGTATTAATTTGACATATTTGTGGCTCATCCAAAAACTTGGATATAATAAATATAATCTAAATAAAACCCACCTAACATGTCATGGATTTGACAAAACTAATCAAAGGACACTTGATTGTATTTGGCTTATGGTCTTTGATTTACCCCTACCTTATAATATACTCCTAGGACAACCATTGACTCATTGAATTAGGTATATCACCTCTTATGATAGCCAATGTATCAGTTTCATTAATAATGAAAAAATATATAAACATGAACCTTTCCCAACCCTTTGAGTATTCAACTTCCAAATCTTCAATCTCAATATTACATTCCTACCATTCCAAAAATCAATAGTGCTCCCTTACCCAAATTTGTCAACATAAAACCAAATTTACATGTCACCCTTATTGATTAAGATGAAAATGAAAATAATGACTTGCAACATACTTTCAGCACTACTAAGCTACCTCATTCTATATCAGAGTGGCTTCATACTTATTTATTTCCTAGTGATCACAACATCACTCTCATTGATGAGATCATTTATTTACCCCCTCCTTACAATGCTTATGAAGCCTCTTACTTAGAAGATGAATTCACATGCAACGATTATGGAGTGGATAAATTATTCCAAGATCCTTTAATCATGTTTCCATGAAAATTTAGTGATCTATACACTTCCCCTTATGAATCTCCTCATGAATCTCAAGCATGTACAATTTATCCAACTTATGATGATAACTAAATCATGGTTCAAGCTTAATCACGAGACTTAGATGTTCAACATTATCATAAATATTTAGCCTAAACACATTATTTCAATCATGATGTTCATACCATTTCCACTAAATTTGAGTTAGCACATGAAGGTCACATAACTCCTAGTAATTCTCCACTCTTTAACACCCCTTGTCTAGTCGAACAAATCTTACTTTCCAAACCTCTAGAAATTATTGCATCTTCTATACAACCTAAAAAACAAATAATTACATCTACTTATTCCCCCATTAATGATGCTAACAATAATCCAACAAAATCTGATCCACATTCTTCCTCTACTCCACTTGTTCCTAATATTACACTAGATTCCAAGCCCACAAATGTACAATAAATACATTATGAATATGACTGTCTGATTTAAACTTTTTAGGAATAATGGAATTTTATTCCTATTTTAGATAAAGTTTTGGATTAATAAATCAATAAAAATATAGAAATAAATATAGTCCTAATTTATGAAATCTATTTACCCTTTTTTACCTTTTTAAATATAGTAATGAATAAGGAAAAATATAAGTTAGCTTGGAACTGAACTGAGATGGCTGATATAGATGCTAAAACTGGTTTAATAGGGCTAGGAAACTATCATGAAACTAAAAATGGGTTTTGTTCGATGAAAGGATAGGAGCACTAAAAACATGACCCTTTGGGATCTAGTACTCTTGTCCACTCTTGCCGCTATTATCCAAACTAGTCATAGAGACCTGAAACATTCTAGGTATTTATGTTGTACTGATATGAGCCTACCTATGAAAAATTGAGTGTTGGTTATTGCGGTAATTTTTATAGATCTGATTTAATATTCAAACCCTAACCCTCCATCATGATTGATAAGACAATATTTGAATCACTTGAGAAAGGAAGGGTTAGTGTGTAAGATGCACTAAATATGTAATCCATAGCTCTTATGTGGGGACGCTACCTACATACCAATACTCTAAAGAGGGATCAAGTCATATGTAGTTCTCCCACATAATGTGCTTTGTGTAATAGTGTGATGAAAATTCAAAGATGACAAATTAATGTTGTTTGAGGTGTCTACAGATTGGCATGAGGGTTTGACTATGTTTGTAGATATATTATGTGATTATATGCAGAGAATAGGGAAGATTACCTTAGTAATTTATTTGTATTCTTGATTATTTTTTAAGATTTTTACCTCTTTTATACATAAACTTTGGATGGGATTTTATAGGGAAAAATTGGTCATGGGTTAAATTTATTCTTGCTAAGCCAACATAATACATGAAAAGGACCAAATGAAAATAACCATTGGGACTCAAAGTGCAAAAAGAAAAGAGCAACAAAAATGGGACACCTTAGGGTCCAATGCTATAGTTCAATTATGGCACTCCTATCTTATATATGTGTGACCTAGGGGAATAGGATTAGCATGGGGAATACAGCCTTATTGAGGTGGAATGACTATTTATAAGGCTTTGGATAACTAGTAATAAGAAAAAAAGGTGTCTAGAAGGGTCACAAGAGAATGAAAAAAGGACCTATGGATAGTGTGTCATAAGTACACTCAAACCACCAATTTGGACATTTTATATGACTGCATTTCCCCCCTTTATTCTAGTGATGCAACAAATAAAAATACTAAAATAAAGGGAAAATACAAAGCGTATATGAACTTACCTGTAAGGGTGAAGCCCATGAAGATGTGTGATGCAGAGTGTACATAGAGAGAGCACATCGTGAAGCATAAATCTACAATAGAAAATAAGGAGTAGAATAGTTATTACTAGACATGTTATGTCTAAAATTAGAATGTATAAAAGTTGGATAAAAGAGAGAGGAAGAGAAAGGAATGAATACAACTCACCAGTTATGCAGACCAATACAAAACATATTATGATGTTGATTGATGTTGAGTGATGATGTACTAAGAGTAACATTGTCAACGGAGGTGAGTGCTCATTTCCTCAACGGTGGCTCAAGAATACAAAGGCTATAGATTTGGATTCATCATCACCCACTAAGCAAATATATGTGAGCATGCGTATGTTAATTGATGTTTGGACTGTATGTCTAATCCCTCTAAGTAGGTGGATCAAGAATATAAAGGCTAGATAGTCCTTTAGCTCCATTGTTCCACCCTAAGTGTGAATCTATGAACTAATATCAGTATGAATGTGTATCATATGAGATGGCTCATGAACCTCATGAATGATGTATAATCTAAAAATGTGGCATGGATAGATGAATGTGTAATGAAAACTAGGCCAATATTGGCCACTCTAAAAGGTAGGTATTAGGTTTGTATGAAATCCATTCCAAAACTGAGAACCAAGCTTATATGAAAGCCACTCCAAAATGATGTCAACCACTTGTAGATGGAATAAGGTACATAAGTACTAAGAATATTTGGGTAATACAATTAACTAGAAATAAAAGAAGGTAAATGTGTTGTGCACATTGTCTCCAATCACTAGTGTCTATAAATGGATTCTGACCTAGAAGTTGTACCAACTACCCAATCTAAAATTGGAAGCAAGATCCATCATGTCATGCATGATTCCACTTATATCTATATACTCTTAGGAAAAATACACAAAAACTGCCCAATCTAAATTATAATGTACCTAAAAAAACTATAACTGATCTTACCTTTCTGTCTATTTCTAGAAATTCTATATTTTTGGCTATTTCGATAGGAGCACTAAAAATGGGACACTTTGATGTTCGATGTTATTATCCACTTATGGCACTATTGTCTTTTCTTGTTTCTAATGACAATTATATATTCATCACTATTTTTTGGTCTATTTTACATATTTTAGACTCTGATTGCTATTTTGAGTGTTTTGAAAACTAATTTTTTACCCATAAAAGGCTCTGATCTTTGTGACAAAACCCATGTTTGTTGGCCCCTCTTCTAAGGGTAGGAATGAAGACCCTGTAATGACTTCCTTTAGAAGGAAGAGACTTGTAAATGTCTTATGCTGAAAATTACATGATATAATAATGATAACCAAAAAGATGTCTCAAGATAAATCATAGTTTGTATTAGAGATTGTTAGATCAATAGGGTTATGCCTAGATAGATGTAATAATGTAATAACATATGCAGTATATTGAACTAAAACTAAAAAAATGTTACTTTTCAAAGATGGATAGAGAATTATGTCCATCATAGCATCCAAGAAGGCAAGATAATGCATGATGTGGATCTTTGCATTGCAAATAATTGGGAAGCAAACAAGCATGTAAGGCAAGAAGGAAGAATAATAAAAATATGACCAAGCAGCCATGAAAACAAGGAACATTGGCACATGTCACTCAATTTTGGAAAGCAAGCATATAAGGCTTGTTCAAATACCCACATACACATACAATTGCAAACAAGCAAAGGATATTTGCAAATATCCTAAGGCACACACAAGAGTACAAGCAAAGAACATTGGCAAATGTCTTAAGACACACACAAGTAACAAAATAGAAAATGATAAATAAAATCACATCTAGCTACTCATTGTAATAAAGGAAGGCATGTACATGTTATAAATACTACCACATCTAACTAATCAAAGCAAGAAGTTAAAGTATGCAAAAAATTTATTACAAGACTAGGTAGATGCTAAGAAATATACAAGTGTGTTATACTAATGAGTGATGATATAATAATATATGTAGGCTAGTAAGCAATGTAAATCAACATGATAACTAGAGTGTGTGGTATAGGAATGGCATAACCTAGATGGTTTAGTTATGTAGAAGATACCCCTGGTGTGTAGATATGTTGATGTATGTCTCGAATGTAGAAGCAGGATGCCCCCTGAATGGGTAGAGTGAAGCAATCAAAGATCTGGGTGTCACTACACACACAAAGAAGATCAAGTGAAGCATGGTAATGTATATAAATTGACAAAAAATAGCATAGAACAACAAAATGTAACTCTAGCATGGTAATAAAAATGTAAAGCATGGATAATACATATACTTGAAAAGTGTTTTTGGTGTTTTGAGTTATTTGAATGTTTTTGTATTTTGACATATTATATTTTTTTGGGTATTTTGAAATATTATATTGTTTTTTGTATTTTTTATGTTATATTTTTTTTGGTATTTTGAAATATTGTATTATTTTTGGTATTTTGAAATAATCTTTGTACAAGTAAGTAAAAAAGACACTATGTAGAAGCAAGCTAAGAAATTATGTACAAGTAGAAAAAAACTATGTACAAGAAATATTAAGAAAAAATGATACTAACCGATGAGTCTCAGAAGAGACTCCCTGTCATGGTGTCCTATAACAAACAAAGGAACCATACATTATTGTAAAGTAGGAGGGAATGGATACGAATATGATTCTGAATATTCATATTCATTAACGCTATCTTGGAAATCATAATAACATGTATTGTTCCACTTATCATTATCATTTTGATTTTGAACCAATGAAATTCTAGTGTTGAATTTTTTTTGTATTTGGGTCATTCCATTTGATAAATTGTGTCTATGAATGATTTGCCTTAGGATGTTCAATAAATCCCAAACCTTGGTGACAAACATTATCAACTGCTAGAATAGGAGTAGTGATGCATTGAGCATGCTTTCACAACCCTTGACCTTGATAATCAAACTATTGTAGATATTTTTGACCAAACCCATACTACTTTGAAAGTTGAACCTCATTTTGGAGAGGTGGAATTACATCTTTTTCATACTTTACCTATGATTGTGATATGGTTTATTTCTATGATTTTGATTTTTTATCATTTTTTATCCTGAGTTATGCTTTTGTAACCACTTTTATATTATTTCTAAATTTGAACCTTTGTGAATGTATTCCTATGTCACTATGGATTGCTTGACTGATTTAGCTTGTATAGGGTCCTCATTATAAATTATCCATTGTATATGTATTTTCAATGCCAAACATGAATTTGTGTCATGCCCATGCTTTCTATGTTATGCACAATAATATCTGGAACTTTTCACTGAATGTAGAGGAGGTAGTTTTACCAACTTAGATTTAATCATTTCCCTTATTACCTCACTTGAACTCTTATTTGATCTTTGACTATTTTTTGAATCACTAGCTGTAGAGTTACTTTTTTGTGATTTTTTATTTTCATATGTAACATTGCTTGAAACCAATTGACTAGGTGAAGGTGCATATACTTGATTGACACTATGATTCCTTTGAGGCCTTTGTATTATAATCCTATTTTCTAATGTTCTGATATTTTCATGTAATAACTGATTCTATGTTTATAAAGCTGAAATTAAGTTGCTCATATTGGTGATTTGATCCCTTAAAGTCTCACAAATGTAAACCCTAGTTGCTTATGATTGAAAATGTAAGCACATATGTTGAAGAGGATTTGAAGAAGATATAGGTTGAATGTATGCATTAGGAACAATAGTATATGCTACCTCACCTTTTGGAGATGTGATAACATGGACCTGGTTAGAGGGAAAGTAGCTATCACCCTCTTGGGGGAGAGGAGGTGAAGGAAATTATTTCTTGTACATAAGATATGACATTGAAACATGATAGGTGTTTGTTAGCTTATATAAGGATTTTATTTTTAATTGACTTACACATAATATAGAGATAACATGTTAAAGAAGTAATGAAATATGATATATATTTGAATTGGTCTTAAAATAACATGTACATATGTATTTATGTCATTTTTGAATTCAAGTCAAATGAAAGGAAACAAGAATGGAAGAGAAACTAGAAAACTTTGAATAAGTGATTCATGAATAACAAAACTAAAATATTCAGCCCAATGTGTAAAAATCATAATTTTAATATTGAAACCCTAGGATAGGGTTTGAACATACGAGGACCTAGTATAGGTAACTAGGACTTGAAAGAAATAATTTTGAAAATTACTATTGTAAATTTTAAAAATTAAATGTGAAATTATGATTTATATATGTAGGATAAAATTAGAATAATATTTCTAAGATTAGAATGGAATTTTCCCTATGGTTTCTAGGGTTTTTTTATACAAATGAAGTACATCAAATTCACCCAATGAATTAACTTTTTATTAATAATGGAGTCTTATTCCTATTTTAGTTAAGGGTTTGGATTAATAAATCAGTACAAAATATGGAAATAAATATAGTCCTAATTTATGTAATCTATTTACCTTTTTTTACCTTTCTAAAAATAGTAATGAATAAATAGAAATATAGCTTATCTTGAAACTAGACTGAGATGGCTGATACAGATGCTGAAACTAGCTAAGTAGGACTAGGAAACTATCATGAACCTAAATCTAGCTTTCGTTTGGTGAAAGGATAGTAGCACCAAAAATAGGACACTTTGAGGTCTAACACTAATGTCCACTCCTAATGATATTGTCTAAACTAGTCATAAAGACCTTTTTTTTTGGTATTACATTGTGTTAGTATGAGCCTGCTTGTGAAAAATTGAGTGTTAGTTGTCGACATAACTTGTTATAGAGCTGATTTAATATTCAAGTTCTAACCCTCCATCATGATTGATATGAAAATATTTGAATCAATTGAGAAAAGGGGGTTAGTGTATAAGATTCACTGAATCTGTAATCCACACCCCTTGTGTGGGCAAGTTACATACATACCAATACTCCGAAGAGGGATCAAGCCATACATAGTTCTCCCACCTAATGTGCTTTGTGTAATAGTGTGATGTGGAGACAAAGATGCCAAATTGAGGTTTTTTTAGGTGGTTAGGGATTGGTATGATGGTTTGAGTATGTTTTCATCTATATTGGGTGACTATATGTAGAGAATAGGGAATATTTCCTTAGTACTTTATTTATATTCTTACTTCATTTGTAAGATTTGTCATGCCCTTTATAAATGAACTTTGGATGGGATTTTATAGGGAACAATTGGTCATGGGTTAAATGTATTTATGATAAGCTGACATAATGAAGGATACGGACTAGATGAAAATGACCATTAGGGCTCAAAATTTAAAAGGATAGGAGTGTCAAAAATGGGACACCTTACAGTCCAGCGCTATAGTCCAATTATGATGCTCCTGTCCTATAGGCTTGAAACCTAGGGGAATAGGATTGGCATAGGTAATGAAGCTTGGCTAAGGTGGAATGACCATTCAAAAGGTTTTGGATAATTGGAAATAATAAAAATGTGTCTAGGAGGGTTATAAGAGCATGCAAAAAGGACATATGGATTGGGTGTCACAAGTGACACTCAAACTACCAATTTGGACATTTTATATGAATAAACTTGCATGGTAATAAAATTATTGATCTTGAATTAGATGTTGATTATTATATTCCTCTTCCCACTTTACCTAGTGATGAAGACATTCTTTAATTAATTCATGCCTGACAACCTCAACTACCTTGACAACATCAAAAACTCAAAATTTTCAATAAAAATTTCCCTTTTTTCAATAATTTCATTGATATCATTAATCCTAAATCAAATCCCACTTCCTATTTACCTAATGTTTTGAAGATGGAAATGTTATGCTCATTGATGCATCTACCAAAATCAAATAAGGTACCTCATCTTGCCCTCAACCAATTACAATCTCTCATAAACATACACCAACTAAACATGATAACTTCAGCTTATTCTTCAATAAATATCATGAGACTTTTGCTTATTCCTATAAGGACATGCCCAATATTGACCCTGACATCATGGTGCACAATATTATCACTTATCCTGACAACAAACACATATGACAAATGAAACAAAAATTTCCACCAAAAGCTTCCAATTCATGTTATAAATAAATCATTAAACTTCTCGATGGTATGTTTATAAATCCTATGGGCATTCAGAATGGTCCTCTAACATTATCCCTTATCCCAAGGACAACTTTCATTTACCTTATGTATATGCCATAATTTATTCCACTACCATTTATGAAATGTTATCCCTTATGGATGGTTTCTCAGGTTATAATCAAGTTCACATCATCCCCAAAGACCAACATAAGAAAACTTTCACCATATAATGGGACACCTATTCTTACGTTAAAATTCCCTTCAATGTTAAAAATGCTAGAGATACCTATAAATGGGAGATGACTGGAATTTTTCATGATCTTATCCATAAGATTATATAAAAATATGTGGATGACCTCACTACCAAGTCTAAAATTTTAAAGACTCATCTCTTTGATCTTGTTATCATTTTCGATCACCTCATTGAATATAATATTAGACTAAATCCATATAAATGTGTTTTCTATGTCACATCTAGCAGACTATTGGGATTCTTAGTTTCTCTTCATGGCATTTATTTTGATCACACCAAGATCAACGTTATTTTTAACATGCACATCCCTTATTTTATTCTAGATATTCACAATTACCTTGGTAAACTTAGGGAAATTAAATGGTTCATCCTTGAAATGGTTTACCATATCTATTATGTTAATTATCTTCTCAAGAAAGGTAATGCCCTAAAATGGAGGGATCCTTGTCAAAAAACATTTGACAGTATGAAATAATATTTGATTCACCTACCCACTCTCCATCCACCTTTTAACATTTATCTATTGATCTAATATACCTATTCCATACCCATATAAGTTAGGGTAATGCTTTCCCAACAGGATGATACTCAAAGGGAATATGTCATATATTATATTAGTTGTGGCCTCATCGACTATGAGAAATTTTATACAAAAATAAAATGTGATCGATTCACCATATATTCTACAACTAGAAAGCTTTGACATTATATGTTTTATCAAACCACTTACATTATCATTCATTTTTGGAAAGATCTGACATTATATGCTTTATCAAAACACTTACATTATCATTCATTCTGATCCACTCTATCACTTCTTCTTAAATCCTTTCTTCCTCGATATAAAATTGGCAAGCGGATGGTCCTTTTGATGGAATTTGATCTCCAAATTACAACAAATGTTTTTTTCAAAGGATAAATCATTATTGATTAACTTATAACATCTCCTATACCAGCTACTAACCACCTTCAAGATAGTCTTCTCATTGATAATATTATCTATATTGAAGTTCTTAATCAAGCCATATATCTTAAAGACTACTTCTATAACTTGATTGCTAATCTTGAAGAAAGTCATCTTGAAGAGTCTTCTATATTCCATGATACTACTAAACCAAAAGTAGTTATCGAAGAACTTAAAGACATTATTATTAATTTAAAAAAAGATACTTCGACCCTTCATTTTGATGGTGTGTAATGCCTTCAAGGATATGGGGTAGGTTGTATCCTCACTATTTCTCTGGTAAAATTATCCCTTTGGTATTTGACCTTACATTCAATGTCACTAACAATATGGTTGAATACAAATCCTTAATCATAGGATTGAGAGTGGCCCTTGATTTAGATATCACATGTTTGAATGATTTGGGTAACTCCCTACTCATTTTACACTAGGTTAATGGTGATTATCAATTCAAAAGAAAAAATATCATTGATTTTTATCAAATAGCCACTACCCTTGCCAAAAACTTTGCTTCTTTTACCATCAAGCCTATCCCTTGATATCAAAATTCTATTAGCAATTCACTTTCTTCTTTAGCATATCTTTTTCATCCACACCAAGTTCTTACTAATTCCACTTTTATTATCTAAATAATAAAGTCCCCATCTTCCATTCACCACAATATTCCTTCATCTACCCCATTGATGTCATCACCATTTGACAAAGCCCATGGTATAAAGATATTATTCAATTTCTTGAACACCAATCCTATCCTCCAAATATTGATTCCTATGAAAAAACTCAAATTCGTAAACAAAATTTCATGTCTTTTGATATAACACCCTTTATTATCACAATTCTAAATGTACCCTACTTCATTGTGTTATGAAATAAGAATTTACTCCTCTTATTGAACAAGCACATGGGGAAATTTGTGGTGGCCACTTTAATAGATATACCACATACCACAAATGCATATGTTTGGGATACTTTTGGTCCACTCCTAAAAAGGATGCCATCAAATTCACTTAAAGTGTAATCCTTGTCAACATTATGATGATCTAGTTCATTCACCTTCAGCTTAAATTCAAACTATGGAATCTCCCTGGCCATTCTCAATGTGGGGATTAGATCTCATAGGCAAATTACCTAAATCTTTGGATGGGCATGTCTTTATTATCACAACCACTGAGTATTTTACCAAATGGGTCAAGATTATTCCCCTTGTCAGTGTCATTGGGACCACTATTTACAAATTCATCCTCAATCAAATCATTTGGTACTTTGGCTTTCCTCGTACTCTTATTTCAGATAATGGTGGTAACCTAAAAAATAAATACATTAAATAGATTTATTCTAAATTCAAAATCAATCACAAATTGTCCATGCCTTGTCATCCCTAATGGAATGGCCAAGCTGAGGCCACAAACAAAATTCTTAATAAAATTATTCAAAAGATAATCCATGAAACCTGCATGGATTGTCATCTTCATATATATCTTGCACTTTGGGCCTATCACACTAGCATACTCACTACTACTAGGGCAATGCCATTTTCACTATTTTATGGTTCTGAATCAGTCTTCCCATTTGAATTTGAGCTTCCCTCTCTCTATATCTCTCTTTATGGTATGATACCCAATGAATAATTAATTAAAGCTCACCTTCATTCTCTTGATCTTCTTGATGTGTTGGGTGAATATTTTATGACCAAATATCTGATGGGTAAAATAGGTTGTTTCAACCGTAGCATAAGCAGATTGATTGGCCAAATGTGTAGGTTTACCACATCAAAAGGGGACAAATCTCTCCTCTCATCAAGGGGAGGTTCCCTATAACTATGAGGTACTATATACTATATATATACTATAAATAAGCTGAAAATAACACTCAGGGGTAGGACAACACCATACATCTCTCTTTTTTAGAGATGATGTTCATAGACAAAGGAGAAATCCTGGTGAAATGATAGAAGGCACTTCTCTTCTTTTAGAAGTGGTATGAAGAAAACAACAGGAGTTCTTTCTGGTAGTAATGGCAACCACGAGAAACCCACGAAAGCACAAAGTCTTTCATTGCTTCCCTCACTGAAAAAGGGTGTAGTAACACAACAGAATGAAGTGTAGCAAAAAGTCTCAACCTCAACTACAAAAGAGTAAAATATATGAAGGACAATGGGGGCACAAAGTCATCCCAAGATCCTTTACATAGAAATATAAAACAAACACACTAAAGACAATTGTGGCAGCACAAAGTCTCTCCATAGTTGGCTTCAGGACACCTTCCTAATTATTTCCACTAGTTCTACTTATTTAATTAAATGGACAAGAATGCATTCAAGAAATAGACATAAGAACAATTTCCTCAACAACACAAGCTATTCTAGCACAAAGTCTGAAAGGTCACTTTCTTTCTCATTCAAATAATGAAATATGATTAACAATCTGAGCTCAAAGTCTCAGGGAATGTCTTTCAATTTGGGTAGAGTTTTGCTTCTATTAATAAAAAGATCTCCTTTGCATAAAATAAGAGACTAAAATATATAGCAGCAAAGAAAGACTTGACACTTTGTTTCATAGAATGGCCCATGCTGCATTCAATGCCTTGAATGCATTTTAGTTCTATCAAAGGGGCCATACTAGAACAAGGCATTATCCTTAATTGTGGCATGTCAATTTATCTCAAATGTCTCCTCCAAAGTATAGGCTGCCTAGTCCTCTTCTTGATTTTTACACAGCTATCCACTTCACCTTTACTCGAAGGAGAAAAATAAGTTGTGTCTTTGAGTGCTCTCGCTCTCTGATGTCCACCTGGTGGACTGTTTCACCTACTAGAATAACTTCTACACATATATTTCTAGTATTTCCCTCTTGGTCCCTCTTCCTTTAATGCATTTTATCTCTTCCTCATGAGCTAATCTCTTAGGCTATCTCTTACCTTTCTGCTGGCTCTTTCAGTTTCTTCAGCTGATCACTAAGTTTGTTTTCCTATTCTGTGCCATATTTGAAAATAAATGAGCATTTCATTACCTTGAATTTGACATCCATGGGGATGTCACTGGTTACTGGTCTCTTGAACCACATTGAACCTTGAACATTTGATTATTTGTCTAATCATATCCTTGGTTCAATCCTTTCCTTGGTTGCTAGTCTCAATGTTTTAATGTTTCGAGTGGTCTAATCATCTCCTTGGTTCAATCCTTTCCTTGGTTCAATCGCTTCCTAGGTTCAATCGCTTTTTTTCCTCTTCGGTTGAACCATCTCTTCGAACTTGTCTCTAGAATCTTCCACTTCCTTCCTTCGCTCGAAGCTTCCCTTTGAACTTTGAAATTCCTTGAACCTTTGAAATTTGAACCATTTTGGTTCAAAGTTCAACAGTTCATTCTCTTTCTCATAATCCTTTGGTCCTTCAAAGTTTTTGGATCATTTTATTTTTTGTTGAACTTGTTAAACATTTGAACTTTGAACCATTTTGGTTCAAGGTTCAATTGGTTCAACCTTTCATTCTTATCTCTTTGAATCCTTTTATTCTCTAAGTATTTTGATCTTTATTGAACTCATTGAACCTTTGAACTTTGAACTCTTTTGGTTCAAGGTTCAACAGTTCAACGGTTCAATCTTTCTTCTTTGAAGTCTTCTTTCGTTTAATTCTTTTGATCTTATTGAACTCATTGAACCATTTTGGTTCAAGGTTCAACAGTTCAACCATTCAACCTTCACTCTTCGAAGCCTTATTTTCATTAATTCCTTCGAAGCTGTTAAACTTTTTGAAGCAGTTGAACTTTGAACTTGTTGAAGCACTTAACTATTTAAGTCTGCCGATGTCGTTGAACCTTTGAACTTGTTGAACCTTTGAACCTTTGGAGGTGAGGTTCAATGTTTCAATGGTTCAATGGTTCAATCTTTTATTTTAAGCATGCCGATGGACTTTTTGATTGAACTTTGGTGTTGAGCCAGCCTTGAAATGCCTAAGTGTTGAGAACTTGTTTCTTTGTGAGAGCTTTCCTATTGAAGTCATTGAACCTGTTGAACCTATGAGTCCCTTGATTGATAATGCTTGAATAATTGAAGAACTTTGAGTGCTCAAAATATTTTTTGAGAAGGGAAGAGAGAATTTTGTCCTGTAAGACCAAAATAGTTGATATGTTGTCCCCAAAAACAAGTGATGGCTTTTGGGAATAATAGCTGGCTCCAATTGGGGAACTTCCATTAATCAAACCTTGAAATAATTGACAGGAGTAGAAATCAGTCTCCAAGTGCCTTCATCTAGGCCATTGGGCCACAGAGTCAATCCAAGAAAGGAAAACACACAAAAAACTAAAATGAAATAAATAACATAAAGACTATACAAATGTACAAGTGAACTCATCTAATACTTCAAGTATTGAAGTGTTTCAGATGTTGCCCACTATGAGGCAGTGAGAATGGCACTCCATCTTGATATTTCAGCAAGAAGCTATTTTCACCATAGACCTGATGAATGGTAAATGTACCTATTCACAAAGAAACAAATTTGTCGTGCATTCCTTTTATTCTCTCCTCTTGTCCCACAACAAGACTTGATCTCCAATCTAAAAATCATGAATCCTTTCCCTCTTGTCGAAGAGTTTCTTCACCTGATTTTGATGTGCAGTAATCTAGTCCACTACCATGGTTCATTGCTCATCTAGTTTGGTTAGGCACATGATCCTTTTATCAATAGAATTTTTTAAGGTTGAATCTTTAATTGCCTTTGCCAACCTTAGTGCTAGTAGTTCTAGGGTGATTGGCATATCTACATTTAAACCATACAAAATTTGGAATGGTGACATGCCTATTGACCTCTTGGGTGTAATCCTATCTGCCCATAAAGTGTCAAACAATGCTTTATGCCAAGTCCTCTGGTTATCATCTACCAGTTTCCTGATAATAGTAACTAGATTCTTGTTGCTTGATTCTGCTTAGCCATTTCCTTGTGGAAAATATTCAGAAGAGTGGGAGAGGGTAATCCCATAATAAAATCAGAAATGGGTAATCTCATGAGAAGAGAAATAGGCTATATTGTCTATTGCAATCTTAGTTGGAACCCCAAACTGGGAAATAATATTTTCCTTAAGAAAATTACATACCACTTCTAAAGTAGCATGGTTAGCTAGAATGGCTTCCACCCATTTGGTAAAATAGTCAGTCACGGTGAGAACATAGTCATGTCCAACACTTAAGGATGGGTTCACTATGCCAATGAAATCAATACCCCATTGTTGAAAATGTTCTTCAATCACAACTGGCTTGAGGGGTAATGCGGCCAATTTAGGTTTCCCGATGAGTTGTTGACATAATTCACACCTACGTACCCATTTGTCCGCATCTTGAAATAATGTAGGCCAATAGTACCTCGCTCATAAAATTTTATGAGCTATCACTGGTGCAAAAAAATGTCCCCCACAAGACAAATTATGGAAAGACTCCAAAATTTTACCTTGTTGCACCTTATCGAGGCAATGAAGAAATACCCCATCAATGCTTCTCTTGTACAAAACATTATCCCACAAGACATAGCTACCAGCATTTAACTTAACCTTTCTTTTTTCTTTGTAGGATAGATGGGTGGGACACTCACCATAGGTAATAAAATGAGTGATATTAGAATACCACTCATTAGTATTAGTGACGAAGAGAATCGTAGGCACGTCTTCAACCTTTGTTTCTTCATTTTTTGTTTCTTTGTGGATATTATCAACAATCAACTGGCCGAGCCCCTTTCCCCACACAAGCTTGGTAGGTTTGATATCAAGATCAAACTCCTAAATCTTAGAAATCTAATTGCCCCTTTCAGTAGAAAACTCCTGTTGAGTTAGAATGGACTTCACTATTGTGTCAGGCACCAAAACAACAATATGTGAATTCAAGATATAAAATCTGAAATGCTTTACCATCTTGACTATGGCAAAAGCATGCTTCTCCATATTTGAATAATTTAATTCATGAGATTTGAGAGGACAGCTCATGAATGATATGGGAGATTCCACACCCTCTTTGTTTTGCTGAACCAAAATAGCTGAAAGTGTATGCTCGAAAGCATAGTTGTATATTATGAAGTCTTTGGTCTAATCTGAACAAACTAGAATTGGTGCATGGGCAATCAATTTTTTCATGTCTTCAAATGTTGACTTGCCTTATGCAGTCCATCAGAAAGTGTATTTGCCCTTCATCATGTCAACAATGTGGCGAGTCTTTTATGTGACTGCCAGAATGAATCTTCATATAAAATTCACCTTTTTAAAGAAAGAATGAACTACCATCTTACTAGCAGGAAGAGTAAGATTTTAGATATATTTGACTCTTTTCGAATCAATTTTTATGCCTTTCTGTGATACAGTGTGACCGAAAAGTTTGCCTTTTATAACCCTAAAAACTAATTTCTTGGGATTAAGGGATATACTATTTTGTTGACAGCACTCCAGTACTTGTTGTAAATGGTGCACATGATTAAGATGATGTTTGGAAAAAATGGTCAAGTCATCAAGATATACTACAATAAACTTCCCCATTTCATCTTTGAAGGCAAGATCCATTGCCCTTTGGAAGGTAGCACCAGCATTGATCAAACTAAAAGGCATTCTACGATATGCAAAAGTGCCCCAAGGTGTAGTGAAAATAGTTTTATGTTGATCTGATTTATTGACTTTTACTTGATTGTACTAAAAAAAACCATCTAACATTGATAACATTTTTGAACTAGTCATTGTTTACAACACTTGATCCATAATGGGTAAAGGGTAGTTATCTTTTAAATAAGATTGATTTAGGTTTCTGAAATCAACATAGATACAAATTTCTATATTCTTTTTTCTCACGGGAATTATGTTATCAATCCAGGTGGAATAATGGATTGGAAAAATAATCTTTGCATTCAACATTTTTTGGATCTCCTGACTTTAAGAGGAATTTCCTGCTGGATCTCCTCAGGCCTGAGAGATTTCAAATCATCGTAATAATATGCTAAAACATCAATGTAATGGTGAATAAGAGTAATGAATGTGAGATTTTCGTCAGAAGTGTAACAATTCCCAATGTTAACCATCTTGGGATTTTCTATTGTACTCAAATTCACCTGATCAAATTTTTTTAAGGAACTTGAATCCATTTGTCGCTACTTGACATACCTATCATGCTTATCAAATTATCTCTCAAGAGAAACCAAACCTTTTGGAATTTTATTTCCCTTCAGTTGAAGGAACTCTTCACCATTTTTGGGATTTACTTCAGGAACTAATTCTCATGGTGGAGATTCACTTCCTTCAAAATAAAGATCTTCAAAGCTGTCCATCTTTTCTGAAAAAGTAAGGATTTGATTATAATTTTTAAACACCTATCAATGACTGCCATTATCAAGTACACTTGGTCGAAAGACCAGCTCAATAGTGTACTTGTCTCCTTTAAAATCCTTATGGGGAACCATGAGGGTTGTAGAGACCACCAATGAATCTATGTGATCATTGAATTCTCTCAGCATAGTAGAAATATTGAAAACATCAAAACTTTCAATACAATCCCATACTAGATTGTGATAATGTTGTAATCTTTCATTTTTAGTTTGGTATAGGTTCCTTACCTAACAAACCACCAGTTCAGCATCTCCCCAAGCATGAAGAATCTTAATACCTTTAGCATGAGTAGTTTTCAATCCAAGCAGTAAAGACTCATACTCAGTGGTGTTGTTAGTATTATTGAACTACAACTTATATGAATAAGGAAAATTTTCTCCTCGAGGGGAGATCAAAAAAAATTCGGCTCTAGAATTAGTAGAAGAGCAACTGCCATCAAATTCTAAAATCTAGACATTATCAAAATTTGATCTTTTCAAAAACTTCTCTTCATTGTTTAGGGAAGATACTTTTTTGTCTAAACTTTTCTCTAACAATTCTTCTGACTTTGTATCTAAATTTTATGAATTGTCACTAAAAGGAATTTTATCTGATGAGCTGAAAATATCTTCAGTAGTCAGGAAATAATTACCCATTCCTGATGATTCAAATAGAATTTGAGCTTTGGGATCTGATGTTTGGGTGATTATATATTTCGACTCTTCCTCAAGAATTAATTTTTTCATGATGCCTTTAACAGGTATCCTTTCTTTAGACAAGTCCATATTCAATTCTCCACCTACGTCCTTGCAAAAATTATGCCTAAGCAAAATTCCATAAGAGGCTGAAACATCAACTACTAAGACTATCATCTTGATCCTCTTCTCTGGAAAAGTTGCAAAATAAAATTGGGCATCTTTGATTTGACCTAGGAGTGGTACTTTCTTGTTCTCCATGGAGAAGCATCTACCAAAAGTCTTGGTTAAGGTAAGACCAAGAGAATCTACTACCTTGGCGTGCATAACATTGTGAGAGTCCCCAGAGTCTATTATACAGTTGTTCAACCTATGACCATTTATCAGAAGGGAAACATAGAAAGGTTCTATCTTCCCAGGGGAAACAAGGGGAGTAATGATAAGATTATTCTAGGTGGATTATTTCTTCGAGGAATCATGAGACACCTTTGCAAAATCTTATCCTACAGGGACAGTTTTATTTTTTACATATTTGGCCAGCCTATCAAACTATTTAGGATTAGCTCTCAAGTACTCAACTTCAGTCATTTGAATCTTAGTCTTTTTGGCATGATCAATTATATCAAGTAATTGAAATGAAATAGAGATAGAGGGAGGAAACCCATAATATTGATTTTTATTGGGTGTGGCACTGGTCTGAGAGATAGAAGTAGAAGGTATGGGATGGTTTGAGGTACTCACTTTTTTATTAGTCACCGGGTCCTTTGATTGAAAAGGTAGTGAAGTCCCCCATTTAGCAATCAAAACTACTGGCTGAGGTTCTTCTCCTAATTTTTCTTTATCAACTTGTTGAGCTTACTAGTTTTGGGACCTAGTAAAAATATTGTATGATCCATCAAACACTTCGCCCTTACTTCTAGCTTCATCCTGATAATCTAAGAAACCAATGTTGGAGTCACTAGCTAATTCTTCTTCTTATTCTACAAAGAGATTAACTTCATCTTCTTGGTCCAAATGAGGTTGGAGAGAGCAATAATGTTTAGATTCAAGGTAACCAACTTTTGAGTTAGCTGGTGCTACTTCAATGGCATGTTTCCCTTGTGAGGGAGGTAGATGATTTGGTTGCCCTTGATTTCTGGTAGCATTGCCTTGATATGAATGGTTTTGAAATGTCCCCCTTAGTATATCTTGATAAGGAGGAGCAGACATACCTTGGGTCATTTGTCTTTTCAAGGCTAGTAGTTCATTTGTCAACTTTTACACCATAGGATCTGTGATGCTCATGGAAGAACTTTCAGCAGATGGAGAAAATTTATTTTTATTGGAATCTTTTTTTATCTTACCTACTAGGATAAGATCATCTTCCACCTTGGTAGCAAATTTTTTGGGCTACAAAAAGATCCATGGGACTAGCCCGCCTGAATATAAAAATTACTTTAGGAAATTTCAAGTTGATGAAAAAGCACTTGAGGTTCTCCGGTGTTGGCTTAGCAATCATAGAAATTTCGTTCCTTAGCGTATTGAATTTAGCAATGAAGTCTCACATAGGTTCATGAGGTTCCTTATTCATTGTATAAGATGAGCCAACAAGGCATGTGCATCTTTAGCGGGTTTGAACCTGGCCTCAAACTTGGCCTTGAGCATATTCCAGTCAGTTATAGTTTGAGCTTGAAGGTGATAAAACTAGTTGGCAGCAGTGCCTTGCAAAGTTTTTATAAACAGACTCACTGCTATATCTTTGTATTCCTCACCTATCACACCACATGATATGGAGAAAGCAACAATATTCTCATCAAGATTAACCTTCCCATCACCATATAATTTGGGGAAATTATTTCTCAAACTACAATGTAGTTTGTGTAAAGGTGGGGCTAGATTGAGAGGACCAAAGGAGTTTCCCCAAGGACCTTAGGCTACCATGATATAAGGATTGAATGGAGGGATAAAAAATCTTGGTGGGGTAAGTATGGAAAAAAATCTACTAGCACTAAGACTAGAATTTTTGCTTGGTATTGGAGATCTGACATTGGTAGGAGGAAATCTCCTAGTATTCTGGAGATGAGATGGCGAAGGAGAGATCTCAAAATTATTTCACTGCACTAACTCGAATATAATATCAATAATACCTTGAGCTCTCTGGCTTCACGTGTACAATGGATCTACTAGAGTGAAAAAATAAACAAGGATTGAAAATACTTCAATTTGAATCTTGAGGCTTCAAAGTGTGCATTCGTGTCCCCACTGGAGTCGCCAAAAACTATTGGAATGGAGCTGGAGGAAAGTGGAAAAAGAAGTGAAACATTTGATCCCCAATGGCTCTGGTTTCACAGACCAGATTATATAATGGAAATGGATAAGGCTATAATGATAATGGATAAGTCACAGGTGATGCTTTAATTTAAAACTTCAGGCTTTAAATTATGCAAAATTATTGTGTCCCTAGTGGAGTCACCAAAAATTGTTAAGTGAATATTTTGTCACTAGCTAACTGATGGGCAAAATAGGTTGTTTCAACCATAGCATAAGGAGATTGATCGGCCAAATGTGCAAGTTTACCACATCAAAAGAGGAGAAATCTCTCCTCTCATCAAGGGGAGGTTCCCTATAACTATGAGGTACTATATACTATATATATACTATAAATAAGCTAAAAATAACACTCAAGGGTACGACAACACCATCCATCTCTCTTTTTTTAGAGATGATGTTCATAGACAAAGGAGAAATCTTTGTGAAATGACAGAAGGCACTTCTCTTCTTTCAAAAGTAGTCTGCAACAAATAACAGGAATTCTTTTTGGTAGTAATGGCAACCACGAGAAACCCACGAAAGCACAAAGTCTTTCATTGCTTCCATCACTAAAATAGGGTATAGTAACATAGTAGAATGAAGTATAGCACAAATTCTCCACCTCAACTGCCAAAGAGTGAAATATACGAAGGACAATGGGCGAAAAAATTTGTCCTAAGATCCTTTACATAGAAACAAAAAACAAACACACTAAAGGCAATTATGGCAGCACAAAGTCTCTCCACAGTTGGCTTCAGGACACCTTCCTGATTATTTCCACTAGTTCTTATTTAATTAAATGGACAAGAATTCATTCAAAAATAGACATAAGAAAAATTTCCTCAATAACACAAGATATTCTAGCACAAATTTTCAAAGGTCACTTGCTTTCTGATTCAAATAACAAAATATGATTAACAATCTGAGCTCAATGTCTCAGGAAATGCCTTTCAATTTGGGCAGAGTTTTGCTTCTATTAACTAAAAGATCTCCTTTGCATAAAATAATATATTTCAATATATAGCATCTAAGAAAGACTTGGCACTTTGATTCATGGAATGGCCCATGCTACATTTAATGCCTTGAATGCATTTTCAATTTTATTAAAGGGGCCATGATGGAACATGGCAACGGCCTTAAATGTGGCATGTCAATTTATCTCAAATGTCTCCTCCAATGTATAGACCACCTGGTCCTCGTCTTGATTTTTGTACAGCTATCCACTTCACCTTTACTCGATGGAGAAAACTAGGCTGCATCTTTGAGTGCTCGCACTCTCTGATGTCCACTTGGTGAACTATTTCACCTACTGGAATAACTTTTATTCAAATATTTCTAGTCTTTCCCTATTTTTCCCTCTTCTCTTAACACATTTTATCTCTTCCTTGTGATCTGAGCTCTCGAGCTATCTCTTACCTTTCTGCTAGCTCTTTTAGCTTCTTCTTCAGCTGGTCACTAAGTTTGTTTTCAGGTTCTATGCCATATTTGAAAATAAATGGGCATTTCATTACCTTGAATTTGACATTCATGAGGACGTCACTAGTTGTTGGTTGCTTGAACCACATTGAACCTTGAACCTTTGAACCATGAGAGTTCATTGGTTCAATGGTTCAATAGTTTGATCGGTCCTATTGGCTCCTTGGTTCAATCATTTCCATGATTCAATTGCTTCCTTGGTTCAATTGCTTTCTTGGTTCAATCACTTTCTTTCCTCTTTGGTTGAACCATCTCTTTGAACTTGTCTCTAGAATATTTTTCTTCCTTCCTTCGCTTGAAGCTTCCCTTTGAACTTTGAAATTCCTTGAAACTTTGAACCTTTGAACTATAAACCATTTTGGTTCAAAGTCCAACAGTTCATTCTCTTTCTCAGAATCCTTTGGACCTTCAAAGTTTCTGGATCATTTTCTTTTCTGTTGAACTCATTGAACCTTTGAACTTTGAACCATTTTGGTTCAATGTTCAATCGGTTCAACCTTTCTTTCTTAGCTCTTCGAATCTTTTTATTCTCTAAGTCTTTTGATCTTTATTTAACTCTTTGAACCTTTGAAATTTGAAATCTTTTGGTTCAAGGTTCAACGGTTCAATAGTTCAATATTTCTTCTTCGAAGTCTTCTTTCGTTTAAGTCTTTTGATCTTATTGAGCTCATTGAACCATTTTGGTTCAAGGTTCAACAATTCAACCATTCAACCTTCACTTTTTGAAGCCTTCCTTTCGTTAAGTCCTTCAAAGCCATTGAAATTTATAAAGTGGTTGAACTTTGAACTTACCAAAGTGCTTAACTCTTTATGTCTGTCGATGTCATTTAACCTTTGAACCCGTTGAACCTTTGAACCTTTAGAGGCGGGGTTCAATGGTTCAATAGTTCAAAGGTTCAATCTTTTGTTTGAAGCCTATCGATGGACCTTTTGATTGAACTTCGGCATTGAACCAACCTTGAAATGCGTAAGTGTTTGGAACTTACTTATTTGTGAGAGCTCACCTGTTGAAGTCATTGAACCTATTGAACCTGCGAATCCCTTGACTAAAAATGCTTGAATAATTGAAGAACTTTGAGTGCTCAGAACATTTTTTGAGAAGGGGAGAGAGAATTTTGGCCTGTAAGACTAAAATAGTTGATATGTTGTCCCCAAAAACAAGTGACGGATTTTGAGAACAACATGATGAACACCATCTTTTTCACTATAACATAGACACCAATACAAGTCCCGTATTGCTAAACAACATAATAAAAGAGTTAAAGTTCACACTTTTAATGTTAGCGATCTTGTCCTTAAACTAGACTATACTCATGTCAAAGAAGGTGAATATGCCCAAAAATGATAGGGCCATTATTTATTCAAATACATCATTGGCCCAAGAACCTATTGCCTTCAAACTAATGAAGGTTATATTTTCATAGAGCCCACCAATGTGCAATTCCTATAAAAGTATTTTTCCTAAGTCCCTCCTTTCTAATCATTATTTTTATATGTTATCCTTATAACACTTATTTCAAGATATATACATGGGTCTCATCCTCTGCAATAGTCTCTCTTTTCACAAACCTTAGTCCTTCCTTTTGGTCTTTGGTTTTCCCTTTTCTCATGATTTTCATTGTAAATTCATGGATAGGACCCAGTCTTCCTCATGATTTCATTTTTTTCTCATTGTTTTATTGCTTTCCAATAAATTTTTTACTCCTTGGGTTTTTCCTTTTGGTGAGTTACAATCTAAGACCATGGATAGGACCTGGCCTTTTTCATAAATACCATCTTTCTCATTTACTATTCACATGCTTTGTGCACCCTCTTAGGTTTATCTATTATGAGTTGTAGTGTAAGATTGTGAATAGAACCTGGCCTTTTTGATAAAATCACAATATTTAATTTAGTATTCCTTTTCTAAAATGTTTAGAAATGGTTACAAGTTTCTGATCCCTTGTTCTTAATTTTAGCTTTTTCTTCTTTTGTAGATAAAATTTGCACAAAAAACTATGTTAGTGTGTTTTCCTAAACATCCCTCATTATTTTTATAAGGCATCACACTTTTATTATCATTGTATCCATTTTTCACCCTTTGTCACATTTGTTTTTCATTTGAAGTAATTGAAATTGTTTCATGTTTCATTCTTATTGATTTCCTTTCCTTTCACTCCACTTGGGATAAAACAAGGTCAAAGTCAAGATCACACTTTTATTTAACCTATATTAATTAAAATTTTAGACACCATGCTCTCTCAATTATATGTTTTAGTAAACAAGTCCAAATTCTTAAAATGTAAGTCATCTTTAGCACCCATATTTGGTTTTCCAAATCCATATGGAGTAAGAATAGAGAAAGCCATCAATAAATTCAAAAGCTAAATCATTTGAAATAGAAAGCAACATGTATAGATAAAAATTTAAAAAAAAAAAAAAAATATGTGTTTAAAAGCACATATCCTAGCTCTAATCAAAGTTAAAACTCTATATTTGGCCTCATGATAGAGCCAAGGTCCATTAGGGTGTAGTAGAATAGTAGATTGGAATAGGATAATTCAAGAAACTCTATGGTGCTACCCACTTTCTCATGTAAGTAACCAATATTTGAAGTATACCTACGAATCTATAAGGGGTTCTAAGTAATGCAAAAAATGATGTGGGATGGTAGGTCCATTTTAATTTTTATGCATATAGCCTTCATGGGATGATCTACATACTTCATTTATTGACCTATGATTTGTGTGGCTAAGAGAAGTTCTTTAGAGTCCTTAATTTTTAAAGTCCGCTTATTTTGACAAACCTAATTTGAGTTTATTGACTTCAATAAGCATTTATTCTACCTTGGTTTCTCCCTCACTCTCCCCTCCACCCATTTATTCCCCCCCTTTGACAAGCATGTGTGATTCCAAATTTGTTTCCCTTCTTATATACTTCCTTCTTCTTCACATATTAAAAACATATTAGCACTACTTTATTTTAGTTGTATCTATCTTTAGAACCAAATAATACTTTTGAGTGACTATGGATTCTTTTCTTTATACCATGGATCTATATATCTAGATGTGCCTTACTTTCTTTTACCATTTTACATTATTGTAATACATTTTTTTGTAGACACCTAAGTCTGTTTCTAATTTCACTCACTTTTTCCATTGTTGAGTGAGGTTGGCTTGTTACTCCTCACTCACCAATGTTGTTTTCCATTTTATTCATCTTTTTCCATTGATGATTGAGTAAGGCTTGTTACTACCCATTCATCAATGTTTTTTTACCCTTTAGTGCTTCTCTATCTTTATCTAATCAAGGATTGTGATTGATTTTAAACATTGATGTTTGATTACCATTTTTTACATGTTTCCTTTGTTTTAATTGATGAGTTTTCCTTTCTTACTTAAGGTTTGCCTATTTCAATATTTTGGTCTTTAGTAGTCTTGGATTTCTGGTTACTAGATTAACTCAAAATTTTAACATGGTCATTTGGTCTAACATAGCACTAGTCAACCCCAGCTTGCAAAATTTTCAACTATGTCTCATCCATATAGCATAAGTTATCTTGGATTCATTGTGTTTGATTATTTTTACACTTTAATTTTGTATCCTTGGGGTTATTCAAATCAGTCCCTATGCCCTCCATGATCAAAACTACAAAAATAGCAGACAACCATACAGTGATAAAGGTAAGTCAAGGTATACGAACATTACTTTTAATTTTAAGTTATTTCCCTTTCATTAATTTAAATTTTAGTTTTTTTTCTTAAAAATACTACAACTTTTTTTAACCTTAGCATTGTGTATTTCTATGTTATTTTCTTGAAGAACCATCCCCTATTGCACTTCAGTGACATGTGATTAGATTTGAGTGGGCCATATGTATAAACATAATAATTTCAAAATTTATCAATTACTAATACATTCTATCTTGTAAAAATGTGTTGAGTCTCAATCTCTTTGAGTACACACCTTAATGGGTACACTGGAAAAGGGATGGATAGACCATTGATGTTTTGTAGGATTTTCATCCCTATATGACCACTTCATATCAATCCAACCATCTCTTGAAAACATTTTCCTAATTTTTACCTCCAATGTCACACCCTCTGCTAAACATATTCCACGTTCATTAGCCCTTCCATATCTTAATATCCATTCTAGTGGTTTATGTTACACTTTTGACCCCATCTACCATGTAATCTAATTGATAAAACTCATTTAGGGTCTAGGTCAACCCTTAGCTAACCTAGAATAGGAACTAATTTGTTTTATTCAATAATGATATAGATTCGATTAGGCTAACTCTATCGAATTAACTTTTAGAAAGGACTAGGGTTAGATTCAGTTATGTAAACACATTCAATTTTCCATTCTTAAATAGACAGCAAGAGTTGATTATTCATTTTCACTTGTTTATAATATGTTCTTGCACCATTCTACTTGAAGAGTCTTAGCTTAGGGTTTTTACTTGGATCAAAATCTTGTCTTGTGTAAAAGTCTTAGATACTTTGGTCTTTCTTAGTGATCACTACAATCCATGACAACCTCTTGTAAATAACCTTTATCCAAGGAAGATATTGAATCTTTATAGGTTCGTATTCAAGGTAAATATCTCTAACTTTACTCCTCTCTTTAGTAGATTGAAGTAGCATAAGTAATGGATTTTGAATACATTTACCTCTTCATCCATTAGGGTCTTACCTATACATGGGCTAAATAATATTCTCTTATGAATGTTTAATTTTATGTTTACTAACCTTAATTTATGCCATAAGATTTGGTGATCACTATATTATACTTTTACTTTACTTGTGATTTGTTTAGTGAATATGAAAATATATGACCTAGTTAGGGTTATTACATAGTTTTGATTGACTTGAGGCTTTGGAACACTCAATACTGATATTATTATGGTAATATATCCATTGGATACATCTAGTGGATCAATATTGGTCATGACCCCAAATATGTAATACATAAAAAATTTGAAGTGTAAGTAGGATTTATCTTCTCTGAACTAGGATTGATTTATAGATCAGTTGCAATTCCCTTTGCATACAAATTTTGCTTGAGAGACTCAAGAACACATATGTTGTTATTTTCTATGAGTTGAGTTAGGTGATCTATTTGATTATTCATGAACTGATTTTCTTCATGCCCATTTTACTTATAGGAGGAACACTTAACCTTCTATTTTTTAGGTTTTTCATTAGAAGAGGAGGCTTCAATGTTGGTTTTGGTAGAAGTTGCTTCTTTCTTCTTCTCTTTATCCTTATTCTTATTTTTCTTTTATTTATTTTTTATTATTTGCTTTCCCATTCCAAGAAATTAGGGCTTGATGTTTTTTGGACTTCAATGTTCTCATTGATATCAACTTGTCTTTCTCTTTAGATGAAAGCATTTAAAGAGGGAATTTTTCCTACACTGACTAAGGCATTTTTAGTGGCATGGAAAGTAGAGAAAAGTATTGAATAGTTGAGACCTAGTTTAGAGAGTATAGAAATAACACAATAGGCATCCTCTTTATTTATCCCATATTATTTCAACTGCAATCTCAAGTACTTGAACTTAGTGAAAATATCATGAAGGGTGTCAAAGTTAAAAGGACATAGGCTAATGAGTTCATTCTCAATCAAGTGACTTCTCATCACATGTTTCTCCCCAAATAATTTACCCATAATTTTCCATATATCATGATGTGATTTATAATTTTCTAAGTGAAATAAGAGATTAAGTTCTACAAAAAAGACGTAATAGCACATAGGCTTCATCACTATAGTTATACCACTTAACTATCTATGCATTTGTGTTAGTTTTAGTTTCATCACCCATAGTTATCCTATACAAACCCTTACTCCTTAGAAATAATGTCATCTTGGTTTTCCATTAGTGATAGTTAAATAGAGTTAGTGGTTTTATTAAACCTGAATCCATTTTAGTACTGAGTTGAGTTGTAGTAGTAGTGCAAGTTGTAGTTGTTGCAAAATTCCATGCAAAAATAGAAAGAGAGATAAATGAAAGTACAGCCCCCTAAACTATAAAAATTAAAGACCCCAAAAATGTTTCAAATGCATGCTCAAAAGACATAAAGAACATTTGAGTGTGCATCTAGAGCAATTAGTAAAATGAGTCAAAAAAACAAAAAGCTAAAAATAAATGACAACATCAGACTCAACTAATAATGAATCTAAAGAATCACGTACAATAGTTAGAAAAAGAGAGAGTAAAATTAATGTTTTTAATTTGAGGGGGTTTTGCCACCTACCAAACCAAGCTTCACCCTTCACTCTTTGACTATCAAGGAAATTAAGAGTTTCTAAACAAAACATTTTCCATCTTTTGATTACAATGCTCACTATATAATATTATTTTTATATGGAAAAAAATTAATAAAAAATGTCCCTCCTCTTAAAATATATTATTTTGTAAAAACCAATAAAAGAATAATACCATGTGTAGATTTAATATTGGCCCTCCAAATCTATGTTATTTAATAAAATAAAAACAATGTATTAAGAACATACACAAATATATCTATCTTGTAGTGTTGTTTTATGAAAAAAATAAAGTATTATTCATCTTCCCTTTTTTTTTTTAAATATCGCCTTAAATACATACTATAATTCCAATTAAATTTTGACTTTAGAAAAGTATAATACACCAAATACATTGCATGCAAAGTGATTTTAAAAAAAAGGACTTTCCCAACATGAGTAAAAAGAAAAACAATGATTTTATCTAATTGGTTTGATAAACCCGTAAATCAAATTTCTAATAAAGGAAAATGTACTTAGGTGGTTTTTAAATACCATGAAGAGAATTTGGTTTTTTCTAAAATCTTACATGAGCTTGTGCATGCCATTGATGGTAAAAGAGAGACAAAGATATAAGGGAGATATAATAAGATACGATAAACAAATACCAGTCTATGAAAATTATAGGTAATGTTAAACCAACCTTCAATGGCATTTCACAAGGGGTTGACAAGCTTGAACATAAGCTAAGAATGAGAGAATGTGTAGCTAGAGAGTCTTAGTTATCCATGAGAGATGTGATGCTAGGTGACATAAGTTACGAATCAACCCATGTTGAGGAGGGTGATCAAATTATAGGTACATGAGGTATACCATTTATAGGGGCATCAAACCAATTAGAAGTGCTACAAACCAAAATGGATGTATCTTCAATAGGGTCTGGGTCATTTGTTTTATTTATGGAAGGTTGTATACAAAATGCATGTCTAAGATAGAATTTCATCTAAAGTTGTGAACTTTTTTACACACAATAAATAACAATGCCACCATAAAAAATAAATATGCCTAGATTTTTAAGAAAATAGGACCCCTAATTTTTTTTGGTCGGTTTAGGTAATTGAGGGATTTTAACAAATCTTGAGGTTTTTGAGATTTTTAAAAAGAAACCTAGAATGTTTTATGAAACCCTCAAAATAATTACTTTACAATATAATAAAATAAACTCTAGATTTTAAATTAAATCTAAACAATAACAAGACTAGATAAATATTTAATGGGTTGGATCTGATACCATATCAGAGTTTGATCTAGGTTAGGTTAAAGTAAGTTCAAAGGTAAAATGGTCACATTAGTAAATTAAGAATGCATACCAATAATTAGATCAAATCAAAATTAAATTAGAAAACAAATATTGTATGAGACAAGAAAAATGGAGAAAAACAAATATTCATCAAGTGAGAAAGCTCTTCAAGTGAAGCATACATATAACATTGCTAAGTAACTCATCCATAAATGGTGTTCAAATACCGCCTAGAATATAAATTCAAATCCTTCAGAAAATGTGGTCAAATAATCCTATAATAGCATTATAAATCCTCCACAAAATGTGGACATAGGAGTTACATCCTAGTCTTCTAGTAAAACCTATGACACCTATGACACACTAACTCCACCTAAGCAAACATATCCACTAATGTAGGGAAAATCCATGTGAAAAAATATAATATTCTAAAATAAATAAATCTAGGAAAATAAATACCTACACTAAGAAAACATATGATCACTATGGCCATAACACTATGTGGTACCAATTAATTAGTCCATCTTATTGATTGGTTCTTGAAAGCATGACTGAGATCATGTTTGTACCTCGACACATTTAAGTAGCCCAATATGTTAAATAAATGTTTGTTTACCATGATAAAATGATTTGCATCTATAGACATTGTATTTTTCCAAATCATGTGTATGAAACTATAGAAGATATTTTAAGAAAAGATGATCCTAGTCATTTATTTTTGTAATATTCCATTTAATAAATATATAGAACAATATATTAGAATTACAGTTGGTATAAATGAAGTGGATAAGGTAAACATCTCCACCTTTTTTTTCTCTAATTTCCTTAAATTTACATATAGAGATTCCTTCTTTCTTGTAAAAATTTCAAATGTAAAATCAAGGGAGCTATATATGACATTCAGGGAGAATACTCTAGATATAGTGGTTAAGGTCAAGCCTTTACGATCAATGTTGCCAATATCAATTATTGATTTTTAAAGTGTCATTCCATGTGATATTTTATTATTAGGCCCCATGGCATTTTGATAGTTATTTATCTATTATTTACTCTAGTAATAGGATGAATTGTGAGATGTAAAGGATTGTTACTATCCTATAGTGGGCTAAAGTATTTTTTGAATGCAACAACTATGTACATTGGTAATGATGGTTGTTTTAAGTCTAGACTGTAGACAATGTGAAAACTTTATCCAACTACTCCATTGACCAATCCTTTTTTCACCCATAGTTTATTTTTATCATGATTTATTCACCCTTGCATAAAAGTATGATTGATTCAAATTGACTATCATTTTAGTGACATGTGTCTATAGCTTTGCTCTATTCAGATTTAAACATTGTAACTCCAACATTTAAGGATTTTAGCATTTATTTATTATGGATTATTTCCAATATGTTAATTACATACAAATTTTTTGAGTCTTTAAAATGTTTTTATTCTTATTTAGGCATGTATGATGATGTCCTTGACATGAGAGTAGACTAGTATTTTTCTATAGGGTTTACATCTCTGATATTTTATACCAGATTTTTTAATTCCAATTGAATTTTTGTGCATCCTTGTTAATGAAAATTTGTTTCCAATGTCACAATTGTATAAAATGTGAACCATAACATATAAGAAAAATACCTACGTGTGTGCGTGTGTGTGCGTGTGTGTGTGTGTGTGTGTGTGTGTGTGTGTGTGTGTGTGTGTGTGTGTGTGTGTGTGTGTGTGTGTGTGTGTGTGTGTGTGTGTGTGTGTGTGTGTGTGTGTGTGTGTGTGTGTGTGGATGGATGAATGTATCATTGATGCATTGATATTAAATACTGCAACACTAGTTGGAGCTAGTATAAGTAGGGGAGATTTTCCTATAGTTAAAAGAAAATCCAAGCAATGTTTTATGTTGCTTATAAGGAATTATTTTTTTCCACCTATGATTCCCTATACAATCATGTTTAATGGGATGGTAACTATCATTTTTTGGGCATGCGTCTCACTTATGTTGATTGTATATTGTTGTGTAACTAAGATTTGATGCATTGATGGTTCACTTGGGGAGTCAATTGTAGATATGTGTAGGTGAAGTGGTACATTAGAATGAGTTAAATAATGTTTATTGTTTAATTCATGGTGGTGAAGCATTATTACCTGAGAATTGAATTTATTATAGGACATCTTGCTCACTCATTTCCCTATCAGTAGTTCCTATATCACTATCACCTTTAGTTCCATCACAGGTGGATTCAAGGGTGACATTGACATCTACGAATGTTCATTCAATATGTCGTGGATAATAAGGGTCTTAAAATTACTCCCAATTTATGACTATTTATTCCCAATTACATCTAACATCTATATAAAAATTCTTGAATGGTTTGTAAAGTAAGAAATCTACCCAAAAAAATTTGAAATGAAGAACAATAAAATAGTGGTTTAGAATAGAATCAAATAAATATTCAAAAAATATCCTTAGTAGTTCTTTGTCTCCATTCATTACTTTTTCTCCTACTACTATAATACCAACTTTGTGTTGTTTAAATGAGTGGGATGGCATCTAAAAATGTTGGTCAAGATACATATGCATGAATGAAAGGTGGAAACATTTCCTCTATTTGTATGTTATGTAAGCATGAATGAAAGGTTGAAAGGTTTCCTCTATTTATATGTTATGTAATACCTTATTTAATGTTTGTTTCCTAATGGACAGGGTAACAAATGTTAGATTAAAAACTATTAAAGTTATTTTTCACAGCATATGGCATGTTTTTTATGCACTCATTGTTGGGTTCTCTATTATCATAGTAGATGATATTATAGTTAGCATATGGTGGTAGACTTCATATTTATTCTTAGCCCCAACTTCATAATTTACCATATATTTCACAACAATATGGTAAAAAATAACTAGTTGGAAATATACATTTATATTGAGAGCATGTTTGCATTATTGATGTTGACTCTATCATTATTCTATATTAGGAGATAAGTTTTATGCCCTTTATTGTTGATAAACATGGTTAAGTTTGGTTGTACTAGCCATGGGGATTATACCTACATTAGAAAGTAGTGCCTTTTTCTCATTAACATGTTGACTCGTTACATTTGGTATGGAACTATACTTGATTCAAAAGTTCCACATAATATTTAGTAGGATCTATAGATAAAATCTTATTAATGGTGAGAAAGCATCGATCATCATGATCATAATGATGTATCATAGTATGTATTATTTTAATGGTGCATGGATTCCATGCAGTTACATGGTGGTCATATAATTTCCTTACAAAATCAAGATTAACTGAATCATCCTAGTCTAATGTCTCTATGTTGCATTTTCTAACCATATAAATATATAGATATGTGTGGAGCCTCTGTGTTGTAAATCATACCTAAAAATAAAACACTATGGTATTTATAATTATTGTATAGACATTTATAGTACTTATTGAGTGTTTAAAAATAAATTATAAGTATGACTACCTATACAAATAGTGTTCATTGTGGAGATGCTTATGTATAAATTATTCGTAGAAAGCTAAAAATATTTTAACTATAGATGAAGATGTGAGGTTCGGATTTGTAATTATTCTTTGATTTTTTTAGTAAGAATTATTGTGTATGTGGGATACTAATGTTCCTATCATGACTCTATATAGATATGGCCACCTAGTGTCTATTTCACTTAACATGAAGATCAATGTTGGGGATCCCATTTATGTATACATATCTATTAATTTAGTCTATGTTTTAGGCCAAAATGAATATGTGCCTATAGAACAAACCCCAAAATTAATAAGTTTATCTAAAATGCTTGAATCGTCCATTTGTGCTAGATGCCCATGTAGCATATAAATTCTAACTAGGAAGTTGTCCTCATGTTTTTTCTCTGTGAAGACTATAGATGTTGTATGTGTCATGTGGCACATAATTAGGTTTAAGAAAAATTATCATAACCATGGGTAGCTTCCAAACCAAATGTCTTTATTCCTAACTAGGTGCAAAGCATACTCATGGAGTTGATATTTCTTAGTTAGAGGTTTTGGATACATGCAAACACCTATTGGGAAAGAGCATGAAAATCCATAGAAAATAATACTTCAATGTTGTACTCATTGATGGGAGACTTGTGAATTGTGGGCCAGTCAATTATAGATATATTATAATTATTATGATTATTCACATAGTCCTTAATCTCATTAACCTCTCTTTATACATGTGGAATAGATGCACCAAAAGATGGCATTCAATGATAGTGAATCCCATGATGTGCAATTGTAGTTTTATCAAATTTTGTATCATTGATGTTTGCAGCCATAATATCCATAGTGGTGTGCATAAGGAAGAAAGAGACATCGATAGGTTCTTATGGTATGGAATTTAGTTCTTCTTAGTCTAACTGAACATCTATATAGTAGGCATCATTTTACATTTTTATAACAACTCCTACATGACATGTGATCTACTAAAAGTACAATCGTATGTTTTATTTTTTAATCTAATTCTTTGCAACACAAAGATGTCATGATTTTCAACTCGATGAGGTACTCACTTAACAATAGAGGACATATATTGGGGAAATATCATAGTGTGGCCACTATATTTGCATTTACCACCATGAACATGCATTACCTATAGTGTTGAGTTAACCCAAGTAATAAGCATTTAATCTACTTAGGTCAAGTTCGACAAAGTGGTAGGTTGTATGACTGGGTCCATGTTATTGGATGCATATAGCTAATTATTATTTTTCTCAGCATTGCAATGGTGACAAGTGTAGTTTCAATTGAATTTTTTTTTTGGAAACCTAGATATAACTCATTGGAAGTGAAACATGCACGTTTTAAGGGTAGAGCATCCACTCTCACACAAAAGCATCTATGGACATCTATAATATCACCATCGGTCATATAAAAGTTATTATTTATTGTATGTGGATAGTATTAAAGGCATTGACATTAGTTAATTTGATCTTTTTGAGTTGTGTAATGCATTAAATATCTCTTATTGACATAGAATTTTTCCATGTATACTTGTAATATTGGCAAATAATCTAGATACATAGTTATTATATATTTTTTCACCATAATTTTATTTATAGTGAGAATAATATATGGTGCATAAAAATACATATTTGAAATGAAAAAAAATTAAAAGCTTATATTTCTAAATAACAAAATCCAAATTTTATATTCATTAGTGGGTGGTGAAAAATAAGTGTGAACATTATATTTTATTTTACTATTACATTTTTTAACCAACTAAAATTATAGGTGTCAAAATATGGGTAATTACATATACATATCAAATTACATTAGGTTTACAATAAGCAAATCAAGATCTGGTGTTGTAGATTCATATTTTATTACACATATAAAAGTACAATGAATTAGTACCTTATCATTATATAATTCTAATCATGTAGACATAGTGAAATGATACTTGCAAAAGATAACTTTTTTAACAACCTCCAAACTATCATCAAGGGATGATGATAGTTTTAAATCTATGACTATGATACTCATGGTTACATTAGCAATATTAACAAATGTCATTATCCATATGGTGTCAATCATGTATTATAATAATAAGTTAAAAATGTATTTGTAATCATACTCATGTACATCAAGGTTGCACTTTTGACTGCCAAGTTCTGTTGTCTTTTTAAACTAATTTATTTTTACAATATCTATTATTTAGGATAAATACACGTACAAGATAGCAGACATTATTCATTTTTATGTAAATGACTATAGTGGTTAACATATATTTATTTAGTTTTCTAAGAACACCTGATTTATGTATGTTTGCAATTTTTTATGTTTAGTAGTTATCTTACTTAGTGATGTTGATCATAGTTTTCAGCCATTCTTCTCAAATGATATTTTTATTTGATGTTTTTATGGTATATGTAGATTAATCAAGAATTATGTGTCTACGTTGGTCCCAATAATTTTTTTGCTATATGTCTAAACCTTACCTTTTATGATTGTAAGATTTGGAGTAGGCTATTTGGGTTGACCACACATTTCCTCTAGAATCTTTCCCTCTTCCTCAAAGACACCACTCCATAGGTATACCTTAATATCACAATTAGAGATGTGTTTTAGAAACACTGTCCTTATCATATTTGAATTCCTATCAGGTCGCATTAAATTGGAAGTGGTAGTAATAGAAATAACATGACCTATGTTATCAATCTTTGCATTTGTAATTGCATCTTATATGTGACTTATTTAAGTAAAATCAAATTGAAAAAATGGAATAGTGGGTCTACCTCAGAATAATATTTGACAACCGATTCCATACTGAGCATGATTTCCCATGGAATATTAGTCTAGTTGTATTTTCTTTTTGCATATTTCAGAGTTGATTGTGAAATAGAGAATATATTCCTAACTTGAACCTAGTTGAATTAATGATGTGGACACTCCCCAAAGGAATTAACAGTGATGCTATCACCCTCATTATCAACAATGTTTAAGCTAAACATATTTCTTGAGCCATTAGAATTTTATTAATTATAAAGAAGACCCTTTTTAAGGAACCCCTCATCTATTATCCAATATTTTTTGTAAGGATGTACATTTCTAATTTAAATCTATCGCATTGTGCCTATGCTTTGTCTTTAATATGTTGATGTTGACATTTTAGTAATGTAATTTTTTTCATGATTTTTTGTCATTGAAATGGTTTGTTCCTAGATTTGTGGAAATGTTGAGCATGCTTATATGCAGTCTTGGTAGATCCCTATATGAAATTAAAAATAAGTAAGTAAAACACAATATTTTTATCTGGACAATAGAAATAAATAAATGGAATAAGTATAACATGGGTAAATGGAAAAAATGTACATTCATTGAAGGCATATGAGTTTGTTTTAATGCTTAAATAAGTAATATAGTAAATGAATGATTTAAAATTTTGTTTTGATAGGAATATATTATGTATTATTTGTGAACAGTTTTATAATGTAAAGAAAAAAAGGTATTTTAGTGCATTGTATTTGTGTAATTCAAAGTATACTAAATAATTCTATACTCAGTGTGATATTGTACTTTGTTTGTAAAATGTATATATATTTGATGAAGGTGCATAAAGAAGAATATCTCAAATAAAAACAAAAACTAATCTTTGTATATCATAATGTAGATATTAAATAATAGTAAAAATTAAATCGATACAAAATGTTTAACAGTGTAATTTTTCTTTGCTCTATTTGGGCACTATAGTTTGAGTTTTGGGTTGGAAACAATGATACCATTTGGCATTAAAATAAAACCAGGATCTACCTCACAACATACTCAACTATGTCATAAATAAGACCAAACCCTTGAGAATACATCTTTCTATTGATAATACTTATGATAAAAACTACAAGACAGTTCACCACAACAAAATATTCCATTACATTTAGCTTTATAACTAGGATAGGACGACATGGCATTCTATGGTTAGTTATATGAATCAAAAATTGCCTTCTCTTAAAATTTTGTTTGTATTATATCTATTTGATACTTAGAGACCATGTGGGCATATCTTTTGATATGTTTGAACTGGTTCTATTCATATTGCTCATGCTACCAAAATATATAGGAGAATAAAAGATAGGAAATTAATTAAAAAGTGTGAGTTCATTAAATATTAAATATTTCATAGAAATACTATAAAATCTCACATCATTACCATAATATATGTGAGTAGTATGTATTTTCAAAATAATACAATGATGTACTTTTAATAATGCACAATTTAATAAGTTGAAGCACATGTAATATTTAAAATTATATTGTATCTATTAACTATGGATGCATTGTTTTTTTTATGTAATTTAGTATATGGAAAAACAACATAGGCATCAATAATATGGGAAGACTATACAAAGGAGGAGACTTTGTATGTATAAATATAAAAATCATTATGAGTTTTTTTGTAAATTTATTCAACCAAATGTATATATGCATGTGTGTGTGTGTGTGTGTGTGTGTGTGTGTGTGTGTGTGTGTGTGTGTGTGTGTGTGTGTGTGTGTGTGTGTGTGTGTGTGTGTGTGTGTGTGTGTGTGTGTGTGTGTGTGTGTGTGTGTGTGTGTGTGTGTGTGTGCGTGCGTGCGTGTGCGTGTGCGCACGTGCATGGGTGTGTGTGTGTGTGCGTGCATGCATGCGTGTGTGTGTGTGCGTGCATGTGCATCCATGTGTGCATGTGTGTGTGTGTGTGTGTGTGTGTGTGTGTGTGTGTGTGTGTGTGGGTGCACACGTGCACACGCATGTGTGTGCGTGGTGTTCTTTTTCCTTGTGTTCATATTAAAGGTGGGGGATGATATTTAAATATTACTTTATTGGTTAGTACCATGATAGTATTAGTCATGTGAGAGGTTAGGTGAGTTATAATAAAAATACACCCCTACAAAATAGGGGTTTGGATATGGGAGACTCCTCTTTTATAGGATATCATACCCCTTTATGTACCTCACTATTATGAATAAAATTCAATTATATTATTTTACCCAATACTAACACCCAAGATGTTCATATAATATTTAATTTTAATTTGTTTTTTAGGGTTGAAATTAAGTTTTTGATTATTTTTCATCATTGCCATCATAATTTACTATGATTCATTATCATTCCAATCAAAATTATTATCAGTTATAACATATAAAATATAAACATTTGAACCATCTTTAAAAAAACATGAAAAGGATAATCCATCAAGTGTACACTAAAATATTTAAGATATTGTTATAAGGCTAAGACTAATATTGTGTAAATAATAAAGAAAACCCATATATTAATTATATCTTAAATAACCACAACATAAAACCCTAGAGAGAAAGAGAGAATAAATCCTTAAGGTTAATAGGTTTGAAAATAGAGGGATGTACAAAGAATGTTTTACAAAAAAAAATAGTTCAAAAGTGTTTAAAATATTCCACCAAATAGGTAAATGCATGGTAGAATTAAATATAGCTAAATATAGTAAATAAATATATTGAATATCTACCCAGTGTTTAAATGATGCCATGGATTATAAAAGATCAATAGAAATGAAAGGATAAATGATCTAATAAAGATAAATTAATGAAATTGACACACATATATCTTAAAAATACTTGTAAATGAAGAGAATAAGGTTTTTAAACTATGTAAAAGACCTTAAAAAAGCAAAATATATTTTATTATGAGTGCCACTTTTGTACTAGACCAAAAATGTTGACTAGATTCATATTATAGTGAAGGTGGCAGTTTTTATATATCTACATTTAGAATCTTCCCACAAAAATGGATACATTGATTTGGCAAGTATAATAATTTATACAACCCTGAGTAGGTAGTATATCCATAAAAACCTTTCTTATGTCTAACAGATGATGTAAGGAACCATCAAAGTGTCTTTTATTTTGATTTGACTTTATTTTTCACAATTATTACAAGACTAAATAAAATATACAATATTAGGGTTCTGCACTCCCTTCAGGTTTGTAACTACTTATCTTGCATACTTAGTATCAAGGATCACGTAATTTTATGTACATAGTATCTTATCGCCCTAACATAATCAATGATAAATCTATGTGCTTATTAAGGTGGAAATATTTTGATTTATATATACAACCAATAGACAATAGGAGATTATGAGGGAAAAATATAATCAATGATAAAGATCATTGAAAAGTGTGTTGAAAATGTGATCAATCTGCATTTTGATTGAATGGCCTATGATACATGTGTTTATATAGGCTTCTTTGAAATAAAATTGGAACACATTCTTGCATAAGACAACCATATGATGGGAAATACATGGCACTCAACACATATGAACCATAAATACTTTGTCCATTTTTACATACCCATGAGAGTTGTCAAACCACTTTTGTACACCTAGTAAAATTGAAAGATAAAATCCCTAAAAAATATTTTTGGACATTTTGAGTGCATTTTGGAGTCTACTAGGAAAATAATTAGTTGATCAATAGGATCTCATACAACCAATACTAAATAAAAATATTATCATTGAGCCAAAGTGAATAGAAATTCAAGTGTTAAATGAAAACCCAAGCTAAGGGAAGACAATATAGAGTCCAATATAAAAGGAAAGTGTGACAAAAAGAGCTAAAAGTATGGAAAGAGACCAATTCATGAAAACATGATAAAGACAATGGAACTATGTGACCTGTACCCAAATGAGACATACAAACTATAGTAATTTGAAATGTATTTTTGTATGTTGAAGTTCAAGGAGAATGTAGCCTATCTTAACAAGACTTTGTTGGATCGTTGGAGCAATTTTTCATACATTATTGCTTGAGTGTCTCTCTTCAACTCTAAGGGTTATAACTTTATTGGAGGGGTTGTAGACTAAACAAATTTCTCTTATCATCAGTAAAGCAGTTAGTCTGGATGATCTCTGCCTTAAAGGCACTAACCACCTTCGATTAGGATGGCCATTGGGTTCCTCATCATCTCAAAAAGTTTGTGTGCTTGGCTCTGCCATTTCACCTCTTAAAAACACTATACATGGCACTCAAATTATTAATGAAAAAACGCAAAGGTATGGAGTGAAGTGAAAATGCGAAGATAGGTTGGGAGGCCTTAGTTGATAGTGATGACTTACCAGATGTTGGTTGTGGACATCGACTAACTGAAATCCTTCACCTATTAATGTTATCTTTTCTTTGATTTCTTAATTTTTTTTTATAATATTTTATTGAACTTGTGGTTGATCATGTAAATCATTAATATTTAATTTATAAATATTTTTGTTGGTCATTTTATTTTAAATCTTATTTGATTGACTTTGAAACTTAATCCCACATTCCTTGAATTTATTTTTAAAAAAAATCTTAATATTCTTTTAATTAATATAGTTCTATTTTATTTTTTATTAATAATATTAAAAATAATAAATTAAAAAAATCTTGAATATGCAAAATAAATTATAGAGAAACACTAACCTTAAAATATGAGAGGGCTATCAACATTATAAACCTCAATCTTTATGGCGATGACTTAACGATAAAGAAAGTGAACTTTACCCATAAAGTCCCGTGTTCGAGTCTCCCTTACCATTGATAATTGATTCCTCAAATGACACTACTTCCTATAAATCTAAAAAAAATTCCAAATCAAAAAAACTGATTACAAATTGAAAAACAAAAACACAAAGTAAAAAATTAAAAAAACCAAAACCAAAACAAACAAACAACATAACATTACAATTTGTACGACGAAACAAAGTCCGCCCGAGACCAAAAAAAAACCAATGTAAAACAAAAGCTACCGACATATTCTATACACTCGTTATAATCGTTTGTGGGTCTGATAGACAAAGATCAATGCTCAATAATTCAATCTTATCGTTGGCGACTGGTTAATAACTAAAGAGCACTCCCTACCTAAACAACAAACGACAAAACGTCCTACACTTAATTTGGTTTCAATACACTCGTTAGAATCGTTTGTGTGTTAATGTTACTTAATTTGGTTTCAATACACTTCAATCTTATCGTCGGCGAGGATCAATACTTACAGAGCAGTCTCTACCTTCTACTAGAAACCTCCAACGGTGTCCTGGCCGACCGATTTACGAAGTCAATTCCTTATCATAAGAGTGGTAATATAATCCAATTCCCCGAATATGCTTTCACAACACTTCAATTTGTACCTTCCGGCCGTTCCCGACTGTGGGTCTTACTAAACAAGAAACCGACTATTTTAGCTTGCCAGTTTCAGAAAAGTCGTATACGCCTCATTTCTGATGGGTTTTTTGATCTCCCTGATCCATACCTTTTTATGATCGTATGTGAGATATTTACAATGGTGATCGAATTTAAGATACACGCTTTGACTCACTAAATCAAAGACTTGTCATAATGGCTGCGGAAAATAAATTCCTTATTCTTTGAAGGTAATAAAGAGGTCTAGAGTCCGCCCTCTGGATCAGGATTCTTAGTTAATTGAATTCTGTGCAATTTGGATAAGACCCCGATTTGAATGGAAAAAATATAAACCAAAGAAAGGGGATTAGTAGTTGGGCAAGGTCTAATAGTTGCCACGGTGAAATGATATTTTAATTATAATTAAAATATATATATTTAATTATATGTAAATGTTTATTTATTTTTAGTCAAAATAACCTCTACATTCAAATAAAGATTTTTATTTTATTTTATTTAGATAAACAATATAAAAATTATAAATTTATATATATATATTAAACATCATAATTTTTTAAAAAAGTATATTATATTGAAAATAATTTTTATCTTATTTAAAATTAAATATACTTTGTAAAACATTATAATGTTTTCATATATATTTAGGTTCTCACCAATTTTATTAATTAAATGAAAGAGAAAATTGTACACCATGATTGTAAGTTATAGAAAACAAAATATCCATTATCTCATGCACTTACACTTTCATTACATCCTATCATATTCAAAATTCAAATATGTGGTTCTAACAATTAACTCCATAATTTGTAGTATTAATGACTCCTATCCCTTTCATTAATTTCACCCACTTGTAAAATTTAAGATTCAGAGAATTTGTAAGCCTATTTATTCTCATGCACATTAAAAAACCAAAATTTAAAATTGGATTATGAGATACAATATATCTATAAATAAAAAATTATAGACCAACAAATGTTTGATTTGCAGAGCTATTAATAGAATTTTCTTAATTGAGAAGCACACTATCAGATTCAAATTCACTGAAGTAGACTTCAATTTTTCATTACCCATGTTTAACGTGAACAAACTAAAATTATTCTTTGACATAGTAGTAAATATTTTTGTTTGACTAACTTCTATGGATTCTAAAAGGACCCACTAAATGTTCCAATAAAAAAATGCTTGTTTGAATGGAAATGAATTTAAACATACGATGGAAGACCAAAAATTTATGAGTATACAAAAAAAAAATTGCTTAGATAGAAAGGTATATGAACTTGGGATGGAAGACATATGACAATATTGGTATACAAAAAAATGTTTTTTGAATGATGACACTGCTTATTTAATAAGGCATATGATTAATTCATACATATTTTAAAACATTTCAAAATTTATTGGATAGTAGTATACACAAAAATATTTTTTTATAACTGTTATGCGTAATTATTTATTTGATTAATTCACATATTCTAACACATTTTATAATTCAATGGGCATGTTGGAAAGACACTTCTTTAATTAGTATGCAGTGGCCATTTTCAAAGATGCTTGATAGGTTTTTTTTCCATTATTGTTGCAACTACTTCTGTCATCCATGCATTAATAACCTATTCAACATGCCTTCTTCAAGTCACTCTCCCTTAAATGTCATGCAAACCAAATGTCTGTTATTGTTACTTTAATATTTTTTATGTACCTTTACATCTGAGTCATTTTTATTGGTATGTTTATGGTATCCTGAAGGTTTTCACTCATATAACATTAAATGTTATTATTTTTGTATCAAAACGTATGATTTTATGAATTCAATCATCATGTTAGAGGATGCTTGTGTGATCTAGGTAGATCCATGTACCGTTCTATTTTTAAAAAGTCTTCAAATTTAGTTCAAATCATTTGCACATTGTATTACTCTTCGAGAGCTTTCTAGCACTTTTCACGGTTTGAAAAACGGAGTCCGAATGCTCAAGATATAGCCAGTTGAAGAAATCATGCGACAGGAATGTCAAAGTGATGTGGCACAGTTGAAGAACGCCAAGTGGACCAATCTCCATATGACACATGGAAAATAATTAGGGGGAAAAAAATTGTTAGGTGTTTTATTTGATGCACATGATATTTGACCTTTTCAAATTAAAATAGGTGCCAAATCTCCATGCCACCCACCAAACACTCCACTAAACATGCATCTTAGGCGTTTGACCAAGCTTAGGTGGCGGCCAAAGTTGGCACCCAAATGCTAGGTGTTTGAAATCTTTAGCAAGTTACTATTTAAAGCATGTAAAATAACCACGCCTAGTAAATGTGGGACTAATCCCTTAGTCAAAGCACGCCCATGGAGGAAGGACGCCCTTGACCGCTTCCCTAGGCACCTAGAATGGAGGAGGGAGTTTGGAACTTGAGACCTGGCACTTAAAAGGCTAAGGTCTTGACCGCTTCAGCAATGGTGGCTGAAATGTTATAAAACGAAGTAAAATTTACTTGTATTGACATGGATTTGTGACTGTGTAAAGAGAATTAAGAGGATTAGAGCCTTGTTTTTGCCTTGGACGGCCTTGGGATTTTGTTTTCAAGTCTAAGAGAAATATTTGTAGGCAAATAAAGATCAGAGAAAATGAAATTCAGGATTTGTAAAGGTTTTTGAAGCCATGTGTTGAAGCATTTTAATAGAATGGTCCTCTCTATTGGGCGGACCCGAAGATGTAGGCTATTGAAGCTGAACTCTGTTATCAATTTGATGGTGTTATCTTTTATTTTCTATGATTATTATTGCATTCTGATCTTCATTTTAATTTTGATTTTAATTTCTTTATGCAAATTAAACACAAGAAAGTGAAAATTTCAAGGATCTCATAAACATGAACAAGTGATTTTTGAATGTAATACACTTGTATTTTCAGTTTACAGATCAGATTTTTGGTATCAGAGCAGTTGTTATTTAATAGTGATTGCTAGTGTATGTTGACAAGGTCTAAATCCCAAAAGAGTGAAGGAAAACTTGTTGAGTATAATCCAGAGATTGGTTCAAGGCGTGCTTCAAAGATGGCCAAAGAAGAGATGGAATCTGAACAAGCATTCTGTCGAGCTTTCATACACATGAGAAGCATGGTTGAGGAACTATACCATGACAAACAAAGGAAATCTAAGAATGAAAAAGAAGGTGATTCACGAGAATCAAAAGGTAAAGAAACTAAAAAACCTTCTCCATCGGATAATGGTAAAAAAATTGTGGAATCTCTCCCTTCACTAAAATTGGATATTAAGTTTGAATTACTAATGTTTAATGGCGAAGTTAATGCCGAAAATTTGGATAATTGGGTCAAGCAGATTGAAGTTTATTGCAGGGTCTAAAAGATTGCAAGGGATGAGTCAAAAATTCATTTGGCTACTCTTCATATGGGAGGTACAGCTTCATCTGGTGGGAGAGTAAGTTGAAGGAAGCTGAGCTTCAAAAAGATAACTCAATTTCTACTTGAAATGAATTTATTGAAGAATTTAGGAAGCAATTCTATCATTTAAGCTATATGCAACAAGCCATGATGGATTGGCAAAGTTTTAGACAAGAAAAAGGCCAAAGTGTTCAAGATTATACACAAGATTTTAGGAAAAAAGCTTTACTTTTGAATGTTTCTCTATACACACAAGAAACACTGCTAAAATATATAGGTGGGTTGCATAGTTACTTAAGACATATGATTCTTATGTTCAATCCCACTAATTTAGATGTAGTACGTGTTCAAGCCACTCATTTAGAGGCTAGAGGAAAACAATCAAAAGAATCTTTTCCTAAAGTAAAAAGTAAGTAATCTAATGTTAAGCATTCCAAAGGGGAAAGTTCATCAGGAAAGGGTAAATAGAAATCTACTTATACTATTAAAAAATAAGAAGAAGGAAAACCATTTTGTAATCATTGCAAGAAAAATCATGATGAGTCTAAGTGTTGGAAACTACATCCTGAGTTAAGGACTAAAAATTTTCAAAAAAAAAAAAGGCTAATGATATGGTTCAGGACTTAGAATCAGATTCAGGGGATGAAACTAAGATCACAACTATGGGTTTACATAATAATTTTTCTCTTTCAATTTCTAGCACTAAGTCGTCAAATGATGCATCTTCCTCTAAACAAAATTTTTTGTATTTTGATAAGAAAAGAAATGAATTGTTCCACATTAGAGTTGTTTCAAAGCATACTAAGATTGACACTCTATTTGATAGTGGTTCACAAGTAAATTTAATTTATGAAGAGGTTGTTAAGAAGCTAGGCTTACAAACCAATCCCCATCTGAAGCCTTATCCACTAGGTTGGGTGTGTGACAATGTAAAGCTACAAGTCTCACAAACTTGTCGGCTAAGGTTTGCCATCACATCTAAGTTCATAGATGAGGTTGAGTTGGATGTTGTTCCATTGGACATATGTGGGATTGTTTTGGGAAGCCCATATCTTTATGATAGAAAAGAAATCTTCTATAGAGAGGAGAATAAGTACTTACTTGTTAAGGATGGCATTGAATATATAGTTAGAGCACATCACATTAGAATAACTATTTTCTTGGTTACAACAAGGCAAATGAAAAGACTAGTTAATTCAAGCAAGACTTTTTGTCTCATGTTGATTAAGTCTAAGGAAAAAGAATATTCTCAAGCTTTCGAAAAGTGTGATCCTAGACACAAGAATGAATTAGTTGAAATCATTTCTACTTATGATGATGTATTTCAGGATCCTAAGGGCTTACCTCCTAAAAGGGGAGTTCAACATGAAATTCAGCTATTGCAGGATTCTCCTCTCCCTAACATTGGCATGTACAGGTTATCAGTGGTGGAAAATGAGGAAATCAAGAAACAAGTAATGGATCTATTGGATAGAAGTGTTATTTGTCCAAGTTCATCTCCTGTTGGTTCCCAATTATTTTGGTGCCAAAGAAAGATGGCACTTGGTGAATGTGTGTTGATTTTAATGCTTTAAACAAAATTACTATTAAGAATCGTTACCCTCTTCCTCGTATAAATGATTTGTTGGATCAATTAAAACATGTTATTTATTTCACTAAGGTAGATTTTAGAAGTGGATATCATCATGTAAGAATTAATGAAGGTGATGCATGGAAAACTGCCTTTAAGACAAAATAGGGATTGTTTGAATGGCTTGTTATGCCTTTCGGGTTGTGTAATGCCCCAGCTATATTCATGAGATTGATGAATGATGTTTTTAGACAGTTCCTTGATGATTTTGTTATAGTTTACTTAGATGATATATTGATTTTCATGAAGTCATGGGAAGAGCATGTGATCCACATTAAGAAAGTCATGGATGCATTACGAAGGGAAAAACTTTATCTAAAAATGTCAAAATGTGAATTTGGCAAGACCTCTTTGATATACTTGGGTTACATTGTAGGACATGGTAAATTGAAAATTGATCCTACAAAAGTGGTAGTTATTGTTAATTTGCCTACACCCACTAACACAACTAAGGTTAGGAGTTTTCTCGGTGCAGTACAGTTTTGGAGGAAGTTTATTGCTCTATTTTCATATATTGCATCACCTTTGCGTTCTTTGAAAAGTGTGAAACAGTTCTTTTAGTGGGAAGGCAAACATCAAAAAGCCTTCGATACTTTGAAAGAAAAGATAAGTACTGCTCCAGTCTTGGCACTTCCTGATATACAACAACCATTTGAGATCAAGACGGATGCAAGTGAGTATGTTGTGGGAGCTATTTTAGTGCAAGGTAAGAAACTAGTTTGTTATCATTCTGAAACCTTTACAAGCGTAGTAAAAAAATACCCAACTTATGATAAAGAATTTTATGCGTTGGTTCAAAGTGTTAAAAAATAGAAACATTACTTAATGGGCAAAGAAACAATAATATATACAGATCATCAGCCCTTACAGTATCTCCAATCACAAACTAAGCTACAACAATCTAGACATTTTCATTGGATGGGTTTCTTACAATAATTTCATCTTGTGATCAAGTATAAAAAAGGAATTCGGAATAAGGTTACAAATATGGTATCTAGGCCTCCTATGGTTGTTGCATCTATTCTTTTAGAACATGGTTCTTTGACTCATGAAAGTTATAAAGAATAATATGTGAATTATCTTGATTTTTAGGATGTTTATAAAGACTTGATGAGTAGTAGACAAGTAGAAGAATTGGACTATCATGTACACAATGATCTTTTGTATCATTTGGGTAAACTATGTATTCCTCAAAATGAGAGGGTGTACATGATTAGAGAAGCACATACTTCTCTTATTTTTGGTCATTTTTGAGTTGCTAAAATGGTTGAACATTTGAAAATATATTGTTATTGGCCTCATATGCAAGAAAATGTTGCTAAATATATAAGGGGATGTACTCTTTGTGCCACAAGTAAACCTAGTAACAGGAAATTGGGACATTACACTCCTCTACCTGTTCCTACTTGCCCCTGGGAAGGTATCTCTATGGATTTTATGGGGGGATTCACTATGACACAAAGAAAACATGACTATTTATATGTGGTTGTGGATAGATTTAGAAAAATGTGTGTTTTGATTCCTTGCACTAAGTAGATTACTAGTGAAGGCACTACATATTTGTTCTTTAAACATGTATGGGTTCATTTTGGTTTACCTACTTCAATTATTTTTAATCGGGATTCTTGATATACTGGGGAGGTTTGGTCAACTTTGTGGGGACTAATGGACACTAAATTAAAAAAGAGCACTGCATTTCATCCATAAATTGACGGACAAATAGAGGTTGTGAACTTCACTATGATACATTTGCTTAGTGCTTATAGCAATAAAAATCCAAAGTTATGGGATGAACAATTATGTTACATACAACATGCATATAACCGGGCACTTCATTCTTCTACTATGAAATTTCATTTGAATTTTGTTATGGATACTTGCCTAAATCTCCTCTAGATGTTTGCTATGGATAGGATACAGCTGTTGGTAAACCAAAAGAAGCCATTCGAGCCAAGAAGTTCATTGAACAAATACAACTCATTCATCAGACTGTTTGTACTCAATTGGAGAAAAGTCAAGCCAAGTACAAAGCCAGGCATGACAAACATCGTATTGATCACCAATTTGTTATAGGTGATATGGTATGGCTTCACATTAATAAGGAAAGACTGACAGGTGAAGGTAAAAAGTTGAAACCAATCTGGTATGGTCCTTTTTGGATAACGGAAAAATTTGGAACAAACGCTTTCTGATTAGACTTACCATCTTACATGTAGATTTATTCAATTGTAAATGTGGAAAATTTGAAATTGTATGAGCCTCCAATGATCATTGATCATGATGAAAGTGTATCCATTCCTTCCGTTGATGATTTTTCTCCTGAATATCTAATAGAATTGCAAGAAGATACTATACTTGATAGGAATATGCAGACTTCGTGAAGAGGTAATGTTGAATATCTTCATGTTGGTCTCAAAGGGATGCACCCAAGCAAGGCCAGATGGATGGAAGTCAGAAAGGTGAGGGAAAAATACCCTCACCTCATTACCAATTAATTTCAACTTTTGGAGGTCCAAAAATTCCCAGTGTGGAGGAATGATCCAGGTGGATCCATGTACCATTTTATTTTTTCAAAAGTCTTCAAATTTAGGTCAAATCATTTGCACATTGTAGTACTCATCGAGATATTTCTAGCACTTTTTGCGGTTCAAAAAATGGAGTCTGAATGCTCAAGATATAGCCAGTTGAAGAAATCATGCGATAGGGATGTCAAAGTGATGTGGCACAGTTGAGGAATGCTAAGTGGACCAATCTCCATATGACACATGGCAAATAATTAGGGGGCAAAACAATTGTTAGGTGTTTTATTTGATGCACATGATATCTAAAATTTTCAAATCAAAATAGGTGGCAAACCTCCACGCCACCCACAAAACACTCCACTAAACATGCATCTTAGGCATTTGACCAAGCTTAGGTGGCGGCCAAAGTTGGCACCCAAATGCTAGGCATTTGAAATCTTCAGCAAGTTACTATTTAAATCATGTAAATCAACCATGACAAGCAAATGTGAGACTAATCCCTTAGTCAAAGCGCACCCATGGAGGAATGATGCCCTTGCCCGCTTCCCTAGGCACCTAAAATGGAGGAGGGAGTTTGGACCTTGAGACCTGGTGCCTAAAAGGCTAAGGTCTTGACCGCTTCAACCACGGTGGCTGAAATGTTATAAAAGGGAGTAAAATTTACTTGTATTGGCATGGATTTCTGACTGTGCAAAGAGAATTAAGAGGATTAGAGCCTTTTTTTGCCTTGTACGGCCTTATGTTTTTGTTTTCAGATCTAAGAGAAATATTTGCAGGAAAATAAAGATCAGAGAAGGTGAAATTGAAGATTTTTTAAAGTTTTGAAGCCATTTGTTGCAGCATTTTAATAAAATTGTCCTCACTATTGGGCAGACCAGAGATGTAGGCTATTGAAGCCAAACTCCGTTATCAATTTGTTGGTGTTGTCTTTGATTTTCTCTAATTATTATTGAATTTTGATCTTCATTTTAATTATAATTTTAATTTATTTATGAAAATTAAACACAAAAAAGTGAAATTTTCAAGGATCTCATAAACATGAACAAGTGATTTTCGAATGTAATACACTTGTATTTTTAGTTTACAGATCATTGTGTCATTAATATGCAATGAAGGGTCATATTTGTTTATGTTTTATGGGAATTTTTTATAATTAATATGGAAAGTTAATATTTCCAAAGATAAACTCTACAACTTGTTCAACATGGCTTATTCAAGTTAGTCTCCTCTCACAATCATCTAATCCAAATGCCTCATCTCCTTAATGCAACATTTCTCATAGATTGTAGCATCATCATGTTGGAGAGATGAAATATTTATCATAGCTAAACCCACAATGTTGACATGTTTTTATTCGCATCTAAATCAATATTTTATTTCTATTTGGATGAAATATCTCAAGATTTTTATTCACATACAAATAACTTGGGGTAGAAGACTTAACATTTAGTGTTATGTGGATGGAGGATATCAAGGTGTTCATTCACATAGGAGTTAATGTTATTGTCTTTGTATCAGAATTAAGGTTTTTAGTCATAAACTTGTAAATGTTATTGTCTTTGTATTAAAATTATAATTTTTGTTGACATTATAATAAGTGTTATTATTTTTGTATCTGAATTCATGATCTTTGTTATATATATATATATATATATACATATATATATATATATATATATATATATATACATATATATATATATATACATATATACATATATATACATATATATATATATATATATATATATATATATATGTATATATATATATATATATATGTATATATATGTATATATATATATACATATATATGTATATATGTATATATATATATATATATATATATACATATATATATATATACATATATATATCTATATACATATATATATATATATATATATATATATATATATATATATATATATGATGTATTTGTATTTCCAGGCATTAATGTGTCATGTTAATCATGTTCAAGGTGCCATTTTAAAATGTCACTTAATCATTGTAAATGTTATATGAAAGCCAATATAACCCAACAACCTTTTATGAAAAATGCATTGTTTAATAGAGATTGTATCTTTGACAAGTTAGATGGATGAAACCTTACTTACCTTGAACAACCTAAAAACTAACCATATGTTATTGAACTCATTTTTGAAACATTTTGTTAGTTATATTTGTACCTATAAAATTTATACAATGTAATAATTTCACAATTATGGCCAATGTTTACTTCTCTCTCCTACATCCAATTTGGTGGGTTTACCTTATAACACACACTAAAACCACATAGTTTGTAATTTTTAGTTGTTTTATAGGTGTTGAAAATATTTGGGACACAAATGTGCAATTATTTTTATAAATTTGACCAATAATAATATAAAAACAAATATTTTTTGCATTAGATTACAAATTTGTGCATTTTGGCACCCCATCAAGTTAACATGGGTCATTAATTACAAATGAAGGGAGATGTTGGAATATGTTTATTTGTGTGACTAAACAATCATGTGTATGTGGATGGAAGCCCTAAAATTTTTCATTCACATACCAATAAATGTTACTGTATTTGTATCAAAATTAAGATATTTATTCCCATACTAATAAATTTTGATTTAGATGTATCTAACCAAATCCTTTTGTGAACTCATGTTGTTATGCTATTAATATGTTAATGTGAATTCATGTTATTGCGTAATTCATTCACATTTTGAATATTACAAATATTTTTTTCCATATCTATTATTGATATGTTTTCCATTCCATTAGAGGTTGTGTATATATATTATTGATTATTGTAGTTCAACATGGTGAAAGACAAGAGGAAGACATAGTTTGTTAGATGAAAACCACATGCAACCACAAATAATAGATGATTCAAATTACATGTTGATGTTGATGAAGATATTAAATAATAACAACCCTCTACCAACCAACAAGTGATGGAAGTGACTGAAGATCAAACCACTTCGAAGGAGGCTGATAACGGATTCGATTAATACCAATATCTAAAGAGTACTCTAGAAACATCCAAAATTTTAATTTATTTCATGGCTGACTAATTTACAAAGTCTTTTCCTTTTAATTTGAATTATTGACACCAGATAATATATGTTTTATGATGACATTGTAAGAGTGGTGATCTAGATACAATTCCCCAAATCTGATTTCATAACACTTTAATTTATACATTTCGTTCATTCCTGATTATGGGTCTTATTAAATAATAAACTCAATAATTTAGCTTGAACAAGATATTATTATTAATCTAGTTAAGATGTAGACTTGAACCACAATCAATTTTAGAAAAGTAGTAGATGCCTCATTTCTCATGGTTCTTTGAGCTCCCTGATCTACCCATTTTAATGATGTGTGAGATATTTACAATGGTATTCAACTTTAGATCTACTCTTTTACTATCTAAATCAAAGACTTGTCATAATGGCTATGTAAAAAAACATCCTTTTTCTTTGAAAGGTAATAAAGAGGTATATAGTCCACCCTCTCAATCAAGACTCTTATTTTATTGAATTATATGTATTTTTGCATATAAACCTAATATGAATGCAATGGATATAAAATAGGGGAAGGGAACTAGGAGTTGGGTGGGTTCTAATAGTTGTGATTTGCATGGTAAAGTGATTATATAATTATAACTAAAATTTTATTATTTAATTATTTATAAATGTTTATGTCATTTAAGTCATAGTAAACTATACATCCAAACAGAGGTCTTATTATTGTATGGATAAACAATATAAAAATATGAACTTATATCAAACATATTACATACATTTTCCAAATAATTAAACACCATAATTTAAAAATATATATATCATATTTAAAACAATGCATATCTTATTCAAAATCAAATAAACTTTATAAAATATTATTTTTTTCATATATATTTAGGTTATAATAATTTGAAAACAACAACTTTATTAATTACATGAGAAACACAAAGTCAAAATTATACACCTTGCTTGTAAATTATATAAGATAAAAAATCCAATATCCCATGGACTTACACTTTTATCACATCATATCCTATTCAAAATCAAAATATTTGTCTCTAACAATTGATTCCACAATATGCAACATTAACAACCATTATCCTTCATTAATTGTATCCACCTAGAAAATTGAAGATTAAAAAAATTTGTAAGGGTATTTATTCCCTTGTATATTCAAAATTAAAAATTGGTTTATGAGATAAAATGTTTCTTTAAATGAAAAATTCTAGACCAATAAATGTTTGATTCCTAGAGTTATTATTAGAATTTTTCTAATTGGGAAGAGTAGTTTTAAATTCAAATTCTTTGAAGTAGACTTCTTTTTTTATTTCCCACATTCTAGTTGAGAAAACTAAAGTTATCAAGTGACATAGTAGTAAATATTTTTGTTTTACTATATTCCATGGATTTTACAAGGACCCACTAAACGTTTTCACACATAAATACTTGTTTACATGGAAAGGAATTTAAATTTGGGATGGAAGTCTAAACATCATTTGTATACAAAAAAATCTTGTTTGGATGGAATACATATGATAATATTATGATACACAAATGTTTTTTGATGACGATACTACTTAGTTATGCATATGATTATTTCATACACATATTCTAACACATTTCAGAATTTAATGGGTAGGAAAATATTCGTATACATAAAAATATTTTTTAATGACTAATATGATTATTTAATTATGTATTTGATTAATTAATACATATCCTAACACATTTTAGAATTAAATGGGCATGTTGGAATATTCTTGTGTAATTAATATGCAATTGACATTATTGAAAACCCCTGATATGCTTTGATTCCATTAATCTTGTGATTAATTCTTCCATGTATGTAATGAAAAACCTTTTCAATGTGTATTATTCAAGTCAATCTCCCATAAACATCATAAAACCTAAATTCCTATTAATTTTATTCTATGTCTTGACATCTGAGTCACATTTATTAGTATGTTCATGCTGACCCTCAAGGTTTTCATTCACGTACCAGTAAATATTATTATTTTTGAATAAAACTATATCATTTTTATAATTGAATGGCCATGTTGGAAGATGATTTTGCCATTAATATGTGATAAAAGGACATGTTAAAATATGCCTGGTGGTATTTATTTCCATTAATGTGGCCATTTAATACCACCAAAGGTAAACTCTACAACTTATTAAACATGCTTTGTTCAAGTCACTTCCCCTCATAGGCATGGATCATGAATGCCTCATCTATTTAATTTAATGTTTAAAAATATTGTAGTGTCACCATGTTGGATAAATGAAATGTTACCCACAATTGAACCCACAATCTTGGCATGTTTTCATTCACATTTGAGTCAATATTTCCAAGTATTTAGATGGAATCCCTCGATGATTTTATTCACACACCAATAATGTAGGATGAAAAATGTAACATTTATTGATATGTGGATAGAAGATATGAATTTTTTCATGCACATACCAGTAAATGTTATTCTCTTTGTATCAAAGTAATATTTTTTAGTCACATACTAGTAAATGTTATTGTCTTTGTATCAAAATTATGATTTTCATTCACATTCTAGGAAATGTTAACTTTTTTTAATCTAAATTCATGTTGATGTGTTATTTATATTTGTGACACATTCTTATTACCATGAATTAAAGTGTTGTTTTAATCACGTTCAATGTTCCATACTAAAATGTCACTCACTTGCAGTAAATGTGAGATGAATGGAAATGGAACCCAATGGCCTTTTTTTTAAATGCATAATTTAATAGATATTGTAACTTTGACATTTTAGATGGATGAAACATTACTTGCCTTGAAAAAATTTCAATCTTAACGTATATTAGTGAATTCATATTTTGTGTTATTTATATCCCTATGTGTAACTTGTAGATGCTATAATGATTTCACAATTAAGGTCAATGTTTGTTGCTCCTTCCTTTTAGCCAGTCTAGTGGGATTACCTAATAAAACATAATTAAATCACCTTTTTGTCATTTTTAAATTTTTTATAGGTGTGAAAAATAGTTGGGAGCCAAATGTACAATGATTTTTTTAAGTTAACCAATAATAATATACAAACATTTTTTTTAGTTTGGAATAAAAATTTGTTAACTTAGGCACCTCATTGAGTTAACATGGGTCATTAATAGAAAAAGAATGTCCACATTGGAAGATGAGCATTTGAATGACTCCAAATTCACTAGTATGTAGATAAAAGATTTGAATGTTTTCATTCACATACTATTAAATGTAATTATATTTATACGAATAATAATACTTTATTTCACATACTAGTCAATGTCGAGTCAAATGTATCCAGCCAAAATGTTTTAAGAATGCTTATCATTTTGTTATTTATATGTTGGTGAGAACTCATGTTTTTATGATATTCATTCACATTTAAAAAATTAAAACTATTCTTTACCATAATTATTGTTGACATGTTTTCCATTTTATTGTCACTTAATTTATCCTTTTGTTAATTATTATACCATAAGTTTAATTGTTTTACAAGGTGAATTTTTTCTAGATTGCTCAAGAAATTTTTACAAACATTGTGTTTCTTGACACATTTTTTATGTTTACGAAGATTGTACTATGTTTTTATTTTTTTCATTTCTTAACATAGTATATGTTTGTGGAAATTATAATACTTTTTTTATTACATAGATTAAATTTTGATTCTTGATAGAGTTATGGTGATTCTAATATGTTTATTTCTTTTATTGATAAAAAATGTTATTTCTTTCTATGATTTTGTGCCATATTCAATGTTATGCTATCTATAGCGGCTAATTCTTGTCTCTTTATATCAAAACCATGATGTGAATTCATTAACAAAATATTATCATTATTGAAGTAGGAATTAAATGGACCAAACAAACTTAAATCCAATGCCTACACTTTGTGTCTATTATGTGTGGGTATTGCAAGTAGGTCAATCCCCAAAATGCTAGCCTCTTTAATTTTTGATGGCGCAACATGGCTGCCATACACATAAAAAATGAAAAGATGTCTATTTTTAGGTGATACTCATCATAAAAATACATGGATAAATGATTCATTGAGTCCATAAAAAAATATTTTTTCATCCATGAATAGTAATGAGAATCCATACACAAGGGTTAATTTTAGTGGGCAATATAAAAAATCCATGGAAGTCCCATGGTGAATTGGATTCATAATTATGTTGAATCAATTTTTAAGGTATATAGTTGCATAGGTAAATCATGTGATGCCACACAGTGAATCACATAAGGGAAGACACTTTTTTTTAACACTCGCATAAATGTCGAGAAAAGATGGTCATCAATGCATCACAAGTTTGTAGATGAACATTGACATGATGTAGATGAATGACGGTAGATATAAAACAAATGTTGATGTCGAAAAAGTGAATAATAATATCATATAAATGAACATCAACATTAAATAAAAGGATGTTAGCACCATGTAAAAAAATGCCAATACCACACAAATAAATGACAAAATGATGAAGATGAATGTCAACACCGTAAATATGGATGCCAACACCATGCATATGGGTGTCAACATCATGAAAAAAAATGTCATCACCATATAGGCACACACCAACACTACTTAGATGAACATCAACACATTATATATGAACATCGACACCATGAAAACAAATGTCAAAATAATGTAGATGGATGATAGTATTATGTAGATGGATGTTAGCACCATATATATGCTGGCATAGTGTGGGTAGATAAAAATATTATGTGGATAATCATTAGCATGGTATGGGTGATCATCAGTATGGTGTAAGCAATCATCGACATGGTACGGGTGATTAAAGGCATAGTTCCAGCATGGTATGGGTGATCACCGACATGGTGTTGGCATGGTGTGGTCAAACAATAGCATGGTATGGGAAGATGCTAGCATGATGTAGGTGATCATCAGAATGGTGCAGGTGGATGTCAATGGTATAAAGACAGATGTCTATGTTATGTAGATGATCACAAACATTGTGATGACACTAATTTAAGGGTTATCATGGGGTCCTATAAATTATATCCTCAACCCTTATTTTATGCATTTAATTCTCTAGCCACATCCCCAACCAAAGTAATTGGAGGAATATCTTGTAGAAAAAAAAAGTTCACATTATTGAAGGAGAGGTTTTTAAATATGAAGAGAAATCTAATTTACAAGGGGTTCATAAATAGAATTTAAATTTTTATGTGTCATGAGTTATCAAAAATTATGGTGCACTTTTGCAAGTATTACCATTATTTTAGACTAATTGATACAAAAAAATTAAATCAGAAACTAGTCAAGCTATGTCTTGTAACCAATGTTATGAATCCATTAGATACCTCCATAATCCATCCAGAATCATATGGGCTAGCTAAATTTTTTTCAAGAATGACTATTTTGAAACTATGGGGTGTGTTTTAGATGATAGGGATGACAAAAAATAAGAGATGGTAGTTGGATAATAATCAGTCAATACAAAAGAACCCTTGGTGACATAAATATTGAACTATTTTATTAAATTTAAGATTAATGATTAGTCTATATGGTGGTTGCATGTAAATTAGTATTATTAGCCACCATATAAACTAATCATTAATCCTAAATTTAATAAAATATTTCATTCTTAATTTCACCAAGGGTTTCATCTTTTTTATTGTTTGATCATTGTTCAATTATTGTCTCTTGTTGTTCGTTATCCCTGTTATCTAAATCATTCCCTATATCTTCATAATAGACATTGTAAACCATTTTCTTAGCTAGCTCATATGATTCTAGATGCATTATGAATCTATCCAATGGATCCATGACATGGTTACTAAAGGTAGGTTCACTAGTTCTTTATTTAATCTTTTTCCTATTAGTTGATTTTTAAAACAAAGGTAATACTTACAGAAGATACACTATCATTTTTTTATTACTACTCACACATGGAATCTGAATTTCCCTTTAAACCCCTTATAAATTGTTTTCTCTTCATATTCATAAATCTTCCCTTTAATAAAATGTGAAAATCCTATTTCTATATGATAGCCAATCAAATGTAAAGGTGCACATGCATTGTTTTGCTTGTATATTCTATTTAAGGTCACTTTCATATCCTTCAATAGGTGAGGTACATTTGATGTTTCTTTATTTCAAGGTTTATTTCTTTCAAAGTTTCATCTTTTAGAAATGGTTTAAGACATTTTAATTATTATTTAAGCTTAACACAAGCCAAAAAACAAAAAAACACTAGTTAAATGAAAATTTAGTACCTATGCATACTGATATCCACCCATATCTTACTGACATCCACCTGTACCCTACTGATGTCTACCTACATCCTACCAATATCCACACACATCCTATCAATGTCCACTCATATCCTATTAGTATCCTCCTACAATCTACTATTAGAAACCAATAGGCTATAATCAAGCACCAATAGGCTATAATTGAATCCTTTTATGCTATCAGTGGGTGCCCACACTCATACATTATCATCGAGTGCTTGGAAGCTACTATTGTATGTCAAATGCTGACATTCACGTGATCACAGGATGCTATTAGGGACCAACACTCGTAAGATGTCATCAAGAACCCATAGGCTATTGTCAGGTACCTTCATGTTTAATTATTGTAATGGGATTGAAAGAGAAGTAAATGAAATTAGAGTTAAAAAAATTTTAAAAAAATTATATTAAAAAAAGATCATGGCATACTTTGCTGGAAATTATTAATTCTTGGACCTGAAATACAAACCACCAAAAAAAATTCTAAAGTCACCTGATGGTATGTGGCAAAATCCTCCAAATTTGATTTTGAGGTAGTGGTGAATTACATTTATATGAGGAAATTTATATTCAAATTTAGGAGAACCTATCCTTAAAATTAACTTTAACCCTAAAAAATTAGGTGATCCCACTTTGTTGGCCACTCCATAAAAACCACCAAGCATTGCCTTTAAAAAATGGAATATTCATAGATTAACAAAGATTATCCAAAAAAACAAAACCTACCATACACATACATCATTCACAGCATAAAATTCAAGTATGCAACTTTTTTTTTTTAAAGAGGTAAAACCCCAACATACTTTGTTTAGCTATATTGAAGGATGCTAAAATTATGATCCATTTTCTACTCTTTGACAATATTTATAGTACACTTTTAACCCATTTTTTTAATGAATCAAATGCCACAATTCTTTCCATCTTGTACCCCTATCTAATCACAATTCTAGATTGTGTGTGGATAATATTCATTTTTAGGTTACATAATTCTCAAGTTAGCATTAAAAATGTCATTATGGATGGCCTTAGCATCACATCCTTATCTTTGCCTAGTCTTTCTATTATTTTCAAAGACAAATAAATATTCCTCTTTTTGAAACCTACCCTCAATGACTTGCCAAGGACCCAATTATTGAAATGTTTGCACCTAGTATCACATATGTGGGTAATGTGTGAATTTATATTCAATATGTCCAACACATGACCCATGTAGACCAAGTCCTTTCACCTGTACATGATCTCATATTATTTTGCATTTTGTAAAGTAGTGGAAGGTCCTCTCTTGTTAGTAGTTGTTAATCTTTTTAGCCAATTGGACAAAGTGCTTATTTTGATTCCCCACTTTTATCCACATCTCTCATTTGACTTTACATATCATCATTTTTCCACTCTCTACGCTAGTTGGTATGTTGTTGGTCTTGAAGAAATTAATTCTCTACCTCCTTAGTAGTGGGGTACTCTTCATTACCCTCCCTCTCTTTTTGGTTGGTAGTGGGTTATTTTTCTAACCTCTTCATCAAAATCAACAAGAAATTTCATTCCATTATTTTGTGTTATACATGATTTTGATCTAACAAACTACATCTTCTTCTTACTTTTCCCCAAGATGAACTACAAAAATCAACTAAATATATGTAACCTCTAATGGAATGCAAAATATATCAAAAATACAATGGAAAAGAATATTTTTAATGCTTGAAATATGAATGAATAACATAATAAACATGAATTCATAACAACATATCAATATCATTACAACATGAATTCATAGAAGGATTTGGTTTGATACATATGACTCAACATTTATTAGTATGTGAATGAAAATATAAATTTTGATAGAAATATAATAACCTTTATTAGTATGTGAATGAAAACCTTTATAAATTCCATCCAAATACCCATGGCTATTCAATCATATAGACAAGTGTCTTCCAACATGGCCCTTCATTTTTAATTAATGACCCATGTTTACCCAATGGGGTGCCTAAGTGCACAAAATTTTGAGCCAACATAAAAAAAATTGTTCATGTTATATATTACTATTGGTCAAATTTATAAAAATCATTGGGAAATGGTCATGATATTTTGTGTGCATCAACAAAAAATTTAATTTTGATACAAAGATAATAACATTTACTGGTATGCTAATATAGACCTTCATTTTGATATGTAGACAATAACATTTATTGGTATGTGAATGAAAACCTTTAGGGATTTCATCGACATACTAGTAAATGTTTAGTCTTTTATCACAAGATCAAATCCATTTTCATCCAAGAAATCAATAATTTGATGCCTATTGAATTCTATAATGTGTTAAAATATGGATGAATTAATCATATGCATAATTAAATAAGCAAAAAAGTCATTAAAAAGTATTTCTATGTTTACCAATATTATCATATGTCTTCCACCCCAAGTTCAAACACCTTTCCATACAAACAAGCATTTGTGTGAATATTAGTAAATGTCCAATCTTCCATTTCAATTTCATATTCTATCCATCTAAATAAACATTTCTATATGGGAACTTTTTTTTTGTTCTTACATAAGTCAGGGAAAGTTGGAGGCAAGGAAATAGAAATTCATCTCAAATATAAAAAATAAAATTACATGAATGGATAACATATCAACAATAAATAAGGTAGATAATATTTTTAATGTTAAAAATGTAAATAAATAACATAGAAACATTAATTAATAATAACATATCAATAACTCAGAAACATTAATTTAAAAAGGATATGGTTCTATAATTCTGACTAAACATTTACTAATATGTGAATTGTAATCTTAAATTTCATTCAAAGACAATAACATTTGTTTGTATGTGAATTAAAATCTTCATGAATTTCATCCACATAGTAATAAATTTTCACTAGCAATGTTCAATTTGTAGGTTGTATAAGGTAGGTAAAAATTCATCCTTCCAACATGTCGTATGTATAATCTTTATTAAATAATACATTATTTAATAAAAGGATATTGCAATAGGTCATTGTTCATTTCATATTTAATATGACTGATAAATACAAGTGCACCACATATATAAATAACATAGCAACATGAATTCAAATACAAAAACATGATGGGGTACCTAATGCATAATTTTTTAATCCAGTGTAAAAAAAATATTCATTTTTATATTATTATTAATTTAATTTATAAAAATCATTGCACATTTGGGTTGCAACAATTTTTCACACCTATAAAATTACTATAAATGACAAACTAGGTGGTTTAATTCCATGGTCTTAGGTAAGCCCACTATATTGCTTAAAGAGGGAGAATAAAACCTTGGACTTAATATTTAAATAATCATATCATCTACATGTTAGATGTAGGGATATAAATGTCAATTAAAACCTTGAGGAATTCCATACAAATAATAATAAATGTTGAGTCCAATGTGAATGAAAAGATATAGACCTTGTGGGTAACATTTCATCACTTCAACATGGTTATGTTATAAATTATGTGAAATGATACATTCTACAAAAGAGTCTTTTGGGTTTAATTATTGTGAAGGAAGAGTGACTGAAACTGGCCACATTTATGGAAATAAATATTGTCAACCATATTCAAACATGGCCCTTTGTTACATATTAAATTTAAAATTTTGATAAAAGTTACTAGTATGCCAATGAAAACCTTGATATTTTCATTCACATACTAATAAAATTCACCTAGATGTAAAGGCACACATCAATAATTACAATAATCATAGCATGCATTTAGGTTCCATTATATTTTGGAGAGAGTGACTTGAATAAGCCATGCCAAATAGGCTATGATTTTGCACATGGAAGAATTAATAGGATACCATCTATGTTCAAAAATGTTTATTTCATATTAATAACAAAAGTGTCTTCTATCATGCCCCTTCATTTCATGTTAATGACATAGGTATGTTCTAACATGGCTAGTGAATTCAAAAAATGATATGGTTTGATATAAAATCATAAGATCTACTACTATGTGAATGAAAATATTGATTCCACATCATGAAGATAAGATTAAAATTTGATTTAGATGTAAAGACACAAAAAAAACCTATTAAAATAAAAAAAAAGTGTATTAGAAGACTGTAAAATAATTGAGACTATCGTGGGTTTAGTTATAGGCACAAGGCACACAACTTGAAATAATGTTTTACCCCTTCAAAATCTTGATGTTACAAATTATGTGAAATGTTGTAAATGGTGAAGAGGCTTAAGGGTTCCATTAGTATTTTGGGAGAAGAGAGTCAAAAACCCATGTTGAACATGTGGCTAATGGCATGGATGGTAACATTTGCAAGTAACATTAATGGAAACAAAGTATATTGAGCGTCATTAATCATGTCCTATCATTGTATATTAATCACCATGTATCTTCCATCATGTCCATTCATTTTGTATTAATGACCTATCATAACTTGACTGTGTGCCTCGATGCACAAATTTTTAAGCCAATGTAAAATAATATGTTTGTTTCTATATGATTATTGGTCAAAATTATAAAAATAATTAGACATTGGTGTCCCAACTATTAGTTATAAATTAAAAATTACATGTCTAGGGAAAAGTAATCATACAACTTTGGAGAACATTGAAAATCCTCTTAGATGATTTATTTTGACTAATAACTAGTTAATCTATGTAAATCCAAAATGGTGAGCTATAACATGAAATTTAAAGAGAGTGGTAGGCAAAACTATGTGTCATTTTACCCTAATGGTGCACAAGTTTTTTGGACTAGGTTGGGTACATTTCAAAATAAAAATAAATATAGAGTATTTAATAAAAAGGAAAAAATTGAAAAAATTAAGCATATGACATGGAATCCACTCTTATAATGTACTTTAGGGGTATGATATACAAGAATCATATGCATATGATAATTTATTGGAAAATTAGGAGGATTCTTAGGTGGATTACTTGGTGATAGAGAACTTCAACGATATTTAGCATGGCTTGAATGCTGTAAGGAAGGGTGTGCCATGATTGGATTCCTTTGCATCATCATCCTAACTCACCATTAATTTTTTTTCTTCCCCTCATTATTTTCTCCACCATCCTTCATTTTGGGGGTGATGTGTGGGATATGAATTAGATTGTGTGGATTTTTTGGAAATTCTTACCTTGCATAGAATTTCTTGGTAATGCATTCCACATTAATTTAGAGTGGGAGTGATATCTCCAATGACATTTTCTGTGAGATGTGTTGATTTATAGTCTGAAAATTAATGTGAGGTTTTATTTTGTGCTTATTTTGTTTTCCCTACAACTAATTTGTGGCCTAACATTCTATGCTCAATGGAGAAGAATGGTCTGGTAGATGAGTTAGCAACAATTTAAGATTTCTATTTATATATTCATATAAAATGGAAATGGCATTTAAAAATGTTATTTTTGAAGGTATGGTTAGAATTATTTTATTGGGATCCAAGTGGTCTTATTATTAGAATGATTTGGAATGTGGTGGTTGTTTTATAGAAAAAATTAATTAATGTGATTATTAACCCTAAATCAAATAAATTTAATGGAATATAATATATTGTTGTAAAGAAAATTTTGTGAAGTAAAATGAAAATAAAATATTTAATCTAAAAAGATACAATAAAATGAAAGAACACTAATAATGAACAAAAAGGAAAATATAGCTATATATTATCTAACACCTAATTATGTAAATTGATTGATCACCAAAATACATAAAGAGGGATTTATTATGTAAGTACACATAAACTAAAATTAAAATTGATGATGGATAGTATCATCAAACATGGAATAGGATCATTTTTTACTATTTTCACCTACTATATGTTCTTACCTTAAAGGGAAAACATGGAAATTAGGGCATGATCATTTGTAATTTCATAAATTATGCTTCTGCATGTATATCTTATCTTTGGATGTGAAGGAAAGACCTACAAATAGTTTATTTAAATTTGAAACCTTAATAGGTCTTAAAATGGATGAAAAAATCCAAATATAAAAATGAATAGTGTAATAGTATGAGTTGACACCAATCACCCCTCTGATAACTAAATGATGCCTATGTATGCAATACTTTTATGAGGTAAATCAAGCCCATGTAGTTCTCCCACTTAGAGTGTATTATGAAACTATGATCATTTTAATATTTGAGTACATATAGAGATGGGTTGAGTACTTGATCATGCTTTAATTTGGATTTAATAAAATAATCTTTTAAAATGGTTAAGGGCTACTTCAATGGTGTAAGGAAGGGTTTTCCATATTGGATTCCTTTTCATCATCATCCTAACTCACCATTAATTTTTTTATTCCTCACATTATTTTCCCCCCACACATAATTTTGGGGGTGATGTGTGGGTTATGAATTAGATTATGTGTAAATTTTATGGTTTGGTTTTTATGGTTTAGGGTTTATGATTTAGGTTTTTATGGTCTAAAGCTTAGGGATTTGGATTGTGGGTTTGGGGTTCATGTTTTGGGGTTTAGTGTTTTATGGTTTGGGGATTATGGTTTTGGGTTTTATGTTTAGGGTTAGGGTTTAGGGTTTGGAATTTAGTGTTTAGTTTATAATTTTATGGTTTACAATTAATTATTTAGAGTCAGGGTTTAGGGTTTAGTTTTTAAGGTTTGGGATTTAGGTTTTAAGTTTTACGGTTTAGGGTTTAAGGTTTTTCATTTAGAGTTTAGATTTTTAAGGTATATTATTCATTGTTCATGGTTTAGGGTTTATGGATTAGAGTTAATGTTTTAGGTGTAAATTGAGTTTAATAGGATGATTAACTACATTTGTGTCTTTTATGAGTGATTATATCATGATTACAGGTAAATGTCATGTATGAATGACCACATACATACATGTAGTACTAGTTACATGATAGATTTAATGTTAGAATTATTGTATCATTATTATATATGCTATAGGTTTTATATTATAAGATATTAATTTATGCATATAAATAGACCCATTCATTAAAAACCCATAAATTATTTATTAATTCAGCTTGAATCCCTCTTTAGCCTTTTACACGATTGTCCCTGACCACTCCTTTATATATGTGTGATAATACCCCATATCCTTTAAATATATGGTGCATTTAATTCCCCTTATATTTTATTTATATAGGTGATAATTCCCTTTCTCATAATTTTCAATCATCCCTTGATAATGAGCACTCTCCTTAATCCATTTATCCAATAATGCCCTATCTAGTGATTTCCAAGAATGATAATGATTGGGTCACTCCTTATAGTATATGGATTGGATATTAAATAGGGTATTAGGTGTTAAATATATGGCTCAATTAAGATATATATGTAAAGGATTAGATATGGGTATTCAAGTTCAATATATGGTTCAGATACTAAATCTAGTAGGTCATACTTAATTAAGTGGGGCATACTCTAGTAGGTAGGGTAATAAAGATAGGTAGGTAGGACATACTTAAGTAAACAAAATAGGTAGGGAATACATAATTATAAGAAGGTATGTATGGTATATTTAAGATTAGTATATTGGTAAAACATTTAGGTAGGGCATACTCAAGATCAGGATATGGATCTAGTATTTAATCAGGGATGAAATGTACTCAATCAAGTAAATTATGTAAGTCAAACTCATGTATATAAATTAGGTAGGGCATACTTAAGTAAAATAAGTTAGGTATGTAATACTAAAAATCAATATATGGATAATGCATTTAGGTAGTCATATTCATTGAGATCAAGTTAGTGCTTGGTTATTCAATTAGGCGGGACATACTCAAGTAGCTAAAGTAGGTAGGGGATACTCAAGTAGGTAAAGTAGACATGTAATATTAAATGTCATAGATATATTACATAAATAAAATGATTTAAATCATCTTTTATCATTATATCTTCCAAACCTAAAATTATGAAAACTAAATATTGACCAAAATGGTATATCTTATAGCTATGTAATCAATTTTAGAAGATGCAAAGTAGACCTAATTTGATATAGTTAGTAAAATAAATTTAAATTATAATATTATAAAATTTACTATGAAATTAATTATAAACTTATAATTTTTATTTTACTAAATATTTACCTAAATATATACAACTCTAACTGACCAAACATAACAAGAACCTATTTAAACTCAAAATGCATACTAGCTGACTAAACACAACAAGAACCTATTTGAACTCAAAAGGCATATGCCATTTGTAGTAAAAATTTTACTACATATTTAAATAAATATATACATATCTAACTCACCAAACACAACAATAACCTATTTTAACTCAAAGGGAATACACCCTTACAATTCAAAGGGCATACTAATTGACTAAACACAACAAGATCCTATTTTAACTTGAAGATCATATGCCATTTTTCATGAAAATGGAATACACCCTTTGTAGTGAAAATTGTGTACACCTTTTTCCAATCCAAAGGGCATATTCCCTTTCTACTTCAAAGTATGTGCGTGCTTTGTAAGGTGTATATGCCCTTTAGGCTCGAGATAAACCCAAATCATATTTAAAATGGTTTTTTCAAAATAAAAGTAATACGCCTTTTGATAAAAATTATCTCCCCATGAATTTCACCTTTTTTTCCCCCAACTTTGTACATCAACCCATTGGATAAGTGTGCAGTACATTGTTGTCTGCCTAGTAAGGACTTATCATAAAAGGACAAATGATTCCAAACCAAGAGTGATAGTAAAGTATTTGTTGAATATATTTGATCAATATGAATAAAATAGGTATGTATATAATATGTTCTTAGTAACAAATATACTTTGAAGGATTTATTACAGATTATGGGTTATCATAATGGAAACTTGGCCAAGCAAGGTAAAGGTGTCAAAAAACGTGTTCTCAAGCATTTTATTGATCAAATTTCATTGTCTACATTCATGTCGCTCCGCCCATAATTTATTTTAGTGATGTATAAAATTAATGAAGTAAATAAAATTAAAAAAATAAATGTGTATACAAACCTTGTATTTTTTATGGAGATGTGCATGCCCCCTTGTTGAGGCATGTGGAGATTTAGTACATGGTTTTATAAAGTGTACAAGTACATGGAATGCCATTATATCAAATGTGGTCTGATTATAAAATATGAATCACACTACTATAAATATATATATATATATATATATATTAGAATTGTAAATTATTTTAAAATATCAATGATAAGCCCATTATTATTCCCACCTTTTAGATGAGGAAAATCACCCACAAACCACTTGTCTCAAAATAAAAAGTAAGAGAATCAATGAAATATATAATCATTTAATAATATCGTGCATATCTTAATTATAATGGAATCCTATAGATGTAACATTGAAGCATATGAATATTTTGTATAATGTGTTGCATCATGTAATTTGAATATAGCATTGATTTTGTGTATGAAGCATGTGAAAAATATACAACTGTTGAATATGTATTGTAAACATAGTATTTTTTTTAAATGAATAATTGAATCACATAAGTATTATGTGCATAATATGTATCATGGCACCATATATATAAGTAATAGATATGTATTAGTGCATGATAAGAATCATGGAACCATATTATCCAATAATTAAGATGTAAGAAAAGTCAAACAATATCATGAAATAAGGCCCAAATTCTACATACTAAAGACATGTAAAATGTCACATAGAGCTAGAATGTTTACATAAATGTCACACATAAGGCCAAAGGATTAATACAAAGGACATGTAAATGTCTTAAAAAAATAAAATACCAAAGGCCACACACACATGACATGTTATGCCATACAAGAAAGTGGGTGTATATTGAACATAAACAAACCCAAGATCAACATTAAATAATCAATCAAGTTATATCATATTATGTAATGAAACAATCATATAGGTAAAATGAATATAGCTTATTCAAATCATATGTATTTAAGTTTATGTTAGAAATTATCATATTCATCATGACATATGTAAAATATGAATGAAGAAAATGTCATTTATTTTCAATATAGATCAGCATGGAAAGGAGGTTGTGGATAAATTCAAATGGCCTAATATCAAAGACATGTAGAGGTATCTCTTATCTTGAAATTTGATTGATATTTGAATATGTGTTATGTTATATGATCAAAAACTCTATAATAGGTCATTATGATTATGTTGAATTAAAAATTAGAGATATTAAATGCATAGCGACAAGTACATAATAAGAGAATAGGTATGCATTTCACTACTTTTATTCTAGTGTGAATTTTTCATGTTTAACTGTATACATAATTTTTTTTATCAAAACAGCATCATGTATGTATGATTATTTCTTGGTTCTATAAAACAAATATTATATTTCACACTTAGAAACCTTATGATAAAAATTATTGAATGAAATGGTAATGAATTATGCTATGTATTAAACCTAAAAATAGATGACATTTTCAAATATCTAATCCAACAATGTGAAATTATGCTTATAAGTCCTAGTCTTGAAGAGGAGTAAGCAAGTTTTGAGTATAAACATCTTAAATTTTAGTATCGAATATTTGATTGGATATTTTGGATAACATAGTCTTGTACCCTAAAACACACTCAAAATGTTAATTATCTCATTTAGACCTTTTTATGTTTTACGATTTGAGCATAGCATAATTTATGACCTACTTTGATATAAAAATGTCTCATTTTTTTTTTAATGGTTGAAAACTATAAAGTATTAGAAAGGAATATCATAAAACAATCTAAAAACATAATATTTAAGACTTCATGGAAAGATCCTAGTTAACAATCTATCATTATCTGCATAATTTAGACAAGCTACATGGAAGGCAAAAAAAATTTGTTCAGGGTCACCTTTGCCTTCATAAAGAGGAAGCTGATGATCCACAAAGCCAAATTGAAGAGGATATGCTGAAATTTGAGGATTAAAATATTTTTGCAATGGCGTACAATAATCTAAGCAAGAACTAACATGAAAAATGTTCTACTCAATATTACCCTGTTTAGCTGACAAGATCATATGGGCTTGCTGAAGAGAATCAATAATTATAGTAATGGGATGGGTGTAGGTAGCATGAGTATTAATAGGCATTCATAGATAATTAAGGACAATGTATTTTCCTAAGCTAAGAGATAAATGGGTAGAAGTGATTAAGGGTGTAAAAATAAGAGTAGATGAAATGTTAGAAGTAGCAATATTAGAAATATGGGTCTTTAGAATATGAAAGGATAAATATTGAGAGGAGGATGTGGATTAATTAACTTGATGATTTTATTTAGATTAAATAACTATAATATTGATGTCATTAACCTCATGAGAGTATGCTTAGAGACCTTGACAAAATCTAGATAATTCTTTTGCTTTCTCTTGATCTAATTACTTGACCTTGACATTAGTAGACAAAATATAGAGACTTATAATTATATATTCATGAGGATTAAAATCCTGATTGCCATTTAAATGCAAAAAATGATTCTATATTTAGTGTGCATAAATATGTACCCTCATTGTAGGGTGATGTGCTAATCAATGTTTTGGTGAAATCAAATTATGGTGAACATGTTTTAAAATGATGATAGTAGGACACCTAGAGACTCATTGACATTTTGGAGGTGAATTGAAATATTAAATCAAGCTATGTAATGATGATAGACATCAATCCACCAAGATAAAATCTAATCAATAATAACCCAAATGACAACAATACAACACATGGGAGTCTGCTAATGTTTCAAAGGTAAATTATGAAATTTAAAATAAAATAATGAAGAAATTATATTATTTGATCAATAGAGATAAAATATGATTCATATAGCACAATTTTTAGAGGTAAATGTGAATCCTACCCATATTTTCTATGAAATAGAGATAGTTATTGATCAATCATGATAACATCATGTATGTACAATGGATTTTACTAAGCTAAGAGATAAACGGGTAGAAGTGATTAAGGGTGTAAAAATAAGAGTAGATGAAATGTTAGAAGTAGTAATATTAGAAATATGGGTCTTTAGAATATGAAAGGGTAAATATTGAGAGGAGGATGTGGATTAATTAACTTGATGATTTTATTTAGATTCAATAACTATAATAATGATGTCATTAACCTCATGAGAGTATGCTTGGAGACCTTGATAAAATCTAGATAATTATTTTGCTTTCTCTTGATCTAATTACTTGGCCTTGACATTAGTAGACAAAATATAGAGACTTCTAATTCTATATTCATGAGGATTAAAATCCTGATTGCCATTTAAATGGAAAAAATGATTCTATATTTAGTGTGCATAAATAGGTACCCTCATTGTAGGGTGATGTGCTAATCAATGTTTTGGTGAAATTAAATTATGGTGAACATGTTTTAAAATGATGATAGTAGGACACCTAGAGACTCATCGACATTTTGGAGGTGAATTGAAATATGAAATCAAGCTATGTAATGATGATAGACATCGATCAAACAAGATAAAATCTAACAGATAATCACCTGAATGACAACAATACAACACATGGGAGTCTACTAATGTTTCAAAGGTAAATTATGAAATTTAAAATAAAATAATGAAGAAATTATATTTTTTATCAATAGAGATAAAATATGATTCATATAGCACAATTTTTAGGGTTAAATGTGAATCCCACCCATATTTTCTATGAAATATAGATAGTTATTGATCGATCATGATAAAATCATGTATGTTAGGTCAACCTTTTAGGACATTAGAGTTGGTTAGTAAGGAACACATTGTGATCCCTAGATTAGGGTTAAAGTGACATGTGGAAATAAAAAATTACACCAAAATGTGTCATGTATAATCATCAAGAGGATATTTAGGTTTGGAAGATAATTTCATAATTTTTTCACTTGGTGTCTAATTTATAGAAAACAAAGTCATTTCATAGGTTTTAAGGTGACATAAAAACATTGGTGGGGTCATTAAGAACCTAAGATCAAATACTAAGACTAATTTTAATATCTTGGGAAATATTCAAAACTAATCATGACCAATAAATATACGAACATCCTCCGTAAATTAGCATAATAATGTGTATTAAACCCATATTAATCTAGGAAGATTGGTAATGGATTTGGAATTTCTTTTGATTTGGGTTGTGTTACCATTAGATACATGTAAACTTGTTATGTTGTATTAAGACAAAGACAATTTCCTTTTTAGTAGCTTAATGAACTTTTTATTAATACTAGAGAGGGTTTTATAGAGAAAATCCATCACTCACATGAATAATTAAAACCAGTAGTTTCCCCAAAGGTGCAAGTTACAATGAAAGGGATGTGATTTGATGTTTTCATGAATCATGGTTTTGTAAAGAAAAAAAAAATGGTAGTCTTATCTCACTTCAAATCCATGAAATCAATCGCTTCCACCAGATTGTTTCATTTATATGAAACATGTATCATCTCAATGAAAACATGTGTTAAATATGGAAGAATGCCTCTAAAAATGTGATAAAAATAACCATTTATCAATTTAGATGAGTCTAAATATAATTATGCAAACACAACAACTATTTTAACTATATAAAACTAAATTAGACAAATCTAAAATCAATTAGATGAAGAATGGAAAGGTTTTCTCTATGAAAGACACTTATATAATCTAATTGATCGATGCAATATTCCATATCAATATCGATACAGATAGAAATATTTCCAATCTTTTTCCATTCTCTTCCATAGTAACACTAACAAAAAAATTATTTTGGTAATGATAGTGATAGTTCATTTTTATTTTTTGAATGGAGGAAAGGAAAAATTGTTGTCAAGAACACAACCACTACCAATTTTGAGTAATCTACTAGACCTAGGTTTGAATCCCCACCAGTATCTAAGTACTTTATCTAAGAATAATGACAATCTATAGTAAATCTTGTTAATCTATTATTATATATAATATTTAATTATACTATCTTAAAAGATATTATATAAATATTTTTTATATATGATCATTGCATACTATTTTCATATTTTATAAAATAATATATTATTCATATGTATAATATTTGTCTCTGAGCAGTATCCACTCTAAAGAATAATTTTTTGATGTGTCCTATTAAGTATATGTGGTAAAAATTCAATTGGTTCATCATTGGTCAGAGATGTACATGTGCCTATTTTCAGGATAATGGGACATTTTGATTTGGATAAAATGTAAATATTATGACATAAAGGGCACTCTTCCTCCCGAATATAACTAGGATTTATCGTAAAGGTCTAAGTAATGTCTGAATGGATGTAAGTTTTGTTTTGGTTAAATGGAGTTTTTAAAATCAAAAGATTATAAATCATCAGTCGTACCTCATTCCAAACCCATGACCATTGACCCTATCTCACATGTTCTATATAAAGTGTAAAGAAAAAATAATATTATATGTATGGTACATGTATGTCATGTTATAATATGAGGTTGTGTTCTCCTTCATACAACATGGAAATTCATTGTTTGGGGAAGAGATGTTTCATCTCACAGTGAGCTTGAGAAATGACAAAGTAGAGGGGAACCACAAGACCATATAGAACATGCAAGTGATAAGCTACGTGGTGAAGGTGAGATAAAATGAAAATATAATTTAGGTGATATTTTACACTATAGGGTCCATACCATACACCAAACCTAGATTTAGGGCATATGTTGATTTACATCCCCTACACCCATTGTAAAAGGGTTGATAACTTTCATGGTGGTAACCTCTTTGATTATTTATTTTTTACTATAAAGGTAGTATTAGTGACCAGAATTGCACTGAAGTAATTAAACCATTATTAAGCATAGATGCCTAATTTATTTATCCCATTTTGTGTTTTCAAGTGTACGTTAGAGGTCAAGTTGAATTCTTGTTTGAGCACCTTAAAACCTAACTTCCAATTTCCCTCACTTAAGTCCTTTCATTTAAATTCAAATTGGTTGGATAAATTTATGTAGGAATGCTTCAAATATTACATAAACTTAGTTCAAATATAATATTAAGGTTTAGTCATGTTTATTAATACAAGAAAACCTATAAACAAGCAAACCTTAGTCTAAAATTCATATTTGGTCCCTTTTATTTTATGTGGCCCTTGGTCTTTTTATGTATCTTGGTCTATCTAATGCTCGGTCCCTTTGTTATAAACTTAGTTAAAATCCCTATCCCAAATATTCTATAATATTCATTAATTCAATAAAAACTTAGGCCATGAATTTCTAGTAAGTCTTTTATTTCCCTAAAATTTGACTTAATAATTTACAGCCAATCACATCTGACCTAACAGATCACAATCAAATGGTGTGCATTAAATTGAGGAGAGATGGTCTGACGGAGCATGCTCGAAGCTAAAAAGTCAAAAAAACCTAAGAAAAGTTTAGGGGCAACAAGTGTTAAGCTCATAGTGCATGATTAAAAGCTCGAGCATGTTATCATAAATCAATAGTATGTGATAAAGCATATAGATTCTAATCAACATAGTGTAGCGAGTCAAGAAATTTCATAAAAGGTATGAATAAATGTGAGATTGCCACATGATGAAATTATGTTAACTTGAGAAAATTGATAGAGTACAAAGTGAAGAGGGCTTGGAAGAATGCCAAGTGGCATGACCTCAAGGCCAAGTAAAGATAGTAGCCAATGGAATTCCACCCTTCAAACCATGGTCTGATGGAGCATGCTTGCTCACCAAAACAAGATCCGATGGTGTGAGATTGATGTCTAATTTTCAACATAGTTGGTATGAATGTAGTGGTGACAAGTGTCAAAATTATAGGAAATATTACATGATAACCAATGATATTCGATCCTTCAGATCTAGATCAATAGTCTATGATGATCCATGCAAGGATAATCAGATGACATGAAATGAAATAAGGATTTTGAAAAGGACAATAATAATTTTTTTAAAACAAAGATATTGGTGAGTAGAAGTGGCATGGCATTGCCACATAGGCAGACATCTCACATTAAATATCCCTTTGTAAAGTCATATGCAACTTATAGATCATGTGCCATGCAAGTGAGTCATAGTTGAATAAGGTCAATGGTCTAATTTCAATCCTATGTTTAAAGGATAAATAGAAGTTGGAATCCATGCTGCATCATATAGAAGACATAATCATATAAGTTCTCTTATCCACAAGAAGTAGTCATTGAATGGAAGTAACAATATTTCAAGGTTCTATGGTAAATTAAATTATTTTTCATTTGATTCTAGAGTCCTCAGCTCAAGTTTCATATAGTCACTCAAGGAGTATTTATTGAATAGGGAATGTAGGAACCAATCATAGTCGAGTCATTAGATCATGATTTAATGGAGTGCATTAGCCTATAAAAAAAGTATCTAATAGTGCGTAGCAAAGGGTGAAAAGTTAAGGAACCTATGAACAATTGTAGAAATGATAAGTAGAATAAATACATGCCATAAATTAGAGCCTGATAATATTTTATAACATCAATGACACATGTTTACATAGGTAAGGATGACCTAATTGTACAGAGTGAAAGTGGAATTTTTAGTAAAGCCCAGAATGAATGTGAGACTGCCACATGAAAAAATTGTGTTAGCCTAGTGGGATTGGTAGTGTGGAATGCAAAAAGCCTATGAAGATGTCAAGTGGCAATATCTCAAAGGATAAAATCAAAATCAATGGCCTACTATGAAGTCAAGGCTGAAATACTTCTTGAAAGATCAATGGTGTATATTCAATCCAAATTCAAGATTACACGGGAAGGTGAATGTGTCCATATTGATCTAATTAAGAATCTTAGTCACTTTATCCCCACAGTGCCTAATTGAATCTAATGTGGTATACCACATGTTAATACATGGTAATACTTGCCTTAGAAGTTAAAATTGATGGTTCTTTCATTGATGGAAAATGATTCAAAGCACATAAGAAACAATGGGGGCAAAAAGTTGTCCTAAGATCCTTTACATAGAAACAAAAAACAAACACACTAAAGGCAATTGTGGCAGCACAAAGTCTCTCCACAGTTGGCTTTAGGACACCTTCCTAATTATTTCCACTAGTTCTTATTTAATTAAACGGACAAGAATGCATTCAAGAAATAGACATAAGAAAAATTTCCTCAATAACACAAGATATTCTAGCACAAAGTTTCAAAGGTCACTTGCTTTCTAATTCAAATAACAAAATATGATTAACAATCTGAGCTCAAAGTCTCAGGAAATGCCTTTCAATTTGGGCAGAGTTTTGCTTCTATTAAATAAAAGATCTCCTTTGCATAAAATAATATATTTCAATATATAGCATCTAAGAAAGACTTGGCACTTTGATTCATGGAATGGCCCAGGCTACATTTAATGCCTTGAATGCATTTTCAGTTCTATCAAAGGGGCCATGCTGGAACATGGAAATGGCCTTAAATGTGGCATGTCAATTTATCTCAAATGTCTCCTCCAATGTATAGACCACCTAGTCCTCTTCTTGTTTTTTGTACAGCTATCCACTTCACCTTTACTCGATGGAGAAAAATAGGCTACATCATTGAGTGCTCACACTCTCTGATGTCCACTTGGTGGACTGTTTCACATACTAGAATAACTTTTATTCAAATATTTCTAGTCTTTCCCTCTTGTTCCCTCTTCTCTTAACACATTTTATCTCTTCCTTGTGATCTGAGCTCTCGAGCTATCTCTTACCTTTCTATTAGCTCTTTCAGCTTCTTCAGCTAGTCGCTAAGTTTGTTTTCAGGTTCTATGCCATTTATGAAAATAAATGGGCATTTCATTACCTTGAATTTTACATTCATGAGGATGTCACTAGTTGCTAGTTGCTTGAACCACATTGAACCTTGAACCTTTGAACCATGAGAGTTCATTGGTTCAATGGTTCAACGGTTTGATCGGTCTTATTAGCTCCTTGGTTCAATCACTTCCATGCTTCAATTGCTTCCTTGGTTCAATTGCTTTCTTGGCTCAATCGCTTTCTTTCCTCTTTGGTTAAACCATCTCTTTGAACTTGTCTCTGGAATCTTTTGCTTCCTTCCTTCGCTTGAAGCTTCCCTTTGAACTTTGAAATTCCTTGAAACTTTGAACCTTTGAACTATAAACCATTTTGGTTCAAAGTCCAATAGTTCATTCTCTTTCTCATAATCCTTTGGGCCTTCAAAGTTTTTAGATCATTTTATTTTCTATTAAACTCATTGAACCTTTGAACTTTGAACCATTTTGGTTCAATGTTCAATCGGTTCAACCTTTCTTTCTTAGCTCTTCGAATCCTTTTATTCTCTAAGTCTTTTGATCTTTATTGAACTCTTTGAACCTTTGAACTTTGAACTCTTTTGGTTCAAGGTTCAAGGGTTCAACAGTTCAATATTTCTTCTTCGAAGTCTTCTTTCATTTAAGTCTTTTGATCTTATTGAGCTCATTGAACCATTTTGGTTCAAGGTTCAACGATTCAACCATTCAACCTTCACTCTTCGAAGCCTTCCTTTCGTTAAGTCCTTCAAAGCCGTTGAACTTTATAAAGTGGTTGAACTTTGAACTTGCCAAAGTGCTTAACTCTTTATGTCTTCCGATGTCATTTAACCTTTGAACCCATTGAACCTTTGAACCTTTAGAGGTGGGGTTCAATGGTTCAATTACCGATGGACCTTTTGATTGAACTTCGACATTGAACCAGCCTTGAAATGCGTAAGTGTAGGGAACTTATTTCTTTGTGAGAGCTCACCTATTGAAGTCGTTGAACCTATTGAACTTGCGAGTCCCTTGACTAAAAATGCTTGATTAATTGAATAACTTTGAGTGCTCAGAACATTTTTTGAGAAGGGGAGAGAGAATTTTGGCCTGCAAGACTAAAATAGTTTATATGTTGTCCCCAAAAACAAGTGACAAATTTTGACAACAACATGATGAACACCATCTTTATCACTGTAACATAGACACCAATACAAGGCCCGTATTGCTAAACAACATAACAAAAGAGTTAAAGTGCACACTTTTAATGTTAGTGATCTTGTCCTTAAACTAGACTATAATCATGTCAAAGAAGGTAAATATGCCCAAAAATGATAGGGCCCTTATTTATTCAAATACATCATTGGCCCAAGAACCTATTGCCTTCAAACTAATAAAGGTTATATTTTCATAGAGCCCACCAATGTGCAATTCCTATAAAAGTATTTTTCCTAAGTCCTTCCCTTCTAATCATTATTTTTATATGTTATCCTTATAACACTTATTTCAAGATATATACATGGGTCTCGTCCTCTGCAATAGTCTCTCTTTTCACAAACCTTATTCCTCCCTTTTGGTCTTTCGTTTTCCCTTTTCTCATGATTTTCATTGTAAATTCATGGATAGGACCCAGTCTTCCTCATGATTTCCTTTTGTTCTCATTGTTTTATTGCTTTCCAATAAATTTTTTACTCCTTGAGTTTTTCATTTTGGTGAGTTACAATCTAAGACCATGGATAGGACCTGGCCTTTTTCATAAATACCATCTTTCTCATTTACTATTTACATGCTTTGTGCACCCTCTTAAGTTTATCTATTATGAGTTGTAGTGTAAGATTGTGAATAGAACCTGGCCTTTTTGATAAAATCACAATATTTAATTTAGTATTCCTTTTCTAAAATGTTTAGAAATGGTTACAAGTTTTTGATCCCTTTTTCTTAACTTTAGCTTTTTCTTCTTTTGTAGATAAAATTTCCACAAAAAACTATGTTAGTGTGTTTTCCTAAACATCCCTCATTATTTTTATAAGGCATCACACATTTATTATCATTGTATCCATTTTTCACCCTTTGTCACATTTGTTTTTCATTTGAAGTAATTGAAATTGTTTCATGTTTCATTCTTATTGATTTCCTTTCCTTTCACTACACTTGGGATAAAACAAGGTCAAAGTCAAGATCACACTTTTATTTAACCTATATTAATTAAACTTTTAGAAACCATGCTCTCTCAATTATATTTTTTAGTAAACAAGTCCAAATTCTTAAAATGTAAGTCATCTTTAGCACCCATGTTTGGTTTTCCAAATCCATATGGAGTAAGAATAGAGAAAGCCATCAATAAAGTCAAAAGCTAAATTATTTGAAATAGAAAGCAACATGTATAGATAAAAATTAAAAAACACAAAAAAAATATGTGTTTAAAAGCACATATACTAGCTCTAATCAAAGTTAAAACTCTATATTTGGCCTCATGAAAGAGCCAAGGTCCATTAGGGTGTAGTAGAATAGTAGATTGGAATAGGATAATTCAAGAAGCTCTATGGTGCTACCCACTTTCTCATGTAAGTAACCAATATTTAAAGTAGACCTACAAATCTATAAGGGGTTCTAAGTAATGCAAAAAATTATGTGGGATGGTAGGTCCATTTTAATTTTTATTCATATAGCCTTCATGGGATGATCTACATACTTCATTTATTGACCTATGATTTGTGTGGCTAAGAGAAGTTCTTTAGAGTCCTTAATTTTTAAAGTCCTCTTATTTTGACAAACCTAATTTGATTTTATTGACTTCAATAAGCATTTATTCTACCTTGGTTTTTCCGTCACTCTCCCCTCCACCCATTTATTCCCCCCCTTTGACAAGCATGTGTGATTCCAAATTTGTTTCCCTTCTTATATACTTCCTTCTTCTTCACATCTTAAAAACATATTAGCACTACTTTATTTTAGTTGTATCTATCTTTAGAACCAAATAATACTTTTGAGTGACTATGGATTCTTTTCTTTATACCATGGATCTATATATCTAGATGTGCCTTACTTTCTTTTACCATTTTACATTATTGTAATACATTTTTTTGTAGACACCTAAGTCTGTTTCTACTTTCACTCACTTTTTCCATTGTTGAGTGAGGTTGGCTTGTTACTCCTCACTCACCAATGTTGTTTTCCATTTTATTCATCTTTTTCCATTGATGATTGAGTAAGGCTTGTTACTACCCATTCATCAATGTTTTTTTACCCTTTAGTACTTCTCTATCTTTATCTAATCAAGGATTGTGATTGATTTTAAACATTGATGTTTGATTACCATTTTTTACATGTTTCCTTTGTTTTAATTGATGAGTTTTCCTTTCTTACTTAAGGTTTGCCTATTTCAATATTTTGGTCTTTAGTAGTCTTGGATTTCCGGTTACTAGATTAACTCAAAAATTTGGCATGGTCATTTGGTCTAACATAGCACTAGTCAAACCCAGCTTGCCAAATTTTCAACTATGTCTCATCCATATAGCATAAGCTATCTTGGATTCATTGTGTTTGATTATTTTTACACTTTAATTTTGTATCCTTGGGATTATTCAAATCAGTCCCTATGCCCTCCATGATCAAAACTACAAAAAGAGTAGACAACCATACAGTGATAAAGGTAAGTCAAGGTATACAAACATTACTTTTAATTTTAAGTTATTTCCCTTTCATTAATTTAAATTTTAGTTTTTTTTCTTAAAAATACTATAAATTTTTTTAACCTTAGCATTGCGTATTTCTATGTTATTTTCTTGAAGAACCATCCCCTATTGCACTTCAGTGACATGTGATTAGATTTGAGGGGGCCATATGTATAAACATAATAATTTCAAAATTTATCAATTACTGATACATTATATCTTGTAAAAATGTGTTGAGTCTCAATCTCTTTGAGTACACACCTTAAGGGGTACACTGGAAAAGGGATGGATAGACCATTGATGTTTTTTAGGATTTTCATCCCTATATGACCACTTCATATCAATCTAACCATCTCTTGAAAACATTTTCCTAATTTTTACCTCCAATGTCACACCCTCTGCTAAACATATTCCACCTTCATTAGCCCTTCCATATCTTGAAATCCATTCTAGTGGTTTATGTTACACTTTTGACCCCATCTACCATGTAATCTAATCGATAAAACTCATTTATGGTCTAAGTCAACCCTTGGCTAACCTAGAATAGGAACTAATTTGTTTTATTCAATAATGATATAGATTCGATTAGGCTAACTCTATCAAATTAACTTTTAGAAAGGACTAGGGTTAGATTCAGTTATGTAAACACATTCAATTTTCCATTCTTAAATAGACAACAAGAGTTGATTATTCATTTTCACTTGTTTATAATCTTTTGTTGCACCATTCTACTTGAAGAGTCTTAGCTTAGGGTTTTTACTTGGATCAAAATCTTGTCTTGTGTAAAAGTCTTAGATACTTTGGTCTTTCTTAGTGATCATTACAATCCATGAAAACCTCTTGTAAATAACCTTTATCCAATGAAGATATTGAGTCTTGATAATTTTGTATTCAACGTAAATATCTCTAACTTTACTCCTCTCTTTAGTAGATTGAAGTAGCATAAGTAATGGATTTTGAATACATTTACCTCTACATCCATTAGGGTCTTACCTATACATGGGATAAATAATATTCTCTTATGAATGTTTAATTTTATGTTTAGTAACCTTAATTTATGCCATAAGATTTGGTGATCACTAGATTATACTTTTACTTTACTTGTGCTTTGTTTAGTGAATATGAAAATATATGACCTGGTTAGGGTTATTACATAGTTTTGATTGACTAGAGGCTTTGGAACACTCAATACTGATATTATTATGGTAATATATCCATTGGATACATCTAGTGGATCAATATTGGTCATGACCCCAAATATCTAATACATAAAAAATTTGAAGTGTAAGTCGGATTTAACTTCTCTGAACTAGGATTGATTTATAGATCAGTTGCAGTTCCCTTTGCATACACGTTTTTCTTGAGAGACTCAAGAACACATATGTTGTTATTTTCTATGAGTTGAGTTAGGTGATCTATTTGATTATTCATGAACTTATTTTCTTCATGCCCATTTTACTTATAGGAGGAACACTTAACCTTCTATTTTTTAGGTTTTTCATATGAAGAGGAGGCTTCAATGTTGGTTTTGGTAGAAGTTGCTTCTTTCTTCTTCTCTTGATCCTTATTCTTATTTTTATTTTATTTATTTTTTATTATTTGTTTTCCCATTCCAAGAAATTAGGGCGTGAGGTTTTTTGGACTTCAATGTTCTCATTGATATCAACTTGTCTTTCTCTTTAGATGAAAGCATTTAAAGAGGGAATTTTTCATGCACTGAATAAGGCATTTTTAGTGGCATGGAAAGTAGAGAAAAATATTGAATAGGTGAGACCCAGTTTAGAGAGTATAGAAATAACACAATAGGCATCCTCTTTATTTATCCCATATTATTTCAACTGTAATCTCAAGTACTTGAACTTAGTGAAAATATCATGAAGGGTGTCAAAGTTAAAAGGACAGGCTAATGAGGTCATTCTCAATCAAGTGACTTCTCATCACATATTTCTCCCCAAATAATTTACCCATAATGTTCCATATATCATGACGTGATTTATAAGTTTCTAAGTGAAATAAGAGATTAAGTTCTACAAAAAAGACATAATAGCACATAGGCTTCATCACTATAGTTATACCACTTAACTATCTGTGCATTTGTGTTAGTTTTAGTTTCATCACCCATAGTTATCCTATACAAACCCTTACTCCTTAGAAATAATGTCATCTTGGTTTTCCATTAGTGATAGTTAAATAGAGTTAGTGGTTTTATTAAACTTGAATCCATTTTAGTACTGAGTTGAGTTGTATTAGTAGTGCAAGTTGTAGTTGTTGCAAAATTCCATGCAAAAATAGAAAGAGAGATAAATGAAAGTACACCCCCCTAAACTATAAAAATTAAAGGCCCAAAAAATGTTTCAAATGCATGCTCAAAATACATCAAGAACATTTGAGTGTGCATCTAGAGCAATTAGTAAAATGAGTCAAAAAAACAAAAATCTAAAAACAAATGACAACATCAGACTCAACTAATAATGAATCTAAAGAATCACGTACAATAGTTAGAAAATGAGAGAGTAAAATTAATGTTTTTAATTTGAGGGGGTTTGGCCACCTACCAAACCAAGCTTCACCCTTCATTCTTTGACTAGAAAGGAAATGAAGAGTTTCTAAACAAAACATTTTCCATCTTTTGATTACAATGCTCACTATATAATATTATTTTTATATGGAAAAAAATTAATAAAAAATGTCCCTCCTCTTAAAATATATTATTTTGTAAAAACCAATAAAAGAATAATACCATGTGTAGAGTTAATATTGGCCCTCCAAATCTATGTTATTTAATAAAATAAAAACAATGTATTAAGAACATACACAAATATATCTATCTTGTAGTGTTGTTTTATGAAAAAAATAAAGGATTATTCATCTTCCCCTTTTTTTAAAAGATCGCCTTAAATACATACTATAATTCCAATTAAATTTTGACTTTAGAAAAGTATAATATACCAAATACATTTCATGCAAAGTGATTTTTAAAAAAAGAACTTTCCCAACATGAGTAAAAAGAAAAACAATGATTTTATCTAATTGGTTTGATAAACCCGTAAATCAAATTTCTAATAAAGGAAAATGTACTTAGGTTGTTTTTAAATACCATGAAGAGAATTTGGTTTTTTCTAAAATCTTACATGAGCTTGTGTATGGCATTGATGGTAAAAGAGAGACAAAGATCTAAGGGAGATATAATAAGATATGATGAACAAATACCAGTCTATGAAAATTATAGGTAATGTTAAACCAACCTTCAATGGCATTTCACAAGGGGTTGACAAGCTTGAACATAAGCTAAGAATGAGAGAATGTGTAGCTAGAGGGTCTTAGTTATCCATGAGAGATGTGATGCTAGGTGAGATAAGTTATGAATCAATCCATGTTGAAGAGGGTGATCAAATTATAGGTACATGAGGTATACCATTTATAGGGGCATCAAACCAATTAGAAGTGCTACAAACCAAAATGGATGTATCTTCAATAGGGTCTGGGTCATTTGTTTTATTTATGGAAGGTTGTATACAAAATGCATGTCTGAGATAGAATTTCATCTAAAGTTGTGAACTTTTTTACACACCATAAATAAAAATGCCACCATAAAAAATAAATATGCCTAGATTTCTTAGAAAATAGGACCCCTAAATTTTTTTGGTCGGTCTAGGTAATTGAGGGATTTTAACAAATCTTGAGGTTTTTGATATTTTTAAAAAGAAACCTAGAATGTTTTATCAAACCCTCAAAAAAATTACCCTACAATATAATAAAATAAACTCTATATTTTAAATTAAATCTAAAAAATATCAAGACTAGATAAATGTTTAATGGGTTGGATCTGATACCATATCAGAGTTTGATCTAGGTTAGGTTAAAGTAAGTTCAAAGGTCAAATGGTCACATTAGTAAATTGAGAATGCATACCAATAATGAGATCAAATCAAAATTAAATTAGAAAATAAATATTGCATGAGACAAGAAAAATGGAGAAAAACAAATATTCATCAAGTGAGAAAGCTCTTCAAGTGAAGCATACATATAACATTGCTAAGTAACTCATCCATAAATGGTGTTCAAATACCCAATAGATTATAAATGCAAATCCTTCACAAAATGTGGTCAAATAATCCTATAATAACATTATAAATCCTCCACAAAATGTGGACATAGGAGTTACATCCTAGTCTTCTAGTAAAACCTATGACACCTATGACACACTAACTCCACCTAAGCAAACATATCCACTAATGTAGGGAAAATCCATGTGAAAAAATATAATATTCTAAAATAAATAAATCTAGGAAAATAAATACCTACACTAAGAAAACATATGATCACTATGGCCATAACACTATGTGGTACCAATTAATTAGTCCATCTTATCGATTGGTTCTTGAAAGCATGACTGAAATCATGTTTGTACCTCAACACATTTAAGTAGCCCAATATGTTAAATAAATGTTTGTTTACCATGATAAAATGCTTTGCATCTATAGACATTTTATTTTTCCAAATCATGTGTATAAAACTATAGAAGATATTTTAAGAAAAGATGATCCTAGTCATTTATTTTTGTAATATTCCATTTAATAAATATATAGAACAATATATTACAATTAGAGTTAGTATAAATGAAGTGGATAAGGTAAACATCTCCACCTTTTTTTTCTCTAATTTCCTTAAATTTACATATAGAGATTCCTTCTTTCTTGTAAAAATTTCAAATGTAAAATCAAGGGAGCTATATATGTCATTCAGGGAGAATACTCTAGATATAGTGGTTAAGGTCAAGCCTTTACGATCAATGTTGCCAATATCAATTATTGATTTTTAAATTGTCATTCCATGTGATTTTTTATTATTAGGCCCCATGACATTTTGATAGTTATTTATCTATTATTTACTCTAGTAATAGGATGAATTGTAAGATGTAAAGGATTGTTACTATCCTATAGTGGGCTAAAGTATTTTTTGAATGCAACAAGTATGTACATTGGTAATGATGGTGGTTTTAAGTCTAGACTGTAGACAATGTGAAAACTTTATCCAACTACTCCATTGACTAATCCTTTTTTCACCCATATTTTATTTTTAGCATGATTTTTTCACCCTTGCATAAAAGTATGATTGATTCAAATTGACTATCATTTTAGTGACATGTGTCTATAGCTTTGCTCTATTCAGATTTACACATTGTAACTCCAACATTTAAGGATTTTAGCATTTATTTATTATGCATTATTTCCAATATGTTAATTACATACAAATTTTTTGAGTCTTTAAAATGTTTTTATTCTTATTTAGGCATGTATGATGATGTCCTTGACATGAGAGTAGACTATTCTTTTTCTATAGGGTTTACATCTCTGATATTTTATACCAGATTTTTTAACTCCATTTGATGTTTTGTGCATCCTTGTTAATGAAAATTTGTTTCCAATGTCACAATTGTATAAAATGTGAACCATAACATATAAGAAAAATACCGACGTGTGTGTGTGTGTGTGTGTGTGTGTGTGTGTGTGTGTGTGTGTGTGTGTGTGTGTGTGTGTGTGTGTCTAATATATATATATATATATATATATATATATATATATATATATATATATATATATATATATATATATATATATATATATATATATATATATTATAATGACATTTACATTTGGAAGCTGTCATAAGTCCCCAAAAAGTATCACTAAATAACCATAATTTTTTTTATAATTGTGATACAGAAGGGCTTCACACAACTAACTATTTATATTACCAAACATGTTTTAGCTTATAAAGCTCATTTCATCTATGATAATATATTCAATGTATCTCATCTCCACATGAAAAATAGTTAATGCATGCCCATCAAGTGGTTGCATTTATTGGATAGGAATGTGGATGGATGAATGTATCATTGATGCATTGATATTAAATACTGCAACACTAGATGGAGCTAGTATAAGTAGGGGAGATTTTCCTATAGTTAAAAGAAAATCCAAGCAATGTTTTATGTTGCTTATAATGAATTATTTTTGTCTACCTATGATTCCCTATACAATCATGTTTAACGGGATGGTAACTATCATTTTTTGGGCATGCGTCTCACTTATGTTGAATGTATATTGTTGTGTAACTAAGATTTGATGCATTGATGGTTCACTTGGGGAGTCAATATCTCTGTTTATGGCTATCTATAAATTGTTTTGTAGATATGTGTAGGTGAAGTGGTACATTAGAATGAGTTAAATAATGTTTATTTTTTAATTCATGGTGGTGAAGCATTATTACCTGAGAAGTGAATTTATTATAGGACTTCTTGCTCACTCATTTCCCTATCAGTAGTTCCTATATCACTATCACCTTTAGTTCCATCATAGGTGGATTCAAGGGTGACATTGACATCTACGAATGTTCATTCAATATGTCATGGATAATAAGGGTCTTAAAATTACTCCCAATTTATGACTATTTATTCCCTATTACATCTAACATATATATAAAAATTCTTGAATGGTTTGTAAAGTAAGAAATCTACCTAAAAAAATTTCAAATGAAGAACAATAAAATAGTAGTTTAGAATAGAATCAAATAAATATTCAAAAAATATCCTTAGTAGTTCTTTGTCTCCATTCATTAATTTTTCTCCTACTACTATAATACCAACTTTGTGTTGTTTAAATGAGTGGGATGGCATCTAAAAATGTTGGTCAAGATACATATGCATGAATGAAAGGTGGAAACATTTCCTCTATTTGTATGTTATGTAAGCATGAATGAAAGGTTGAAAGGTTTCCTCTATTTATATGTTATGTAATACCTTATTTAATGTTTGTTTCCTAATGTACAGGGTAACAAATGTCAGATTAGTAACTATTAAAGTTATTTTTTACAGCATATGGCATGTTTTGTATGCACTCATTGTTGGGTTCTCTATTATCATAGTAGATGATATTATAGTTAGCATATGGTGGTAGACTTCATATTTATTCTTAGCCCCAACTTCATACTTTACCATATATTTCACAACAATATGGTAAAAAATAACTAGTTGGAAATATACATTTATATTGAGAGCATGTTTGCATTATTGATGTTGACTCTATCATTATTCTATATTAGGAGATAAGTTTTATGCCCTTTATTGTTGATAAACATGGTTAAGTTTGGTTGTACTACCCATGGGGTTTATACCTACATTAAAACGTAGTGCCTTTTTCTCATTAACATGTTGACTCATTATATTTGGTATGGAACTATACATGATTCAAAAGTTCCACATAATATTTAGTAGGATCTATAGATAAAATCTTATTAGTGGTGAGCAAGCATCGATCATCATGATCATAATGATGTATCATAGTATGTATTATTTTAATGGTGCATGGATTCCATGCAGTTACATGGTGGTCAAATAATTTCCTTACAAAATCAAGATTAGCCGAATCATCCTAGTGTAATGTCTCTATGTTAGTTGCATTTTCTAACCATATAAATATATAGATGTGTGTGGAGCCTCTGTGTTGTAAATCATACCTAAAAATAGAACACTATGGTATTTATAATGATTGTATAGACATTTATAGTACTTATTGAGTGTTTAAAAATAAATTATAAGTATGACTACCTATACAAATAGTGTTCATTGTGGAGATGCTTATGTATAAATTATTCGCAGAAAGCTAAAAATATTTTAACTATAGATGAAGATGTGAGGTTTGGATTTGTAATTATTATTTGATTTTTTTAGTAAGAATTATTGTGTATGTGGGATACTAATGTTCCAATCATGACTATATAGATAAGGCCACCTAGTGTCTATTTCACTTAACATGAAGATCAATGTTGGGGATCCCATTTATGTATACATATCTATTAATTTAGTCTACGTTTTAGACCAAAATGAATATGTGTCTATAGAACAAACCCCAAAATTAATAAGTTTATCTAAAATTCTTGAATCGTCCATTTGTGCTAGATGCCCATGTAGCATATAAATTCTAACTAGGAAGTTGTCCTCATGTTTTTTCTTTGTGAAGACTATAGATGTTGTATGTGTCCTGTGGCACATAATTAGGTTCAAGAAAAATTATCATAACCATGGGTAGCTTCCAAACCAAATGTCTTTATTCCTAACTAGGTGCAAACCATACTCATGGAGTTGATATTTCTTAGTTAGAGGTTTTGGATACATGCAAACACCTATTGGGAAAGAGCATGAAAATCCATAAAAAATAATACTTCAATGTTGTACTCATTGATGGGAGACTTGTGAATTGTGGGCCAGTCAATTATAGATATATTATAATTATTATGATTATTCACATAGTCCTTAATCTCATTAACCTCTCTTTATATATGTGGAATAGATGCACCAAAAGATGACATTTGATGATAGTGAATCCCATGATGTGTAGTTGTAGTTTTATCAAATTTTGTATCATTGATGTTTGCAGCCATAATATCCATAGTGGTGTGCATAAGGAAGAAAGAGACATCGATAGGTTCTTATGGTATGGAATTTAGTTCTTCTTAGTCTAGCTGAACATATATATAGTAGGGATCATTTTACATTTTTATAACAACTCCTACATGACATGTTATCTACTAAAAGTACAATCGTATGTTTTATTTTTTAATCTAATTCTTTGCAACACAAAGATGTCATGATTTTCAACTCGATGAGGTACTCACTTAACAATAGAGGACATATATTGGGGAAATATCATAGTGTGGCCACTATATTTGCACTTACCACCATGAACATGCATTACCTATAGTGTTGAGTTAACCCAAGCAATAAGCATTTCCTCTACTTAGGTCAAGTTCGACAAAGTGGTAGGTTGTATGACTGGGTCCATGTTATTGGATGCATATAGCTAATTATTATTTTTCTCAGCATTGCAATGGTGACAAGTGTAGTTTCAATATAAATTTTTGGTTTGGAAACCTAGATATAACTCATTGCAAGTGAAACATGCACGTTTTAAGGGTA
>JARHVA010009216.1:140000-207500 GCA_037957365.1 Torreya grandis | reverse complement strand
ACAATATAATCAATAATAAAGATCATTGAAAAGTGTGTTGAAAATGTGATCAATCTGCATTTTGATTGAATGGCCTATGATACATGTGTTTATATAGGATTCTTTGAAATAAAATTGGAACACATTCTTGCATAAGACAACCATATGATGGGAAAGACATGGCACTCAACACATATGAACCATAAATACATTGTCCATTTTTACGCACCCATGAAAGTTGTCAAACCACTTTTGTACACACAGGAAAATCAAAAGATAAAATCCCTAAAAAATATTTTTGGACATTTTGAGTGCATTTTGGAGTCTACTAGGAAAATAATTAGTTGATCAATAGGATCTCATACAACCAATACTAAATAAAAATATTATCATTGAGCCAAAGTGAATAGAAATTCAAGTGTTAAATGAAAACCCAAGCTAAGGGAAGACAATATAGATTCCAATATAAAAGGAAACTGTGACAAAAAGAGCTAAAAGTATGGAAAGAGACTAATTCATGAAAACATGATAAAGACAATGGAACTATGTGACCTGTACCCAAATGAGACATACAAACTATAGTAATTTGAAATGTATTTTTGTAGGTTGAAGTTCAAGGAGAATGTAGCCTATCTTAACAAGACTTTGTTGGATCGTTGGAGCAATGTTTCATACATTATTGCTTGAGTGTCTCTCTTCAACTCTAAGGGTTATAACTTTATTGGAGGGGTTGTAGACTAAACAAATTTCTCTTATCATCAGTAAAGCAGTTAGTCTAGATGATCTCTGCCTTAAAGGCACTGACCACCTTCGCTTAGGATGGCCATTGGGTTCCTCATCATCTCAAAAAAAAATTTGGCTCTGCCATTTCACCTCTTAAAAACACTATACATGGCACTCAAATTATTAATGAAAAAATGCAAAGGTATGGAGTGAAGTGAAAATGCGAAGATAGGTTGGGAGGCCTTAGTTGACAGTGATGACTTACCAAATGTTGGTTGGGGACATCGACTAACTGAAATCCTTCACCTATTAATGTTATCTTTTCTTTGATTTCTTAATTTTTTTTTATAATATTTTATTGAACTTGTGGTTGATCATGTAAATCATTAATATTTAACTTATAAATATTTTTGTTGGTCATTTTATTTTAAATCTAATTTGATTGACTTTGAAACGTAATCCCACATTCCTTGAATTTATTTTAAAAAAAATCTTAATATTTAATTAATATAGTTCTATTTTATTTTTTATTAATAATATTAAAAATAATAAATTAAAAAATCTTGAATATGCAAAATAAATTATAGAGAAACACTAACCTTAAAATATGAGAGGGCTATCAACATTATAAACCTCAATCTTTATGGCGATGACCTACCGATAAAGAAAGTGGACTTTACCCATAAAATCCCGTGTTCGAGTCTCCCTTATCATTGATAATTGATTCCTCAAATGACACTACTTCCTATAAATCTAAAAAAAATTCCAAATCAAAAAAACTGATTACAAATTGAAAAACAAAAACACAAAACAAAAAGTAAAAAAATTAAAAATAACCTTTTAGAAAAAAAAAAAAAAAAAAAACCAATACCAAAACAAACAAACAACATAACATTACAATTTGTACGACGAAACAAAGTCCGCCCGAGGCCAAAAAAACCAATGTAAAACAAAAGCTACCGACATATTCTATACACGTTATAATCGTTTGTGGGTCTGATAGACAAAGATCAATGCTCAATAATTCAATCTTATCGTTGGCGACTGGTTAATAACTAAAGAGCCCTCCCTACCTAAACAACAAACGACAAAACGTCCTACACTTAATTTGGTTTCAATACACTCGTTAGAATCGTTTGTGTTAATGTTACTTAATTTGGTTTCAATACACTTCAATCTTATCGTCGGCGAGGATCAATACTTACAGAGCAGTCTCTACCTTCTACTAGAAACCTCCAACGGTGTCCTGGCCGACCGATTTACGAAGTCAATTCCTTATCATAAGAGTGGTAATATAATCCAATTCCCCGAATATGCTTTCACAACACTTCAATTTGTACCTTCCGGCCGTTCCCGACTGTGGGTCTTACTAAACAAGAAACCGACTATTTTAGCTTGCGCAAGCTGTTCTGCTGCATCTCCTTAAGATGTCGACTTGAACCATAACCAGTTTCAGAAAAGTCGTATATGCCTCATTTCTGATGGGTTTTTTGATCTCCCTGATCCATACCTTTTTATGATCGTATGTGAGATATTTACAATGGTGATCGAACTTAAGATACACGCTTTGACTCACTAAATCAAAGACTTGTCATAATGGCTGCGGAAAATAAATTCCTTATTCTTTGAAGGTAATAAAGAGGTCTAGAGTCCGCCCTCTGGATCAGGATTCTTAGTTAATTGAATTCTGTGTAATTTGGATAAGACCCCACTTGGATAAGACCCCGATTTGAATGGAAAAAATATAAACCACAGAAAGGGGATTAGGAGTTGGGCAAGGTCTAATAGTTGCCATGGTGAAATGATATTTTAATTATAATTAAAATATATATATTTAATTATATGTAAATGTTTATATATTTTTAGTCAAAATAACCTCTACATTCAAATAAAGATTTTTATTTTATTTTATTTAGATAAACAATATAAAAATTATAAATTTATATATATATATATATATATATATATATATATATATATATATATATATATATATATATATAAAACATCATAATTTTTTAAAAAAGTATATTATATTGAAAATAATTTTTATCTTATTTAAAATTAAATATACTTTGTAAAACATTATATTGTTTTCATATATATTTAGGTTCTTACCAATTTTATAAATTAAATGAAAGATAAAATTGTACACCATGATTGTAAGTTATAGAAAACAAAATATCCATTATCTCATGCACTTACACTTTCATTACATCCTATCATATTCAAAATTCAAATATGTGGTTCTAACAATTAACTCCATAATTTGTAGCATTAATGACTCCTATCCCTTTCATTAATTTCACCTACTTGTAAAATTTAAGATTCAGAGAATTTGTAAGCCTATTTATTCTCATGCACATTAAAAAACCAAAATTTAAAATTGGTTTATGAGATACAATATATCTATGAATAAAAAATTATAGACCAAAAAATGTTTGATTTGCAGAGCTATTAATAGAATTTTCTTAATTGAGAAGCACACTATCAGATTCAAATTCACTAAAGTAGACTTCAGTTTTTCACTACCCTTGTTTAACGTGAACAAACTAAAATTATTCTTTGACATAGTAGTAAATATTTTTGTTTAACTAACTTCTATGGATTCTAAAAGGACCCACTAAATGTTCCAATAAAAAAAATGCTTGTTTGAATGGAAATGAATTTAAACATGCGATGGAAGACCAAAAATTTATGAGTATACAAAAAAAAACTTGCTTAGATAGAAAGGTATATGAACTTGGGATGGAAGACATATGACAATATTGGTATACAAAAAAATGGTTTTTGAATGATGACACTGCTTATTTAATAAGGCATATGATTAATTCATACATATTTTAAAACATTTCAAAATTTATTGGATAGTAGTATACACAAAAATATTTTTTTATAACTATTATGCGTAATTATGTATTTGATTAATTCATATATTCTAACACATTTTATAATTCAATGGGCATGTTGGAAAGACACTTCTTTAATTAGTATGCAGTGGCCATTTTCAAAGATGCTTGATAGGGTTTTTTTCCATTAATGTTGCAACTACTTCTATCATCCATGCATTAATAACCTGTTCAACATACCTTCTTCAAGTCACTCTCCCTTAAATGTCATGCAAACCCAATGTCTGTTATTGTTACTTTAATTGTTTTTATGTACCTTTACATCTGAGTCATTTTTATCGGTATGTTTATGGTAGCCTGAAGTTTTTCACTCATATAACATTAAATGTTATTATTTTTTAATCAAAACATATGATTTTATGAATTCAATCATCATGTTAGAGGATGCTTGTGTGATCTAGGTGGATCCATGTACCGTTCTATTTTTAAAAAGTCTTCAAATTTAGTTCAAAACATTTGCACATTGTAGTACTCTTTGAGAACTTTCTAGCACTTTTCACGGTTTGAAAAACGGAGTCCGAATGCTCAAGATATAGCCAGCTGAAGAAATCATGCGACAGGAATGTCAAAGTGACGTGTCACAGTTGAGGAACGCCAAGTGGACCAATCTCCATATGACACATGGCAAATAATTAGGGAGAAAAAAAATTGTTATGTGTTTTATTTGATGTACATGATATTTGACCTTTTCAAATTAAAATAGGTGCCAAACACTCCACTACACATGCATCTTAGGCGTTTGACCAAGCTTAGGTGGCAGCCAAAGTTGGCGCCCAAATGCTAGGTGTTTGAAATCTTTAGCAAGTTACTATTTAAAGCATGTAAAATAACTACGCCCAGCAAATGTGGGACTAATCCCTTAGTCAAAGCACGGCCATGGAGGAAGGACGCCCTTAACCGCTTCCTTAGGCGCCTAGAATGGAGGAGGGAGTTTGGAACTTGAGACCTGGCGCTTAAAAAGCTAAGGTCTTGACCACTTCAGCAATGGTGCCTGAAATGTTATAAAATGGAGTAAAATTTACTTGTATTGACATGGATTTCTAGCTGTGTAAAGAGAATTAAGATGATTAGAGCCTTGTTTTTGCCTTGTACGGCCTTGGGCTTTTGTTTTCAAGTCTAAGAGAAATATTTATAGGCAAATAAATATCAGAGAAGGTGAAATTGAGGATTTGTAAAGGTTTTTGAAGCCATGTGTTGTAACATTTTAATAGAATGGTCCTCACTATTAGGCAGACCCGAAGATGTAGGCTATTGAAGCCGAACTCTGTTATCAATTTGCTGGTGTTGTCTTTGATTTTCTATGATTATTATTGCATTCTGATCTTCATTTTAATTCTAATTTTAATTTTTTTATGTAAATTAAATACAAGAAAGTGAAAATTTCAAGGATCTCATAAACATGAACAAGTGATTTTTGAATGTAATACACTTGTATTTTCAGTTTACAGATCAAATTTTTGGTATCAAAGCGGTTGTTATTTAATAGTGATTGCTAGTGTATGTTGACAAGATCTAAATCCCAAAAGAGTGAAGAAAAACTTGTTGAGTATAATCTACAGATTGGTTCAAGGCGTGCTTCAAAGATGGCCGAAGAAGAGATGGAATCTGAACAAGCTTTCTGTCAAGCTTTCATAGACATGAGAAGCATGGTTGAGGAACTATACCGTGACAAACAAAGGAAATCTGAGAATGAAAAAGAAGGTGATTCATGAGAATCAAAAGGTAAAGAAACTAAAAAACCTTCTCCATCGGATGATGGTAAAAAAATTGTGGAATCTCTCCCTTCACTAAAATCGGATATTAAGTTTGAATTACCAATATTTAATGGTGAAGTTAATGCCAAAAATTTGGATAATTGGGTCAAGCATATTGAAGTTTATTGCAGGGTCCAAAATATAGCAAGGGATGAGTCAAAAATTCATTTGGCTACTCTTCATATGGGAGGTACAGCTTCATCTGGTGGGAGAGTAAGTTGAAGGAAGCTGAGCTTCAAAAAGATAACTCAATTTCTACTTGAAATGAATTTATTGAAGAACTCAGGAAGCAATTCTATCATTTAGGCTATATGCAACAAGCCATGATGGATTGGCAAAGTTTTAGACAAGAAAAAGGCCAAAGTGTTCAAGATTATACACAAGATTTTAGGAAAAAAGCTTTACTTTTGAATGTTCCTCTATACACACAAGAAACACTGCTAAAATATATAGGTGGGTTGCATAGTTACTTAAGACATATGATTCTTATGTTCAATCCCACTAATTTAGATGCAGTATGTGTTCAAGCCACTCATTTAGAGGCTAGAGGAAAACAATCAAAAGAATCTTTTCCTAAATTAAAAATTAAGTAATCTAATGTTAAGCATTCCAAAGGGGAAATTTCATCAGGAAAGGGTAAATAGAAATCCACTTATACTATTAAAAAATAAGAAGAAGGAAAACCATTTTGTAATCATTGCAAGAAAAATCATGATGAGTCTAAGTGTTGGAAACTACATCCTGAGTTAAGGACTAAAAAGTTTCAAAAGAAAGAAAAGAAGGCTAATGATATGGTTCGGGACTTAGGATCAGATTCAGGTGATGAAACTAAGATCACAGCTATGGGTTTACATAATGATTTTTCTCTTTCAATTTCTAGCACTAAGTCGTCAAATGATGCATCTTCCTCTAGACAAAATTTTGTGTATGTTGATAAGAAAATAAATGAATTGTTCCACATTAGAGTTGTTTCAATGCATACTAAGATTGACACTCTATTTGATAGTGGTTCACAAGTAAATTTAATTTATGAAGAGGTTGTTAAGAAGCTAGGCTTACAAACCAATCCCCATCTGAAGCCTTATCCACTAGGTTGGGTGTGTGACAATGTAAAGCTACAAGTCTAACAAACTTGTAGGCTAAGGTTTGCCATCACATCCAAGTTCATAGATGAGGTTGAGTTGGATGTTGTTCCATTGGACATATGTGGGATTGTTTTGGGAAGCCCATATCTTTATGATAGAAAAGCAATCTTCTATAGAGAGGAGAATAAGTACTTGCTTATTAAGGATGGCATTGAATATATAGTTAGAGCACATCACATTAGAATAAGTATTTCCTTGGTTACAACAAGGCAAATGAAAAGACTAGTTAATTCAAGCAAGACTTTTTGTCTCATGTTGATTAAGTCTAAGGAAAAAGAATATTCTCAAGCTTTGGAAAAGTTTGATCCTAGACACAAGAATGAATTGGTTGAAATAATTTCTACTTATGATGATGTATTTCAGGATCCTAAGGGCTTACCTCCTAAAATGGGAGTTCAACATGAAATTCAGCTATTGCAAGATTCTCCTCTCCCTAACATTGGCATGTACAGGTTATCAGTGGTGGAAAATGAGGAAATCAAGAAACAAGTAATGGATCTATTGGATAGAAGTGTTTTTCATCCAAGTTCATCTCCTGTTGGTTCCTAATTATTTTGGTGTCAAATAAAGATGGCACTTGATGAATGTGTGTTGATTTTCATGGTTTAAACAAAATTACTATTAAGAATCGTTACCCTCTTCCTCATATAAATGATTTGTTGGATCAATTAAAACATGTTATTTATTTCACTAAGGTACATTTGAGAAGTGGATATCATCATGTAAGAATTAATGAAGGTGATGTATGGAAAACTGCCTTTAAGACAAAATAGGGATTGTTTGAATGGCTTGTTATGCCTTTCGGGTTGTGTAATGCCCCAGCTATATTCATGAGATTGATGAATGATGTTTTTAGACAGTTCCTTGATGATTTTGTTATAGTTTACATAGATGATATATTGATTTTCAGCAAGTCATGGGAAGAGCATGTGATCCACATTAAGAAAGTCATGGATGCATTACGAAGGGAAAAACATTATCTGAAAATGTTAAAATGTGAATTTGGCAAGACCTCTTTGATATACTTGGGTTACATTGTAGGACATGGTAAATTGAAAATTAATCCTACAAAAGTGGCAGTTATTGTTAATTGGCCTACACCCACTAACACAACTAAGGTTAGGAGTTTTCTTGGTGCAGTACAGTTTTGGAGGAAGTTTATTGCTCAATTTTCATATATTGCATCACCTTTGCATTCTTTGACACGTGTGAAACATGTCTTTTAGTTGGGAGGCAAACATCAAAAAGCCTTCGATACTTTGAAAGAAAAGATAAGTACTGCTCCAGTCTTGGCACTTCTTGATATAAAACAACCATTTGAGATCAAGACAGATGCAAGTGAGTATGCTATGGGAGCTATTTTAATGTAATGTAAGAAACTAGTTTGTTATCATTCTGAAACCTTTACAAGTGCAGTAAGAAAATACCCAACTTATGATAAGGAATTGTATGTGTTGGTTCAAAGTGTTAAAAAATGGAAACATTACTTAATGGGCAAATAAACAATAATACATACAGATCATCAGCCCTTACAGTATCTCCAATCACAAACTAAGCTACAACAATCTAGACATTTCCATTGGATGGGTTTCTTACAACAATTTCATCTTGTGATCAAGTATAAAAAAGGAATTCAGAATAAGGTTACAAATATGGTATCTAGGCCTCGTATGGTTGTTGCATCTATTCTTTTACAACATGGTTCTTTGACTCATGAAAGTTATAAAGAATAATATGTGAATGATCTTGATTTTTAGGATGTTTATAAAGACTTGATGAGTAGTAGACAAGTAGAAGAATTGGACTATCATGTCCACAATGATCTTTTGTATCATTTGGGTAAACTATGTATTCCTCAAAATGAGAGGGTGCACATGATTAGAGAAGCACATACTTCTCTTATTTCTAGTCATTTTGGAGTTGATAAAACGGTTGAAAATTTGAAAATGTATTATTATTGGTCTCGTATGCAGGAAAATGTTGCTAAATATATAAGGGGATGTACTCTTTGTGCCACAAGTAAACCTAGTAATAGGAAATTGGGACATTACACTCCTCTACCTATTCCTGCTTGCCCCTGGGAAGGTATCTCTATGGATTTTGTGGGGGGATTGCCTATGACACAAAGAAAACATGACTATTTATATGTGGTTGTGGATAGACTTAGAAAAATGTGTGTTTTGATTCCTTGCACTAAGCAGATTACTAGTGAAGGCACTACATATTTGTTCTTTAAACATGTATGGGTTCATTTTGGTTTGCCTACTTCAATTATTTTTTATCGAGATTCTTGATTTATTGCAGAATTTTGGTCAACTTTGTGGGGACTAATGGACACTAAATTAAAAAAGAGCATTACATTTCATCCATAAACTGATGGATAAATAGAGGTTGTGAACCGCACTGTGGTACATTTGCTTAGTGGTTATAGCAATAAAAATCCAAAGTTATGGGATGAACAATTGTGTTACATACAACAGGCATATAACCGGGCACTTCATTCTTCTACTATGAAATTTCCATTTGAAGTTTGTTATGGATACTTGCCTAAATCTCCTCTAGATGTTTGCTATGGACAGGATACAGCTGTTGGTAAACCAAAAGAAGCCATTCAAGCCAAGAAGTTCATTGAACAAATACAGATCATTCATCAGACTGTTTGTACTCAATTGGAGAAAAGTCAAGCCAAGTACAAAGCCAGACATGACAAACATCGTATTGATCACCAATTTGTTGTAGGTGATATGGTATGGCTTCACATTAATAAGGAAAGACTGACAGGTGAAGGTAAAAAGTTGAAACCAATCTGGTATGGTCCTTTTTGGATAACAGAAAAAATTGGCACAAATGCTTTCCGATTAGACTTACCATCTTACATGCAGATTTATTCAATTGTAAATGTGGAAAATTTGAAATTGTATGAGCCTCCAATGATAATTGATCATGATGAAAGTGTATCCATTCCTTTCGTTGATCATTTTTCTCCTGAATATCTAATAGAATTAGAAGAAGATACTATACTTGATAGGAATATGCGGACTTCATGAAGAGGTAATGTTGAATATCTTCATGTTGGTCTCAAAGGGATGCACCCAAGCAAGGCCAGATGGATGGAAGTCAGAAAGGTGAGGGAAAAATACCCTCACCTCATTACCAATTAATTTCAACTTTTGGAGGTCCAAAAACTCCCAGTAAGGAGGAATGATCCAGGTGGATCCATGTACCATTTTATTTTTTCAAAAGTCTTCAAATTTAGTTTAAATCATTTGTATATTGTAGTACTCATCGAGATATTTCTAGCACTTTTTGCAGTTCAAAAAATAGAGTATGAATGCTCAAGATATAGCCAGTTGAAGAAATCATGCGATAGGGATGTCAAAGTGACGTGGCACAGTTGAGGAATGCCAAGTGGACCAATCTCCATATGACACATGGCAAATAATTAGGGGGCAAAACAATTTTTAGGTGTTTTATTTGATGCACATGATATCTGACCTTTTCAAATCAAAATAGGCGGCAAACCTCCACGCCACCCACAAAACACTCCACTAAACATGCATCTTAAGCATTTGAGAAAGCTTAGGTGGCGGCCAAAGTTGGCACCCAAATGCTAGGCATTTGAAATCTTCAACAAGTTACTATTTAAATCATGTAAAACAACCACGCCAAGCAAATGTGAGACTAATCCCTTAGTCAAAGCGCGCCCATGGAGGAATGATGCCCTTGCCCGCTTCCATAGGCACCTAAAATGGAGGAGGGAGTTTGGAACTTGAGACCTGGTGCCTAAAAGGCTAAATTCTTGACCTCTTCAACCACGGTGGCTGAAATGTTATAAAAGGGAGTAAAATTTACTTGTATTGGCATGGATTTCTGACTGTGTAAAGAGAATTAAAAGGATTAGAGCCTTGTTTTTGCCTTGTACGGCCTTATGTTTTTTTTCATATCTAAGAGAAATATTTGTAGGAAAATAAAGATCAGAGAAGGTGAAATTGAACATTTTTTAAGGTTTTTGAATCCATTTGTTGCAGCATTTTAATAAAATTGTCCTCACTATTGGGCGGACCAGAGATGTAGGCTATTGAAGCCAAACTCCGTTTTCAATTTGCTGGTGTTGTCTTTGATTTTCTCTGATTATTATTGAATTTTGATCTTCATTTTAATTATAATTTTAATTTCTTTATGCAAATTAAACACAAGAAAGTGAAAATTTCAAGGATCTCATAAACATGAACAAGTGATTTTTGAATGTAATACACTTGTATTTTCAGTTTACAGAGCATTGTGTCATTAATATGCAATGAAGGGTCATATTTGTTTATGTTTTATGGGCATTTTTTATAATTAATATGGATATTTAATATTTCCAAAGATAAACTCTACAACTTGTTCAACATGGCTTATTCAAGTTAGTCTCCTCTCACAATCATCTAATCCAAATGCCTCATCTCCTTAATGCAACATTTCTCATAGATTGTAGCATCATCATGTTGGAGAGATAAAATATTTATCATAGCTAAACCCACAATGTTGACATGTTTTCATTCACATCTAAATCAATATTTATTTCTATTTGGATGAAAGATCTCAAGATTTTTATTCACATACAAATAACTTGGGGTGGAAGACTTAACATTTAGTGGTATGTGGATGGAGGATATCAAGGTGTTCATTCACATAGGAGTTAATGTTATTGTCTTTGTATCAGAATTAAGGTTTTTAGTCATAAACTAGTAAATTTTATTGTCTTTGTATTAAAATTATAATTTTCGTTGACATTATAATAAGTGTTATTATTTTTGTATCTGAATTCATGATCTTTGTTATATATATATTTATGATGTATTTGTATTTCCAGGCATTAATGTGTCATGTTAATCATGTTCAAGGTGCCATTTTAAAATGTCACTTAATCATAGTTAATGTTACATGAAAGCCAATATAACCCAACAACCTTTTATGAAAAATGCATTGTTTAATAGAGATTGTATCTTTGACAAGTTAGATGGATGAAACCTTACTTACCTTGAACAACCTAAAAACTAACCATATGTTATTGAACTCATTTTTGAAACATTTTGTTATTTATATTTGTACCTATAAAATTTATAAAATGTAATAATTTCACAATTATGGTCAATGTTTACTTCTCTCTCCTACATCCAATTTGGTGGGTTTACCTTTATAACACACACTAAAACCACATAGTTTGTAATTTTTAGTTGTTTTATAGGTGTTGAAAATATTTGGGACACAAATGTGCAATTATTTTTATAAATTTGACCAATAATAATATAAAAACAAATATTTTTTGCATTAGATTACAAATTTGTGCATTTTGGCACCCCATCAAGTTAACATGGGTCATTAATTACAAATGAAGGGAGATGTTGGAATATGTTTATTTGTGTGACTAAAAAATCATGTGTATGTGGATGGAAGCCCTAAAAATTTTCATTCACATACCAATAAATGTTATTGTATTTGTATCAAAATTAAGATATTTATTCCCATACTAATAAATTTTGATTTAGATGTATCTAACCAAATCCTTTTGTGAACTCATGTTTTTATGCTATTAATATGTTAATGTGAATTCATGTTATTGCGTAATTCATTCACATTTTGAATATTAAAAATATTATTTTCCATATCTATTATTGATATGTTTTCCATTCCATTAGAGGTTGTGTATATATATATTATTGATTATTGTAGTTCAACATGGTGAAAGACAAGAGGAAGACATAGTTTGTTAGATGAAAACCACATGCAACCACAAATAATAGATGATTCAAATTACATGTTGATGTTGATGAAGATATTAAATAATAACAACCCTCTACCAACCAACAGGTGATGGAAGTGACTGAAGATCAAACCACTTCAAAGGAGGCTGATAACGGATTTGATTAATACCAATATCTAAAGAGTAGTCTAGAAACATCCAAAAATTTGATTTATTTCATGGCTGACTAATTTACAAAGTCTTTTCCTTTTAATTTGAATTATTGACACTAGATAATATATGGTTTATGATGACATTGTAAGAGTGGTGATCTAAATACAATTCCCCAAATCTTATTTCATAACACTTTAATTTATACATTTCGTTCATTCCTGATTATGGGTCTTATTAAATAATAAACTCAATAATTTATCTTGAACAAGATATTATTATTAATCTAGTTAAGATGTAGACTTGAACCACAATCAATTTTAGAAAATTAGTAGATGCCTCATTTCTCATTGTTCTTTGAGCTCCCTAATCTACCCATTTTAATGACGTGTGAGATATTTATAATGGTATTCAACTTTAGATCTACTCTTTTACTATCTAAATCAAAGACTTGTCATAATGGCTATGTAAAAAAATATCCTTTTTCTTTGAAAGGTAATAAAGAGGTATATAGTCCACCCTCTCAATCAAGACTCTTATTTTATTGAATTATATGTATTTTTGCATATAAACATAATATGAATGGAATGGATATAAAATAGGGGAAGGGAACTAGGAGTTGGGTGGGTTCTAATAGTTGTGATTTGTATGGTAAAGTGATTATATAATTATAACTAAAATTTTATTATTTAATTATGTATAAATGTTTATGTCATTTAAGTCATAGTAAACTATACATCCAAACAGAGGTCTTATTATTGTATGGATAAACAATATAAAAATATGAACTTATATCAAGAATATTACATACATTTTCCAAATAATTAAACACCATAATTTAAAAATATATATATCATATTTAAACAATGCATATCTTATTCAAAATCAAATAAACTTTATAAAATATTATTTTTTTCATATATATTTAGGTTATAATAATTTGAAAATATCAACTTTATTAATTACATGAGAAACACAAAGTCAAAATTATACACCTTGATTGTAAATTATATAAGATAAAAAAATCTAATATCCCATGGACTTACACTTTTATCACATCATATCCTATTCAAAATCAAAATATTTGTCTCTAACAATTGATTCCACAATATGCAACATTAACAACCATTATCCTTCATTAATTGTATCCACCTAGAAAATTGAAGATTAAAAAAATTTGTAAGGGTTTATTCCATTGTACATTCAAAATTCAAAATTGGTTTATGAGATAAAATGTTTATTTAAATGAAAAATTCTAGACAAATAAATGTTTGATTCCTAGAGTTATTATTAGAATTTTTCTAATTTTGAAGCGTAGTTTTAAATTCAAATTCTTTGAAGTAGACTTCTTTTTTTATTGCCCACATTCTAGTTGAGCAAACTAAAGCTCTCAAGTGACATAGTAGTAAATATTTTTGTTTTACTATATTCCATGGATTTTACAAGGACCCACTAAACGTTTTCACACATAAATACTTGTTTACATGGAAAGGAATTTAAATTTGGGATGGAAGTCTAAACATCATTTGTATACAAAAAAATCTTGTTTGGATGGAAGACATATGATAATATTATGATACACAAATTTTTTTTGATGACGATACTACTTATTTAGTTATGCATATGATTATTCAATACACATATTCTAACACATTTCAGAATTTAATGGGTAGGAAAATATTCGTATACATAAAAATATTTTCTAATGACTAATATGATTATTTAATTATGCATTTGATTAATTAATACATATCCTAACACATTTTAGAATTCAATGGGCATGTTGGAATATGCTTGTGTAATTTATATGCAATTGACATTGTTGAAAACCCCTGATATGCTTTGATTCCATTAATCTTGTGATTAATTCTTCCATGTATGCAATGAAAAACCTATTCAATGTGTATTACTCAAGTCAATCTCCCCTAAACATCATAAAACCTAAATTCCTATTAATTTTATTCTATGTCTTGACATCTGAGTCACATTTATTAGTATGTTCATGCTGACCCTCAAGGTTTTCATTCACGTACCAGTAAATATTATTATTTTTGAATAAAACTATATCATTTTTATAATTGAATGGCCATGTTGGAAGATACTTTTTCCATTAATATGTGATAAAAGGACATGTTAAAATATGCCTGGTGGTATTTATTTCCATTAATGTGGCCATTTAATACCACCAAAGGTAAACTCTACAACTTATTAAACATGCTTTGTTCAAGTCACTTCCCCTCATAGGCATGGATCATGAATGCCTCATCTATTTAATTTAATGTTTAAAAAATACTGTAGTGTCACCATGTTGGATAAATGAAATGTTACCCACAATCTTGGCATGTTTTCATTCACATTTGAGTCAATATTTCCAGGTATTTAGATGGAATCCCTCGATGTTTTTATTCACACACAAATAATGTAGGATGAAAAATGTAACATTTACTGATATGTGGATAGAAGATATGAATTTTTTCATGCACATACCAATAAATGTTATTCCCTTTGTATCAAAGTAATATTTTTTAGTCACATACTAGTAAATGTTATTGTCTTTGTATCAAAATTATGATTTTCATTCACATTCTAGGAAATGTTAACTTTTTTTTATCTAAATTCATGTTGATGTGTTATTTATATTTGTGACACATTTTTATTACCATGAATTAAAGTGTTGTTTTAATCACGTTCAATGTTCCATACTAAAATGTCACTCACTTATAGTAAATGTGAGATGAATGGAAATGGAACCCAATGGCCTTTTTTTTAAATGCATAATTTAATAGATATTGTAACTTTGACATTTTAGATGGATGAAACATTACTTGCCTTGAAAAAATTTCAATCTTAACATATATTAGTGAATTCATATTTTTGTGTTATTTATATCCCTATGTGTAACTTGTAGATGCTATAATGATTTCACAATTAAGGTCAATGTTTGTTGCTCCTTCCTTTTAGCCAATCTAGTGGGATTACCTAATAAAACATAATTAAATCACCTTTTTGTCATTTTTAGTTTCTTTATAGGTGTGAAAAATAGTTGGGAGCCAAATGTACAATGATTTTTTAAATTTAACCAATAATAATATACAAACTTTTTTTTTACTTTGGACTAAAAATTTGTTAACTTAGGCACCTCATTGAGTTAACATGGGTCATTAATACAAAAAGAATGTCCACATTGGAAGATGAGCATTTGAATGACTCCAAATTCACTAGTATGTAGATAAAATATTTGAATGTTTTCATTCACATACTATTAAATGTAATTATATTTGTACGAATAATAATACTTTATTTCACATACTAGTCAATGTCGAGTCAAATGTATCCAGCCAAAATGTTTTAAGAATGCTTATCATTTTGTTATTTATATGTTGGTGAGAACTCATGTTTTTGTTATATTCATTCACATTTAAAAAATTAAAACTATTCTTTACCATAATTATTGTTGACATGTTTTCCATTTTATTGTCACTTAATTTATCCTTTTGTTAATTATTATACCATAAGTTTAATTGTTTTACAAGGTGAATTTTTGTTGGATTGCTCAAGAAATTTTTACAAACATTGTGTTTCTTGACACATTTTTTATGTTTACGAAGATTGTACTATGTTTTTATTTTTTCATTTCTTAACATAGTATATGTTTGTGGAGATTATAATACTTTTTTTATTACATAGATTAAATTTTGATTCTTGATAGAGTTATGGTGATTCTAATATGTTTATTTCTTTTATTGATAAAAAATGTTATTTCTTTCTATGATTTTGTGCCATATTCAATGTTATGCTATCTATAACGGCTAATTCTTGTCTCTTTATATCAAAACCATGTTGTGAATTAATTAACAAAATATTCTCATTGTTGAAGTAGGAATTAAATGGGCCAAACAAACTTAAATCCAATACCTACACTTTATGTCTATTATGTGTCGGTATTCCAAGTAGGTCAATCCCCAAAATGCTAGCCTCTTTAATTTTTGATGGCGCAACATGGCTGCCATACACATTAAAAATGTAAATATGTCTATTTTTAGGTGATACTCATCATAAAAATATATGGAGAAATGATTCATTGAGTCCATAAAAAAATATTTTTTCATCCATGAATAGTAATGAGAATCCATACACAAGGGTTAATTTTAGTGGGCGATACAAAAAATCCATCAAAGTCCCAAGGTGAATTGGATTCATAATTATGTTGAATCAAATTTTAAGGTATATAGTTGCATAGGTAGATCATGTGATGCCACACAGTGAATCACATAAGGGAAAACACTTTTTTTTAACACTCGCATAAATGTACAGAAAAGATGGTCATCGATGCATCACAAGTTTGTAGATGAACATTGACATGATGCAGATGAATGATGGTAGATATAAAACAAATGTTGATGTCACACAATAAAATAATGATATCATATAAATGAACATCAACATTATATAAAAGGATGTTAGCACCATGTAAAAAAATGCCAGTACCACACAAATAAATGACAAAATGATGAAGATGAATGTCAACACTATAAATATGGATGCCAACACCATGCATATGGGTGTCAACATCATGTAAAAAAATGTCATCACCATATAGGTACACACCAACACTACTTAGATGAACATCAACACATTATATATGAACATCGACACCATGCAAACAAATGTCAAAATAATGTAGATGGATGATATTATTATGTAGATGGATGTTAGCACCATATATATGCTGGCATAGTGTGGGTAGATAAAAATATTATGTGGATAATCATTAGCATGGTATGAGTGATCATCAGTATGGTGTAAGCAATCAGCAACATGGTACGGGTGATTACAGGCATAGTTCCAGCATGGTATGGGTGATCACTGACAGGGTGTTGGCATGGTATGGTAAAACACTAGCATGGTATGGGAAGATGCCAGCATGATGTAGGTGATCATCAGAATGGTGTAGGTGGATGTCAATGGTATAAAGATAGATGTCTATGTTATGTAGATGATCACAGACATTGTGATGACACTAATTTAAGGGTTATCATGGGGTCCTATAAATTATGTCCTCAACCCTTATTTTATGCATTTAATTCTCTAGCCACATCCCCAACCAAAGTAATTGGAGGAATATCTTGTAGAAAAAAATAGTTCACATTATTCAAGGAGAGGTTTTTAAATATGAAGAGAAATCTAATTTACAAGGGGTTCATAAATAGAATTTAAATTTTTATGTGTCATGAGTTATCAAAAATGATGGTGCACTTATGCAAGTATTACCATTAATTTAGACTAATTGATACAAAAAAAAATCAGAAACTAGTCAAGCTATGTCTTGTAACCAATGTTATGAATCCATTAGATACCTCCATAATCCATCCAGAATCATATGGGCTAGCTAATTTTTTTTCAAGAATGACTATTGTGAAACTATGGGGTGTGTTTTAGATGATAGGGATGACAAAAAATAAGGGATGGTAGTTGGATAATAATCAGTCAATACAAAAGAACCCTTGGTGACATAAATATTGAACTATTTTATTAAATTTAAGATTAATGATTAGTTTATATGGTGGTTGCATGTAAATTAGTAATATCAGCCACCATATAAACTAATCATTAATCCTAAATTTAATAAAATATTTCATTCTGAATTTCACCAAGGGTTTCATCTTTTTTATTATTTGATCATTGTTCAATTACTGTCTCTTATTGTTCGTTATCCCTGTTATCTAAATCATGCCCTATATCTTCATAATAGACATTGTAAACCATTTTCTTAGCTAGCTCATATGATTCTAGATGAATTATGAATCTATCCAATGGATCCATGACATGGTTACTAAAGGTAGGTTCACTAGTTCTTTATTTAATCTTTTTCCTATTAGTTGATTTTTAAAACAAAGGTAATACTTACAGAAGATACACTATCATTTTTATCATACTACTCACACATGGAATCTGAATTTCCCTTTAAACCCCTTATAAAAAATTTTCTCTTCATATTCATAAATCTTCCCTTCAATAAAATGTGAACATCCTATTTCTATATGATATCCAATCAAATGTAAAGGTGCACATGCATTGTTCTGCTTGTATATTCTATTTAAGGTCACTTCCATATCCTTCAATAGGTGAGGTACATTTGATGGTTCTTTATTTCAAGTTTTATTTCTTTCAAAGTTTCATCTTTTAGAAATGGTTTAAGACATTTTAATTATTATTTAAGCTTAACACAAGCCAAAAAACAAAAAAAACACTAGTTAAATGAAAATTTAGTACCTATGCATACTGATATCCACCTATATCTTGCTGACATCCACCTGTACCCTACTGATGTCTCCCTACTGATGTCTACCTACATCCTACCAATATCCACACACATCCTATCAATGTCCACCCATATCCTATTATTATCCTCCTACAATCTACTATTAGAAACCAATAGGCTATAATCAAGCACCAATAGGATATAATTGAATGCTTTTATGCTATCAGTGGGAGCCCACACTCTTAAGTTATCATCGAGTGCTTGGAAGCTACTATTGTGTGTCAAAAGCCTACATTCACGTGATCACATGATGCTATTAGGGACCAACACTCGTAAGATGTCATCAGGAACCCATAGGCTATTGTCAGGTACCTTCATATTTAATTATTGTAATGGGATTGAAAGAGAAGTAAATGAAATTAGAGTTAAAAAATTTTAAAAAAAATTATATTAAAAAAAAATCATGGCATACTTTGCTGGAAATTATTAATTCTTGGACCTGAAATACAAACCACCAAAAAAAATTCTAAAGTCACCTGATGGTATGTGGAAAAATCCTCCAAATTTAATTTTGAGGTAGTGGTGAATTACATTTATATGAGGAAATTTATATTCAAATTTAGGAGAACCTATCCTTAAAATTAACTTTAACCCTAAAAAATTAGGTGATCCCACTTTGTTGGCCACTCCATAAAAACCACCAAGCATTGCCTTTAAAAAATGGAATATTCATAGATTAACAAAGATTCTCCAAAAAAACAAACCCTACCATACAAATACATCATTCACAGCATAAAATTAAAGTATGCAACTTATTTTTTATTTTGAAGAGGTAGAACCCCAACATACTTTGTTTAGCTATATTGAAGGATGCTAAAATTATGATCCATTCTCTACTCTTTGACAGTATTTATAGTACACTTTTAACCCATTTTTTTATGAATCAAATGCCACAATTTTTTCCATCTTGTACCCCTATCTAATCACAATTCTAGATTGTGTGTGGCTAATATTCATTTTTAGGTTACATAATTCTCAAGTTAGCATTAAAAATGTCATTATGGATGGCCTTAGCATCACATCCTTATCTTTGCCCAGTCTTTCTATTGTTTTCAAACACAAATAAAGATTCATCTTTTTGAAACCTACCCTGAATGACTTGCCAAGGACCCCATTATTGAAAGGTTTGCACCTAGTATCACATATGTGGGTAATGTGTGAATTTATATTCAATATGTCCAACCCATGACCCATGTAGACCAAGTCCTTTCACCAATACATGATCTCATATTATTTTTCATTTTGTAAATTAGTGGATGGTCCTCTCTTGTTAGTAGTTGTTAATATTTTTAGCCAATTGGACAAAGTGCTTATTTTGATTCCCCACTTTAATCTACAACATTTTTCAAGTAACCACTTTTATCCACATCTATCATTTGACTTTACATATCATTTTTTTTCCACTCTCTACGCTAGTTGGTATGTTGTTGGTCTTGAAGAAATTTATTCTCTACCTCCTTAGTAGTGGGGTACACTTCATTACCGTCCCTCTCTTTTTGGTTGGTAGTGGGTTGCTTTTCTAACCTCTTCATCAAAATCAACAAGAAATTTCATTCCATTATTTTGTGTTACACATGATTTTGATCTAACAAACTACATCTTCTTCTTACTTTTCCCCAAGATGAACGATAAAAATCAACTAAATATATGTAACCTCTAATGGAATGCAAAATATATCAAAAAGACAACGGAAAAGAATATTTTTAATGCTTAAAATATGAATGAATAACATAATAAACATGAATTCATAACAACATATCAATATCATTACAACATGAATTCATTGAAGGATTTGGTTTGATACATATGACTCAACCTTTATTAGTATGTGAATGAAAATATAAATTTTGATAGAAATATAATATAGACAAGTGTCTTCCAACATGGCCCTTCATTTTTAATTAATGACCCATGTTTACCCAATGGGGTGCCTAAGTGCACAAAATTTTAAGCGAACATAAAAAAATTGTTCATGTTATATATTACTATTGGTCAAATTTATAAAAATCATTGGCAAATGGTCATGATTTTATGTGTGCATCAACAAAAAATTTAATTTTGATACAAAGATAATAACATTTACTGGTATGCTAATATAGACCTTCATTTTGATATGTAGACAATAACATTTATTGGTATGTGAATGAAAACCTTAAGGGATTTCATCAACATACTAGTAAATGTTTAGTCTTCTATCACAAGATCAAATCCATTTTCATCCAAGAAATCAATAATTTGATGCCTATTGAATTCTACAATGTGTTAAAATATGGATGAATTAATCATATGCATAATTAAATAAGCAAAAAAGTCATTAAAAAGTATTTCTATGTTTACCAATATTATCATATGTCTTCCACCCCAAGTTCAAACACCTTTCCATACAAACAAGCATTTGTGTGAATATTAGTAAATGTCCAATTATCCATTTCAATTTCATATTCTATCCATCTAAATAAACATTTCTATATGGGAACTTTTTTTTTGTTCTTACATAAGTTAGCGAAAGTTTGAGGCAAGGAAATACAAATTAATCTCAAATATAAAAATAAACTAACATGAATGGATAACATATCAACAATAACTAAGGTAGATAATATTTTTAATGTTAAAAATGTAAATAAATAACATAGAAACATTAATTAATAATAGCATATCAATAACTCAAAAACATTAATTTAAAAAGGATATGGTTCTATAATTCTGACTAAACATTTACTAATATGTGAATTGTAATCTTAAATTTCATTCAAAGACAATAACATTTGTTTGTATGTGAATTAAAATCTTCATGAATTTCATCCACATAGTAACAAATTTTCACTAGCAATGTTCAATTTGTAGGTTGTATAAGGTAGGTAAAAATTCATCCTTCCAACATGTCGTATGTATAATCTTTATTAAATAATACATTATTAATAAAAGGCTATTTCAATAGGTCATTGTTCATTCCATATTTAATATGACTGATAAATACAAGTGCACCACATACAGTTACATACAAGTGCACCACATATATAAATAACATAGCAACATGGATTCAAATACAAAAACATGATGGGGTACCTAATTCATAATGTTTTAATCCAATGTAAAATAAATGTTCATTTTTATATTATTATTAATTTAATTTATAAAAATCATTGCACATTTGGGTTGCAACAATTTTTCACACCTATAAAATTACTATAAATGACAAACTAGGTGGTTTAATTCCATGGTCTTAGGTAAGCCCACTATATTGGTTAAAGAGGGAGAATAAAACCTTGGACTTAATATTTAAATAATCATATCATCTACATGTTACATGTAGGGATATAAATGTCAATTAAAACCTTGAGGAATTCCATACAAATAATAATAAATGTTGAGTCCAATGTGAATGAAAAGATATAGACCTTGTGGGTAACATTTCATCACTTCAACATGGTTATGTTATAAATTATGTGAAATGATACATTCTACAAAAGAGTCTTTTGGGTTTAATTATTGTGAAGGAAGAGTGACTGAAACTGGCCACATTTATGGAAATAAAGATTGTTAACCATATTCAAACATGGCCCTTTGTTACATATTAAATTTAAAATTTTGATAAAAGTTACTAGTATGCCAATGAAAACCTTGATATTTTCATTTACATACTAATAAAATTCACCTAGATGTAAAGGCACACATAAATAATTACAATAATCATAGCATGCATTTAGGTTCCATTATATTTTGGAGAGAGTGACTTGAATAAGCCACGCCAAATAGGCTATGATTTTTCACATGGAAGAATTAATAGGATACCATCTATGTTCAAAAATGTTTATTTCATATTAATAACAAAAGTGTCTTCTATCATGCTCCTTCATTTCATGTTAATGACATAGGTATGTTCTAACATGGCTAGTGAATTCAAAAAATGATATGGTTTGATATAAAATCATAAGATCTACTACTATGTGAATGAAAATATTGATTCCACTTCATGAATATAAGATTAAAATTTGATTTAGATGTAAAGACACAAAAAAAACCTATTAAAATAACAAAAAAGTGTATTAGAAGATTGTAAAATAATTGAGACTATCGTGGGTTTAGTTATAGGCACAAGGCACACAACTTGAAATAATGTTTTACCCCTTCAAAATCTTGATGTTACAAATTATGTGAAATGTTTTAAATGGTGAAGAGGCTTAAGGGTTCCATTAGTATTTTGGGAGAAGAGAGTCAAAAACCCATGTTGAACATGTGGCTAATGGCATGGATGGTAACATTTGCAAGTAACATTAATGGAAACAAAGTCTATTGAGCATCATTAATCATGTCCTATCATTGTATATTAATCACCATGTATCTTCCATCATGTCCATTCATTTTGTATTAATGACCTATCATAACTTGATGGTGTGCCTTGATTCACAAATTTTTAAGCCAATGTAAAATAATATGTTTGTTTCTATATGATTATTGGTCAAAATTATAAAAATAATTAGACATTGGTGTCCCAACTATTAGTTATAAATTAAAAATTACATGTCTAGGTAAAAGTAATCATACAACTTTGGAGAACATTGAAAATCCTCTTAGATGATTTATTTTGACTAATAACTAGTTAATCTATGTAAATCCAAAATGGTGAGCTATAACATGCAATTTAAAGAGAGTGGTAGGCAAAACTATGTGTCATTTTACCCTAATGGTGCACATGTTTTTTGGACTAGGTTGGGTACATTTCAAAATAAAAATAAATATAGAGTATTTAATAAAAAGGAAAAAAATGAAAAAATTAAGCATATGACATGGAATCCACTCTTATAATGTACTTTAGGGGTATGATATACAAGAATCTTATGCATATGATAATTTATTGGAAAATTAGGAGAATTCTTAAGTGGATTACTTGGTGATAGAGAACTTCAATGATATTTAGCATGGCTTGAATGCTGTAAGGAAGGGTGTGCCATGATTGGATTCCTTTCCATCATCATCCTAACTCACCATTAATTTTTTTCTTCCCCTCATTATTTTTTCCACCATCCTTCATTTTGTGGGTGATATGTGGGATATGAATTAGATTGTGTGGATTTTTTGGAAATTCTTACCTTGCATAGAATTTCTTGGTAATGCATTCCACATTAATTTAGAGTGGGAGTGATATCTCCAATGACATTTTCTGTGAGATGTGTTGATTTATAATCTGAAAATTAATGTGAGGTTTTATTTTGTGCTTATTTTTTTTCCCTACAACTAATTTGTGGCCTAACATTCTATGCTCAGTGGAGAAGAATGGTCTGGTAGATGAGTTAGCAACAATTTAAGATTTCTATTTATATATTCATATAAAATGGAAATGGCATTTAAAAATGTTATTTTTGAAGGTATGGTTAAAATTATTTTATTGGGATCCAAGTGGTCTTATTATTAGAATGATTTGGAATGTGGTGGTTGTTTTATAGAAAAAATTAATTAATGTGATTATTAACCCTAAATCAAATAAATTTAATGGAATATAATATATTGTTGTCAAGAGAATTTTGTGAAGTAAAATGAAAATAAAATATTTAATCTAAAAAGATACAATCAAATTAAAGAACACTAATAATGAACAAAAAGGAAAATATAGCTATATATTATCTAACACCTAATTATGTAAATTGATTGATCACCAAAATACATAAATAGGGATTTATTATGTAAGTACACATAAACTAAAATTAAAAATGATGATGGATAGTATCATCCAACATGGGATAGGATCATTTGTTACTATTTTCACCTACTATATGTTCTTACTTGAAAGGGAAAACATGGAAATTAGGGCATGATCATTTGTAATTTCATAAATTATGCTTGTGCATATATATCTTATCTTTGGATGTGAAGGAAAGACATACAAATAGTTTATTTAAATTTGAAACCTTAATAGGTCTTAAAATGGATGAAAAAATCCAACTATAAAAATGAATAGTGTAATAGTATGAGTTGACACCAATCACCCCTCTGATGACTAAATGATGCCTATGTATGCAATACTTTTATGAGGTAAATCAAGCCCATGTAGTTCTCCCACTTGAGTGTATTATGAAACTATGATCATTTTAATATTTGAATACATATAGAGATGGATTGAGTACTTGATCATGCTTTGATTTGGATTTAATAAAATAATCTTTGAAAATGGTTAAGGGCTACTTCAATGGTGTAAGGAAGGGTTTGCCATATTGGATTCCTTTTCATCATCATCCCAACTCACCATTAATTTTATTATTCCTCACATTATTCTCCCCCCACACATAATTTTGGGGGTGATGTGTGGGTTATGAATTAGATTATGTGGAAATTTTATGGTTTGGTTTTTATGGTTTAAGGTTTATTATTTAGGTTTTTATGGTCTAAAGCTTAGGGATTTGTATTGTGGGTTTGGGGTTCATGTTTTAGAGTTTAGTGTTTTCTGGTTTGGGGATTATGGTTTTGGGTTTGGTGTTTAGGGTTAGGGTTTAAGGTTTGTCATTTAGTGTTTAGTTTATAAGTTTATGGTTTACAATTAATTATTTAGAGTCAGCGTTTAGGGTTTAGTTTTTAAGGTTTGGGATTTAGGTTTTAAGTTTTAGGGTTTAGGGTTTAAGGTTTTTCATTTAGAGTTTAGATTTTTAAGGTATATTATTCAGTGTTCATGGTTTAGGGTTTATGGATTAGAGTTAATGGTTTAGGTGTAAATTAAGTTTAATAGGATGATTAACTACATTCATGTCTTTTATGAGTGATTATATCATGATTACAGGTAAATGTCATGTATGAATGACCACATACATAAATGTAGTACTAGTTACATGATAGATTCAATGTTCGAATTATTGTATCATTGTTATATATGCTATAGGTTTTATGTTATAAGATAGTAATTTATGCATATCAATAGACCCATTCATTAAAAACCCATAAATTATTTATTATTTCAGCTTGAATCCCTCTTTAGCCTTTTACACGATTGTCCCTGACCACTCCTTTATATATATGTGATAATACTCCATATCCTTTAAATATATGGTGCATTTAATTCCCCATATAGTTTATTTATATATGTGATAATTCCCTTTATCATAATTTTCAATCATCCCGTGATAATGAGCACTCTCCTTAATCCATTTATCCAATAATGCCCTATCTAGTGATTTCCAAGAATGATAATGATTGGGTCACTCCTTATAATATATGGATTGGATATTAAATAGGGTATTAGGTGTTAAATATATGGCTAAATTAAGATAGATATGTAAAGAATTAGATATGGGTATTCAAGTTCAATATATGGTTCAGATACTAAATCGAGTAGGTCATACTTAATTAAGTGGGGCATACTCTAGTAGGTAGGGTAATAAAGATAGGTAGGTAGGACATACTCAAGTAAACAAAATAGGTATGGAATACATAAGTATAAGAAGGTATGTATGGTATATTTAAGATTAGTATATTGGTAAAACATTTAGGTAGGGCATACTCAAGATCAAGATATGGATCTAGTATTTAATCAGGGATGAAATGTACTCAATCAAGTAAATTATGTAAGTCAAACTCATGTATATAAATTAGGTAGGGCATACTTAAGTATAATAAGTTAGGTAGGGAATACTAAAAATCAATATATGGATAATGCATTTAGGTAGTCATACTCATTGAGATCAAGTTAGTGCTTGGTTATTCAATTAGGCGGGACATACTCAAGTAGCTAAAGTAGGTAGGGGATACTCAAGTAGGTAAAGTAGACATGTAATAGTAAATGTCATAGATATATTACATAAATAAAATGATTTAAATCATCATTTATCATTATATCTTCCAAACCTAAAATTATGAAAACTAAATATTGACCAAAATGGTATATCTTATAGCTATGTAATCAATTTTAGAAGATGCAAAGTAGACCTAATTTGATATAGTTAGTAAAATAAATTTAAATTATAATATTATAAAATGTAATATGAAATTAATTATAAACTTATACTTTTTATTTTACTAAATATTTACCTAAATATATACAACTCTAACTGACCAAACAGAACAAGAACCTATTTAAACTCAAAATGCATACTAGCTGACTAAACACAACAAGAACCTATTTGATCTCAAAAGGCATATGCCATTTGTAGTAAAAATTTTACTACATATTTAAATAAATATATACATATCTAACTCACCAAACACAACAATAACCTATTTTAACTCAAAGGGAATACACCCTTTACAATTCAAAGGGCATACTAATTGACTAAACACAACAAGATCCTATTTTAACTTGAAGATCATATGCCATTTTTCATGAAAAGGGAATACACCCTTTGTAGTGAAAAGTGTGTACACCTTTTTCCAATCCAAAGGGCATATTCCCTTTCTACTTCAAAGTATGTGCGTGCTTTGTAAAGTGTATATGCCCTTTAGGCTCAGGATAAACCCAAATCATATTTAAAATGGTTTTTTAAAAATAAAAGGAATATGCCTTTTGATAAAAATTATCTCCCCATGAATTTCACCTTTTTTTCCCCCAACTTTGTACATCAACCCATTGGATAAGTGCGCAGTACATTGTTGTTGCCTGGTAAGGACTTATCCTAAAAGGACAAATGATTCCAAACCAAGAGTGATAGTAAAGTATTTGTTGAATATATTTGATCAATATGAATAAAATAGGTATGTATATAATATGTTCTTAGTAACAAATATACTTTGAAGGATTTATTACAAATTATGGGTTATCATAATGGCAACTTGGCCAAGCAAGGTAAAGGTGTCAAAAAAAGTGTTCTCAAGCATTTTATTGATTAAATTTCATTGTCTACATTCACGTCGCTCCCCCCATAATTTATTTTAGTGATGTATAAAATTAATGAAGTAAATAAAATTAAAAAACTAAATGTGTATACAAACTTTGTATTTGTTATGGAGATGTGCATGCCCCCTTGTTGAGGCATGTGGAGATTTAGTACATGGTTTTATAAAGTGTACAAGTACATGGAATGCCATTATATCAAATTTGGTCCGATTATAAAATATGAATCACACTACTATAAATATATCTATATTAGAATTTTAAATTATTTTAAAATATCAATGATAAGCCCATTACTATTCCCACCTTTTAGATGAGGAAAATCTCCCACAAACCACTTGTCTCAAAATAAAAAGTAAGTGAATCAATTAAATATATAATCATTTAATAATATCGTGCATATCTTAATTATAATGAAATCCTATAGATGTAACATTGAAGCATATGAAGATTTTGTATAATGTGTTGCATCATGTAATTTGAATATAGCATTAATTTTGTGTATGAAGCATGTGAAAAATATACAAGTGTTGAATATGTATTGTAAACATAGTATTTTTTTTAAAATGAATAATTGAATCACATAAGTATTATGTGCATAATATGTATCATGGCACCATATATATAAGTAATAGATATGTAGTAGTGCATGATAAGAATCATGGAACCATATTATCCAATAATGAAGATGCAAGAAAAGTCAAACAATATCATGAAATAACGCCCAAATTCTACATACTAAAGACATGTAAAATGTCACATAGAGCTAGAGTGTTTACATAAATGTCACACATAAGGCCAAAGGATTAATACAAAGGACATGTAAATGTCTTAAAAAAATAAAATACCAAAGGCCACACACACATGACATGTTATGCCATACAAGAAAGTGGGTGTATATTGAACATAAACAAACCCAAGAGCCACATTAAATAAGCAATCAAGTTATATCATATTATGTAATGAAACAAGCATATAGGAAAAATGAATATAGCTTATTCAAATCATATGTATTTAATTTTATGTTAGAAATTATCATATTCATCATGACATATGTAAAATATGAATGAAGAAAATGTCATTTATTTTCAATATAGATCAGCATGGAAAGGAGGTTGTGGATAAATTCAAATGGCCTAATATCAAAGACATGTAGAGGTATCTCTTATCTTGAAATTTGATTGATATTTGAATATGTGTTATGTTATATGATCAAAAACTCTATAATAGGTCATTATGATTATGTTGAATTAAAAATTAGAGATATTAAATGCATAGGGACAAGTACATAATAAGAGAATAGGTATGCATTTCACTACTTTTATTCTAGTGTGAATTTTTCATGTTTAACTGTATACATAATTTTTCTTTATCAAAACAGCGTCATGTATGTATGATTATTTCTTGGTTCTATAAAACAAATATTATATTTCACGCTTAGAAACCTTATGATAAACATTATTGAATGAAATGGTAATGAATTATGCTATGTATTAAACCTAAAAATAGATGACATTTTCAAATATCTAATCCAACAATGTGAAATTATGCTTATAAGTCTTAGTCTTATATTTTTTCAAATATATTGATTTTTTCGTACATTTAAAATATATGATTTGTTTTCATATTTGAAAATTAAAAAATGCATAAGTGAAATTTTAAAAATAGGGTAAGCACCAAGGTTTTAAAAATCTAAGGAGGAGGAGACTTGAACAACCCTCAACAAGATTTTAAAGAAAATAATGTCAAGAGGGAAGCCAAATGAAATGCCCACATTATAGATTTATATGTAGTGTAGCATAAATGGAAAGCATAAACATGCAACCTGAAGTAAAAGAGATAGATTTGATCATGAAAGTATATATTTGTAATAATTATCAACTGAGGTTCTATGAGAGATGTGAATCAAAATCTTAATAAATTACTTGTTTTGGGTTGTTCAAAATTGGGTGAAGTGAACAAGGGAGAAAGGTCCCTAAAATGAAACATAGAGAAAATGACTAGAATAAAATTTGATTAGGTGTAGAAGAATAAGAAACCAAAGTAAAGAGAAAATAATCTACGTACAAGTCAATACTATGAAAAAAAGTTAATCAAGGGTATTGGGCCAACTAGGAGATTGGGAGGGACTGATATAATGTTCCCAATGAAGGATCTCATTGATAGGATGATCATATGTGTATCCAACTCTTTGATAAGAAGGAATAGGATATTTTACAAGAGAAGAAGTTCTAATTGTAAAATCATTTGAATGTGATGAACACTTATGTGTTGTAAAGTAACCCCCTAAATCACTACTCATATATCTATATAAACCTATATCTTTAGGAATTGGAGGAGACGATGTAAAAAAATGTAACTATGTAGGATCCCTTTCAATAACATGTGATTTTTTATTATATAAAGACCTTATTCTATGTGTCGCTTTTTGTATATGAGTAATTATTTAATTATTTCTATCCAAGTGATCATGCTTGTGTATAAACATATTATGCTAAATAATAGATGGATACATTTCATGTTATAAATAGGTAAATAAGCTAAAATATGCTCATTCTCATAAGTAAGTGAAAAAAATAATTTTGTAATATGTCTCTTTGAATGTAGATCATGATCTTGAATAGTTGTATAAACTAACTCTTAACCAATTTACTCAATAATTGTGCCAACCAACTATTGTGGAGTAGGAGTAAGTAGCATTTCTCTATTTAAACTTTATTATCATGAAGATAGTTTAAATAGATGTGAAATATAGAAATAATTTCTCTGAATTTATGTAACCAAAGTCTCCCTAATATAATATCAAAGATACATGTGCTTGGTAACACTAAGAAAGGAGCATAAAGTATGAGAAGTTCCAGTTGTAAACATAATATGATATATCCAAAAATATGTTGTATATGACCATCAAGTATTTTCATAACTCTACATGTATGTGGTAAATATTTATCTATATAACCAAGAGAATGTAGAAGTGTTATGGTCCACACATTTTCACTTGATCCATTGCAAATTATTAAAATATGGATGGGTTCCATGATTATATATGATTTCATGAATAATGCATCTCTATCAAAATAATCATCAATAATTTAAGAATCATCTAATTTAATATATGAGTGTGAAGCTTGATTGCTTGTAACTATACCAATAATGTTATCAACTAGATGTCCATATGCATATGGAGGAGGATGATCATTATATACATAATTAACTTCATAATTTTTATTTTTATCATGTGCTTCATGATTGATAACATGATCTTTATGCATTTCTAGGTTTGCATTCTCATTTCGTTGTGGTTTAGCCTCTTTGGTAGGTGTAATAATGTCAATAATGTTCTCATCAATCAGGCCTTAAATTTTATGCTTGAGATTCATAGATATATTTTTGTAATGTCTACCACACATGATAAACAAAAATTCATTTCCTTTAAAGATTAAAGATTGAGGTCTATATAGTTTGACTTCCACTGGTCAAAGAAGTGTAATAAGATGGTATTTAAGGACATTTTGTAGTATCATGAGAGGATGTGAATGTAACCTTTAAAATTGACTCCTTGGTGGGAATTTTAGTTGAAGAATTTGTGGTGATTGTGATATAAAATCAACTATAAATTTAGCCTAATTTTTGCTTTCAATAGTTTTTCTCTTGTAATTAGGCTTGTCATGAAACTTGATAGCTCAAGTAGAAGGAGTATTGGAGCTATATTTAAATGTATCCAATGTGATAAATTTGACATCATGTTATTTAACTATATGGAATAGTTCATGAAAATATTTGAACTTAACAAACATGATAGGATCTTGAAGAGGAGTAAGCAAGTTTTGAGTATAAATATCTTAAATTTAGTATCGACTATTTGATTGGATATTTTGGATAACATATTCTTGTACCCTAAAACACACTCAAGATGTTAATTATCTCATTTAGACCTTTTTATGTTTTACGATTTGAGCATAGCATAATTTATGACCTACTTTGATATAAAAATGTCTCAATTTTTTTTTTAAATCATTGAAAACTATAAATTATTAGAAAGGAATATCATAAAACAATCTAAAAACATATTATTTAAGACTTCATGGAAAGATCCTAGTTAACAATCTATCATTATCTGCATAACTTAGACAAGCTACATGGAAGGCAAAAAAAATTTGTTCAGGGTCACCTTTGCCTTCATAAAGAGGAAGCTGATGATCCACAAAGCCAAATTGAAGAGAATATTCTAAAATTTGAGGATTCAAATATTTGTGCAATGACGTACAATAATCTAAGCAAGAACTAGCGTGAAAAATGTTCTACTCAATATTACCCTGTTTAGCTGACAAGATCATATGGGCTTGCTGAAGAGAATCAATAATTATAGTAATGGGATGGGTGTAGGTAGCATGAGTATTAATAGGCATGGATAACTAATTAAGGACAATGGATTTTCCTAAGCTAAGAGATAAATAGGTAGAAATGATTAAGGGTGTAAAAATAAGAGTAGATGAAATGTTAGAAGTAGCAATATTAGAAATATGGGTCTTTAGAATATGAAAGGATAAATATTGAGAGGAGGATGTGGATTAATTAACTTGATGATTTTATTTAGATTCAATAACTATAATATTGATGTCATTAACCTCATGAGAGTATGCTTGGAGACCTTGACAAAATCTAGATAATTCTTTTGCTTTCTCTTGATCTAATTACTTGACCTTGACATTAGTAGACAAAATATAGAGACTTATAATTCTATATTCATGAGGATTAAAATCCCGATTGCCATTTAAATGCAAAAAATGATTTTATATTTAGTGTGCATAAATAGGTACCCTCATTGTAGGGTGATGTGCTAATCAATGTTTTGGTGAAATCAAATTATGGTGAACATGTTTTAAAATGATGATAGTAGGACACCTAGAGACTCATTGACATTTTGGAGGTGAATTGAAATATTAAATCAAGCTATGTAATGATGATAGACATCAATCAAACAAGATAAAATATAATCGATAATCACCCAAATGACAACAATACAACACATGGGAGTCTCCTAATGTTTCAAAGGTAAATTATGAAATTTAAAATAAAATAATGAAGAAATTATATTTTTTGATCAATAGAGATAAAATATGATTCACATAGCACAATTTTTAGAGGTAAATGTGAATCCCACCCATTTTTTCTATGAAATAGAGATAGTTATTGATCAATCATGATAAAATCATGTATGTACAATGGATTTTCCTAAGCTAAGAGATAAACAGGTAGAAGTGATTAAGGGTGTAAAAATAAGAGTAGATTAAATGTTAGAAGTAACAATATTAGAAATATGGGTCTTTAGAATATGAAAGGGTAAATATTGAGATGAGGATGTGGATTAATTAACTTGATGATTTTATTTAGATTCAATAACTATAATAATGATGTCATTAACCTCATGAGAGTATGCTTGGAGACCTTGACAAAATCTAGATAATTCTTTTGCTTTCTCTTGATCTAATTACTTGACCTTGACATTAGTAGAAAAAATATAGAGACTTATAATTCTATATTCATGAGGATTAAAATCCTGATTGCCATTTAAATGCAAAAAATGATTCTATATTTAGTGTGCATAAATAGGTACCCTCATTGTAGGGTGATGTGCTAATCAATGTTTTGGTGAAATCAAATTATGGTGAATATGTTTTAAAATGATGATAGTAGGACACCTAGAGACTCATCGACATTTTGGAGGTGAATTGAAATATTAAATCAAGCTATGTAATGATTATAGACATCGATCAAACAAGATAAAATCTAACAGATAATCACCCAAATGACAACAATACAACACATGGGAGTCTACTAATGTTTCAAAGGTAAATTATGAAATTTAAAATAAAATAATGAAGAAATTATATTTTTTATCAATAGAGATAAAATATGATTCATATAGCACAATTTTTAGGGGTAAATGTGAATCCCACCCATATTTTCTATGAAATATAGATAGTTATTGATCGATCATGATAAAATCATGTATGTTAGGTCAACCTTTTAGCACATTAGAGTTGGTTAGTAAGGAACACATTGTGATCCCTAGATTAGGATTAAAGTGACATGTGGAAATAAAAAATTGCACCAAAATGTGTCATGTATAATCATCAAGAGGATATTTAGGTTTGGAAGATAATTTCATAATTTTTTCACTTGGTGTGTAATTTATAGAAAACAAAGTCATTTCATAGGTTTTAAGGTGACATAAAAACATTGGTGGGGTCATTAAGAACCTAAGATCAAATACTAAGACTAAGTTGAATATCTTGGGAAATATTCAAAACTAATCATAATCAATAAATATACTAACATCCCCCGTAAATTAACATAATCATGTGTATTAAACCCATATTAATCTAGGAATATTGGTAATGGATTTGGTATTTCTTTTGATTTGGGTTGTGTTACCATTAGATACATGTAACTTGTTATGTTGTATTAAGACAAAGACAATTTCCTTTTTAGTAGCTTAATGAACTTTTTAATAATACTAGAGAGGGTTTTATAGAGAAAATACATCACTCAAATGAATAATTAAAACTAGTAGTTTCCCCAAAGGTGCAAGTTACAATGAAAGGGATGTGATTTGATGTTTTCATGAACCATGGTTTTGTAAAGAAAAAGAATAAAAAATGGTAGTCTTATCTCACTTCAAATCCATGAAATCAATCGCTTCCACCAGATTGTTTCATTTATATCAAACATGTATCATCTCAATGAAAACATGTGTTAAATATGGAAGAATGCCTCTAAAAATGTGATAAAAATAACCATATATCAATTTAGATGAATCTAAATATAATTAGGCAAACACAACAACTATTTTAACTATATAAAACTAAATTAGACAAATCTAAAATCAATTAGATGAAGAATGGAAAGGTTTTCTCTATGAAAGACACTTATATAATCTAATTGATCGATGCAATATTCCATATCAATATCGATACAAATAGAAATATTTCTAATCTTTTTCCATTCTCTTCCATAGTAACACTAACAAAAAAATTAGTTTGGTAATGATAGTGATAGTTCATTTTTATTTTTTGAATGGAGGAAAGGAAAAATTGTTGTCAAGAACACAACCACTACCAATTTTGAGTAATCTACTAGACCTAGGTTTGAATCCCCACTAGTATCTAAGTACTTTATCTAAGAATAATGACAATCTATAGTAAATCTTGTTAATCTATTATTATATATAATATTTAATTATACTATCTTAAAAGATATTATATAAATATTTTTTATATATGATTATTACATACTATTTTCATATTTTATAAAATAATATATTATTCATATGTATAATATTTGTCTCTGAACAGTATCCACTCTAAAGAATAATTTTTTGATGTGTCCTATTAAGTATATGTGGTCAAAATTCAATTGGTTCATCATTGGTCAGAGATGTACATGTGCCTATTTTCAGGATAATGGGACATTTTGATTTGGATAAAATGTAATTATTATGACATAAAGGGCACTCTTCCTCCTGAATATAACTAGGATTTATCGTAAAGGTCTAAGTAATGTTTGAATGGATGTAAGTTTTGTTTTGGTTAAATGTAGTTTTTAAAATCAAAAGATTATAAATCATCAGTCGTACCTCATTCCAAACCCATGACCATTGACCCTATCTCACATGTTCTATATAAAGTGTTAAGAAAAAATAATATTATATGTATGGTACATGTATGTCATGTTATAATATGAGGTTGTGTTCTCCTTCATACAACATGGAAATGCATTGTTTGGGGAAGAGATGTTTCATCTCACAGTGAGCTTGAGAAATGACAAAGTAGAGGGGAACCACAAGACCATATAGAACATGCAAGTGATAAGCTACGTGGTGAAGGTGAGATAAAATGGATATATAATTTAGGTGATATTTTACACTATAGTGTCCATACCATACACCAAACCTAGATTTAGGGCATATGTTGATTTACATCCCCTACACCCATTGTAAAAGGGTCGATAGCTTTCATGGTGGTAACCTCTTTGATTATATATTTTTTACTATAAAGGTAGTATTAGTGACCATAATTGCACTGAAGTAATTGAACCATTATTAAGCATAGATGCCTAGTTTATTTAGCCCATTTTGTGTTTTCAAGTGTACGTTAGAGGTCAAGTTGATTTCATGTTTGAGCACCTTAAAACCTAGCTTCCAATTTCCCGCACTTAAGTCCTTTCATTTAAATTCAAATTGGTTGGATAAATTTATGTAGGAATGCTTCAAATATTACATAAACTTAGTTCAAATTTAATATTAAGGTTTAGTCATGTTTATTAATACGAGCAAACCTATAAATGAGCAAACCTTAGTCTAAAATTCATATTTGGTCCCTTTTATTTTATGTGGCCCTTGGTCTTTTTATGTATCATGGTCTATCTAATGCTCGGTCCCTTTGTTATAAACTTAGTTCAAATCCCTATCCCAAATATTCATTAATTCAATAAAAACGTAGGCCATGACTTTGTAGTAAGTCTTTTATTTCCCTAAACTTTGACTTAATAATTTACAGCCAATCACATCTGACCTAAGAGATCACAATCAAATGGTGTGCATTGAATTGAGGAGAGATGGTCTGACAGAGCATGCTCAAAGCTAAAAAGTTTAAAAAAACCTAAGAAAAGTGTAGGGGCAACAAGTGTTAAGCTCATAGTGCATGGTTAAAAGCTCGAGCATGTTATCATAAATCAATAGTATGTGATAAAGCATATAGATTCTAATCAACATAGTGTAGCGAGTCAAGAAATTTCATAAAAGGTATGAATAAATATGAGATTTCCACATGATTAAATTATGTTAACTTGAGAAAACTGATAGAGTACAAAGTGAAGAGGACTTGGAAGAATGCCAAGTGGCATGACCTCAAGGCCAAGTAAAGATAGTAGCCAATGGAATTCCACCCTTCAAACCATGGTTTGATGGAGCATGCTTGCTCACCAAAACAAGATCCGATGGTGTGAGATTGATGTCTAATTTTCAACATAGTTGGTATGAATGTAGTGGTGACAAGTGTCAAAATTATAGGAAATATTACATGATAACCAATGATATTCGATCCTTCAGATCTAGATCAATAGTCTACGATGATCCATGCAAGGATAATCAGATGACATGAAATGAAATAAGGATTTTGAAAGGGACAACAATCATTTTTTTAAAACAAAGATATTGATGAGTAGAAGTGGCATGGCATTGCCACATAGGTAGACATCTCACATTAAATATCCCTTTGTAAAGTCATATGCAACTTATAGATCATGTGCCCTGCAAGTGAGTCATAGTTGAATAAGGTCAATGGTCCACTTTCAATCCTATGTTTAAAGGATAAATAGAAGTTTGAATCCATGTTGCATCATATAGAAGACATAATCATATAAGTGCTCTTATCCACAAGAATTAGTCATTGAATGGAAGTAACAATGTTTCAAGGTTCTATGGTAAATTAAATTATTTTTCATTTTGATTCTAGAGTCCTCAGCTCAAGTTTCATACAGTCACTCAAGGAGTATTTATTGAATAGAGAATGTAGGAACCAATCACAGTCGAGTCGTTAGATCATGATTTAATGGAGTGTGTTAGCCTATAAAAAAAGTATCTAATAGTGTGTAGCAAAGGTTGAAAAGTTAAGGAACCTATGAACAATTGTAGAAATGATAAGTAGAATAAATACATGCCATAAATTAGAGCCTGATAATATTTTATAAGATCAATGACACATGTTTACATAGGTAAGGATGACCTAATGGTACAGAGTGAAAGTGGAATTTTTAGTAAAGCCCAGAATGAATGTGATACTGCCACATGAAAAAATTGTGTTAGCCTAGTGGGATTGGTAGTGTGTAATGCAAAAAGCCTATGAAGATGTCAAGTGGCAATATCTCAAAGGATAAAATCAAGATCAATGGCCTACTATGAATTCAAGGTTGAAATACTTCTTGAAAGATCAATGGTGCATATTCAATCCAAATTCAAGATTACACGAGAAGGTGAATGTGTCCATATTGATCTAATTAAGAATCTTAGTCACTTTATCCCCACAGTGCCTAATTGAATATAATGTGGTATACCACATGTTAATACATGGTAATACTTGCCTTAGAAGTTAAAATTGATGGTTCTTTCATTGATGGAAAATGATTCAAAGCACATAAGAAGGTCTATGGGCCATCTCAGATCATGTTTTTCAATAATGATTGCAGATCATTTTCTATATCTATCATAGTTAGAACATATCAACACCATCATTACAAGATCTAGTCATTCCATGGTGTGCATGAGAGGAAAGGAAACTGTCCAAGAAGTTATAGTTGTGTAAACAAGTGGTCAAGGGCATCTTTAGGCAGTTACACATGAGGACAAAGTTTGTTTAGAATCCACCATAAAATTTCAACTTCCAAATCATGTAGAAGGGCATCTCCAATCATGAAATCAAAGGGATTTTTGTAAATATTTATCATTATTTGTATAGGAAGTTAGAACAATGATTTTCCTTGTAAATGGATGAATATTTCAGCTATGATAAGCAATATTTTCTAGCTAGGAGAATCTTGATAGAATTGGGAGTGTTGTTATGAAACTTTAAAAATTACAACTCAGAGTCCCAAATTTTAAATGGTAAAAATGTATAAATAGAGGGTTTATCCTATATTAAAAGGGTAGGTTATTGTTTATTGTTCATTCTCTCTAAGTCTAGGTTCTGCAAAAACAAATGGCATCAACTACTGTGTGTAGATCTTATCTCCCTCGCTTAGGTGGTTACAAGTGTACATATATTAGCAAGATTTGAGAGCATGTTTATGTCTCCCTTGTCCAACATGGAGAAATATCACCATGCTTGTCCCCATGGAAGCATTTTTAAACATTGGTGTATGTAAGATTTCTTTCAAGTTAATGGAAAATACTTGTGGTTCTTTATTGTATCCTGTTAATGAAATGCAATGAGATATTTTACTTGTTATGTTGATTGAATATCTATATTTGTGCTTATGTATGGTTGTCATCTTGGTCATAGATCTTAGTTATACACCTTTTTTCATAGATATTTTATAAATATTTTGTTGAATACCTCATTAGGGCACCCTGGTTTCTTAAATTTAGCAAGAGAAAGAATTCAAGATTCTAGTTTCAATGTAAGTTCTAGGGTTAGGAGATCATTTGGGCATTTACATTCTATTGGCACCAATGGATGCAAATTTATCTTTGTAGTTTCCATGGCTTGTATTTTAGTTTTCTTGCATCCTTGTAATAGGCAATGTCATGTATGTTGAAAGAAACCCTACTATTTGAAAAACTAGTAGGACACCACCCCTTTTTATTATTAACTAAGTTGTCCTACCTTGTTCTAACCTACAAATAATACACACTTGTTGCATATCATAAGTGTTATTTACCTAAAAATACATAAGATCTTTCTTATATAACATGTATTTCTATCTTGTGATTTAAATAACCAAGACTGCATTTTTCCATTCAGCCCATGTTATTGAAAATTATTTAGAATGAAAGTTACAGTCACTTTCCCATCTGTGTTCAGTAGCTCGTATGTGATCTAGTATATTTGTTCATTCCATGTCATAACCCTTCCTAGGTGGATTGAATGAGTTTGGTTGTGCCCTAGTCACATTTGTGTCTCATTGTATAAATAATCTGCATGGAGGTTTAATTCAATTATCTCTCCATGTGAGCAAGCTACCCCATAGGTCTTCTCACCTTGGTCCAAGCAAAGTCAAAATTAGTAGGGAGCTAACCATACCCTTTGTCGATGCCTCTCAATCATTTCATCTATTTGGTTTATTTTTGATGCCAAATCCTCCCCCAACTATATTGACTTATCATTGGGTTTTTCATCTTAGTGTGCCATTTTATTCAAGTGTGCAAGGTCTAGCGAAGGAGGTGTAAAACTGGGAAGCAACACTCTACCGATGCCATTACCAGGGAAAAGTTAGGAACCTTAGTACTTGTGTTTCTGGTAACTCTTGCAAAGAGAAATAAGTATTTCATATTGTGAAGTTATTTATTATAATTTGATACATTCATACTATATTGGTTGTGAATGTCACATCACTTCACTAGGGATGTGCTAGGAATTGACAAATTTGGTTTCCCCTTGTTGAACATGAGTCTAAAGATTTCATTTTCTTTGCTTTCATACATCATCAATAACTTTAGAAAGATATGGTTTCAATATGTATCACTACAAGTTTGTAAATGGCTATATTCTAGAAGTTTGCTACTAGTGACAACTCCAAAACATCATCTAATTTCTAAGAAAGATCACTGATTGCTTTGAATTTCTTAAACTTTGAAGGTTATGTTACTTGAAAAGCTAGAAGGATTAAAATCATCCTTCAAAGGTGACTCATCAAAACAACTTGTCTCAGCCTTAAGTGTTTATCAGAAAAGGAGATAAGTTTGGAGGCTCATTGAAGAGCAAAGTGAAGTTGCAAAGGACTGTTCATGATATCAAGATTCTGCTAAAAATTTTATTAAAATTCCTATTGTTTAGGATTTTCATTGTTCTCCTAGTGATTCAAAATCATATAGTTGAATTTATTTTCAAGCTCCTTCTCAACTAGTCGAATCCATTTCCAAGTTTGATCCTACAAGTCCACCCCATTCACCTCCTCACATCCCTTTGCTAGTTTTTCTTGAACCTTTCACTGAACCAATCAGGTGGCATAAATACTAATATATGAATGAGAATCCTACATTAAAAATTCCTAGATTTAGACCAATTAATTTTGATAAAATGGAAGGCTATCCCAATGAGGTCCCAAATGAAGTAAGGAAACACCTTCCAATGTTCCAAGCGAACAATGCAGTGAGTGTTGATCACCACTTGAGGTATTTTCACAATATTACTAAATATTATGAGGTTGATCATGAGGACATGTGCATTAATTTTTTTATGCACATGCTGGATGGAGATGCATGAGAATGGTTCAATTCCCTTCCCTGTAGATGCGTTGATTTATGGGAAGAAATGAAGAATGCTTTTACAATTTAGTATGGTGATAGATTTGATCCCAGGTTCCTTTTAGCTATGTTTGAAAACATCAAGAATAACCCCAATGAGTGTGTGTAGGTCTTTAATACACAATTCATCAAAGCTATGATGTAGCTACCAAAAACTAAAAGGCCTAGTGATACAACGTGCTTGATCAAATGTTGTGATTCCTTTGACAAGAAGGTTGTGTACTACTTATGGGACAAGGCTCCCACTAACCTATTGTTGACATTCAATATGGCCATCTAAATTAATAATAACATAAAGGCTATGGTAAATCCCTCAAATAAGTAGGCTGATGTAAAGCTGGTTGATCTAGAAAAATGTAGTCCAATAATTCCAACCTTGAAGATACCATGAACACTTTGGCCTCCACTATAAAATAAATGTATACAATCTTGCCAAGGATAATAAGGGGTTGCCTCATGTTTCTAAAAATTAGGAAATAGTTCCAAATCAAAATTGATCACAAAAGAGGCTTGAACATGTTGATAGAAGTCAGAATAAAGGGGATAAAAATGAAGTGACCAATCAATTAAATACCAAAGTAAATGTTGTGAATTATGAATTTGCAATTGATTAGTTTGATAAGTATTTCCTTCCACATCCTCAATGTGATAATTCTAAACTAGTTGATGAAGAAGTGGATGATCCTAAGTCTATGCTTGATGATGGTGAGCTTATGATGTTCTATTATCAAGATTCCCCATGTATGTTTTCTACCTCCATGGATATGATGAGTGCTAATACTACTGATCAATTTTGGATGCAATCAAGAAGGTCCCGATGTATGAATTGGATTGAGATACTAATATGACACAAGCATATGAGTTACTTGATCATTGTGTAAATAAAGATCCAAAGTGTGCTCTAATTGAGGTACCACCTACAAATGTGGGATTGGGTAACCTCGTTGGGAATGTGGATGTTGTTGAGTAACCAACTATTCTTGATGTTCAGTTTGAAAATAAAGGTGTTGTTTGGAGAATGACATTGAATTAATATGGGTTTATCTTCTATGTCCTTATGGATAAATGTTTTTAGTTTTATTTCAAGTAGTACCTTGAGTGCACGAATGACCATTTTTATCCTAAGGCACTCTTGCTTGGTACTCACCCAATTACAGATAAGAAATAAGCTTATTTACAACTACTAAAGGAGTACCAAAATATTGTGGTGTGGTCTTATCTAGATTTGAGATCAAAGAAAGAGGATTTATTTCAATGTGTCATCCTATTACATCCTGACAATAATACTTCAGCCATGTGTGGAGATTGGTTTAATACATCTTTGCCATAAAGCTAATAGAAAAGTTAAAAAAATTAAGGGATGGAAAAATTCTAAAGATGTCAGTTAATGGTAGGCATTTGAAACATTTCCTAGACTAAGCTCATGACTGTGTACACAATTGTATAGTTTATACTCTAGTTGTTTGGTTTATTTGTCACCCCTTTGCTTTGGGCCTTGCTTGTATAGTTTTCTTTCCTATTTTTTATTGTGTGTTCATTTTTAGATCCTATTGATCTATTTTTATCTAACTACCATGTTTTGTTGAGCCTTCATGAGTCTCTATTGATATAAATTTACTAAGTGTTGACTTCATAACCCAATGGATTAGTAGCTAGTATTACATTTTGGGGTTCTTTGCACACCCACATGGGGTGTACATCCTTGGGTGTTAGTGCCCAAAATTGTACTAAAGTAACTAATCCCTTGTTAACCATAGATGCCTAATTTGTTTATCCCACTTTGTGTTTTCAAGTGTTCATCAGAGGTCAAGTTGAGTTCATGTATGAGCACCTTATGACCCAAATTCTAATTGGCCTTGCTTAGGCCCTTTGAGTTAAATTCAAATTGGTGGGAGCAATTAATATGGGAATGCTTTAAATATGCCATAGACTTAGTTTAGATTTTATATGAAGGTTTAGTCATGTTTATTAATATGACCAAACCTTCATCTAAAATTTGTATTCGGTCCCTGTTATTTCCCATGGCCTTTTGTCTTTTTATCTATCATGGTCTAGTTAATTATTCGTCCCTTTGTTATAAACTTAGTTAAAATCCCTATCCCAAAGCTTCTATCATATTCATTAATGTAACAAAAACCTAGGCTAGGACTTTATACTATCTTCTATTTCACTAAACTCTACTTAATAATTTGGAGCAAATGACATCCAACCTAATGGATCATAATCAAACAGTACACATTGAATTGGGGAGAGATGATCTAATGGAGCTTGATCGAAGTTAAAAATTCAAAAAGACTCAGGATAAGTACAAGGGTGATAAGTTTCAAGACTTTAATGCATGGTTAAAAGCTTGAACATGTTCTCAAAAATTGATGATATGCGATAAAGCTTATAGATCCTTATCAATATAGTATAACAAGTTAGGACTTTTAACTGAATCTATCAAAAAATGAGAGATCTCCATGTGGTGAAAGAATATTAACCTGATTGAAATAAGAGAATATAAAGTGTAGAGGGCCCATGGGACTTTCAACTGGCATGACCTCAAGGCCAAGTATAGATAGTAGCCAATGGCATTCCACCCCTTGGATTATGATCTGATGGAACACACTCACTTTCCCAAACAAGATCTGATGGTGTGAGATCGATGTGGACATTTCAACACAGCTGGGATGAACATGGAGGTGATAAGTGTCACAACCATAGAAAATATTTTGAGATAGATAATGGCATTTTATCCTTTAGATCTAGATCAATAGTCTAAAATGATTCATGCAAGGATAATCAAATACTGTGAAATGAAAGAAGGATTTTCAAAGGGGTAATGGGTTTTTTTGAAACAAAGATATTGATGAGTAGAAGTTACATGGCATTACCACATAGGTAGATAGTTCACATTGAATATCCTTTTGTCAAGGTATATGCAACTCATAAACCACATGCCCTGTAGGTGAGTAATAGTTGAACAAGGTCAATGGTCCACTTTCGATCATGGGTTTAAAGTATCAATGGAAGTGGGAAGCCAAGATCGATCACATATAAGAAACAAGCATATAATTTCTCTTACCCATAAGAATTAGCCATTGAATAGAAACAACAATGTTTCAAGGTTCTATGGTAGATTAAATGATTTTCCATTTGATCATGGAGTTCTTAGCTCAGGGTTCATCTAGTTACTCAAGGAGGATATATAAAATCAATAATCTAGAAACCAATCACACTCAAGTCCTTAGATCATGATTTGATATAATGCATCAGCCTACCCAAAAAAGATCTAACAATGTGTAGTAAAGGTTGAAAAGTTAAGAACCCTATGAACACATGCATAAATGATAAGTAACACAACTATGTGTAACAAATTAGAGCCTGAACATCCTTTAAATGATCAATAACACATGTTTGCTTGGGTAGGGATGATCTAGTGGTGCGGAGTAAAAGTGGACTTTTCAATAAAGCCCATAATGAATGTGAGACTTCCACATGGTAAATGCACATTATCCTAGGAAGACTAATAGTGAAGGATGTAGAAAACCCATAGAGCTACCAAGTGGCACGATCTCAGAGGTTGACATCAAGATCAATGGCCATGATGAAGTCAATGCCTGAAGACCTCTTCAAATATTGATGGTGCATATTTGATCCAGTTTCAAGATTGTGAAAAGGCAACACATGTTTGAATTGAACCAACTAAGTAGCTTAGTTACTTTTAAGCCCCATGAGTTCCTAACTAGATCTAATATGGTGTGTCACATATCAATGTGTGGCAATACTTGGCTTAAGAGTTAAAATTGATGGTTCTTTCATGGATAGGTAATGATTCGAAGCATAGAAGAAGGTCTATGGTCCATTCCAAAGCATATTTTTCAATAATGACCACGAATCATTTTCTACCTCTATTACAACTGGAGTATCTCAACACCATCATTACAAGAGTAGGTTATTCTATGGAATGTGTGAGAGGAAAGGAAACTATCCAGGAAGTTTTAGTTGTGTAAATAAGTGGTCAAGGGCATCTCCAGTTAGTTACACATGAGGACAAAGTTTGTTTGGTATCCACCACAAAAATTCACCTTCCAAGCTCATGTAAAATGACATATCCAATCATGAACTCAAAGGGGTTGTTGAAAATCTTCATCATTATTTGTAGAGGTAGTTAAAGTAATGATTTTCCTTGTAAATGGATGAATATTTTAAGCGTGACAAGGAATATTTTTTAGTTAGGAGAATTTGACATGATTTAGAGTGTTGTTATGCATCTTTATAAATTGTAACTCAGAGTCTCAGATTTGAAATGGGTTAAAAATGTATAAAATGAGGGCTTCTCCTCTATTCAAATGGTAGGTTGTTATTGGTTGTTCATTCTCTCTAGGTCTAGGTTTTGCAAAAAAAAAATTGGAATCAACTATTGTGTCTAGATCTTGTCTCCCTTGATTAGGTGGTTACAAGTGTAAAACCATTAGCAATCCTTGAGAACATGTTTATGTCTTCCTTCTCCAACATGAACAAATACCATCATGCTTGTCCCATGGTAGCATTTTGAAACATTGGTGTATGTAAGATTTTCTTTCAAGTTAATGATAAATACTTGTGGTTGTTTATTATATCCTGTTAATGAAACACAATGAGATATTTTACATGCTATGTTGATTGGATATATATCTTTTTTCTTATGTATGGTTGTCATCTTGGGCATAGATTAGGGTTTAAAACCCCTTTGTGCATAGAGCTTTGGAAATATTTGAATGCCTCATCAGGGCACCCTGGGTTCATGAATTTAGCAGGAAAAAGTATTTGAGATTGTAGTTTCACTGTATGTTCTAGGGTTTTAGGTATCATTTAGGAATTTGCATTATATTGGCACCAATAAATCCAAATTTCTCCTTGTAGTTTTCATGGCTTGCATTTTAGTTTTCCTACATCTTTACAATAGGCGATGTCATGTATGTTAAAATAAACCCTATTATTTGAAAAACCACCAGCACACCACCCCTTTCTATTATTAAATAGGTTTTACTACATTTTCCTACCCTACAAATAATACACACTTGTTGCATATCATAAGTGTTATTTACCTGCAAATGCATAATATATTGCTTATATAACATGTATTTGTATCTTGTACTTTAAAGAACTAAAATTGTATTTTTCCATTCAGCGCATGTTGTTGAAATTTTTTTAGAATGAAAGCTACAGTCACTTTCCCATCTATTTTCAGTAGCTTGTGTGCGATCTAGTGCATTTGTTCATTCTATGTGACAACCCTTCCTAGGTGGACTGAATGAGTTTGGTTGTGCCCTGGTCACATTTGTGTCTGTTTGTACCAATAATCCCCATGGATGTTGAATTGTATCATCTCTCCATGTGAGCAACTTACCCCATAGGTCCTCTGACCTTGGTGCAATAGATCTAGACGTAACAAGGAGTTGACCATACCCTTTGTCGATATCTCTCAGTTATTCTCTCTGTTTGGTTTATTCTTGATGCCAAACCCTCCCCTAGCTATAATGACATATCATAGATTTTTTCATCTTGGTTAGCCATTTTATTCAAGGGTGCAAAGACGATCAAAGAGGTGTACAATTGGGAACCAACAAGTTGGATGCAAAATCCCTGAGAGATTATTTTATTGTAGCAGGGCTCCATGTCTCATGTGAGGATCAAATCACTTTTATAATGTTGTTGACATAGGTACAAGATATTGAGGTTATGGAATCTATATTTATCATTTTTTTCATTCATGCTACCAATATAGTTGACCCATGGAACAATTACATCAAGATTAAGAATCTATAGAAATTCCAACTTGAACCCCTTGAAGAAAGGGCAAGGCCATACATAACATGCAAATGATGAAATATTTTAAATTGTGTTGGATACTTATGGCGAAAAGCAATAACAAGATATTTGAGGTGATGGAGATGAAAAACCCGAATAAATACATATGTAAAATTCAATAACAAATAACAATTGTTAATGTAATATATGACTTCCAACAAAATGTTTTAATTACTTAATACATAAATAATGTTATATATTTAAATATATAAAATATACCAATATAATAGTTTATATATATAGTTTTAATTACCTAATTTATATATATATAAAGTGAATTAATTATCTAATACATGAATTAGATTTATATATGTGTGTTTTTTTCAAACACTTAATATTATAGAGTATAGTATTATATAATAATTAATATAACCTAATAATAATAAATGCGTATTGTATTTACTAATATATTATGATATTTATTATTGATATATTAAAATATATAACATTAAATTAATACAATACACAGATATTATTGTTATTATTAAATTATATTAATTATTATATAATACTATATTTTATTATATATATAAATCATTCAATCAATATATAAAAATACCTCCGTATCAAACGAGGCGTCGACCTCCGACAATTGGGATCGAATTGGATGGAAGATGCGCCGCGAGAGAAATGTCAATGTAGTCGCTATGAAAATTATGATTGCATCTGGGAAAGAATATCTACTCCTCCTTGTCCTCAAATTTATTCAAACCATCTACAAATTCGACATTTCAGAAAATATCAATGGTATTAAATCTATCAAATATAATAGGAAGCCAATAGCTAGTCAAATCTATGCAAAACCATATTAGAAGATAATACTATACATGGATGGCCACGAAGTTATAGAACAACCTTAGGGAACTGACCCTGTAGAAAACTTGGTAAACATATGCATTCATAGCTATTATACATAAGAATAGGCACCTAGAGGTGTCGACAAAATCTTATTCTACATGAATAAAGGAAGAACCTTGACTCAAAGATCTATAATGGTAAGAGCGGATTTAAAATTATGAATGACTTCAATGAAACCAATCCAACAATTAACATTACCTTTGCAATTGAAACACAAAGACGGTTTTCGTCTAGTTTATTTCCCATATATATTAATTCTGGTAATCAAACTCTTTCATCCACCACCCTCACTTGGCATGGATGAATTAAATAAATTAAATGTTTCTCTTGATGGATAAATGGCAATGGATTGGACTAGAGTTTGGTGGAGCACCTGGCCTTGGTAAACCCAGTGGTTATCAATGTAGTATTGCTCGTATTATTAAGGTGATTGCATTTGGTATAACAAATAATAATTCAATAGGTTCAAGGCTTTAAACTTCATAGTATTGTTGTTGTAGGATTCCTTTTAATTTTGGTTTTAATCTTCAGAAATGGTAGAAAACAGGTGATGCACAAGTGTCGCTAAAATTTATTTATTCTAATTTTATATAAATTTTCTATTTAAGAGTAACATATTATTTAGATATAAATAAATAAATTTTCTATTTAAGAGTAATATATTATTTGTATATATTAAATAGACAAGTTCTTAAACTTTCCAACTTATCAATTCTAAACTATTAAATATGAACATTTATTAAAATTTTCAACTTATCAATTTTCTAACATTAGATATGAATTTTAAGAAATTTCAGGCCGTCATATTTAGATTATTTTTCAAGATGATTAAACTGACCAAAAAGGTCAACTAAAAAAATTCAAAACATTAAAATAAATCCGATTTTAAGAGACTTTTATGTGCAACATGTTAACCAAATTTATCGAATTTCACTGGGAAATAAACGATAAAAATCATTAAAAAATACATTTGAAGATAATTTACAGTTACATGTTCTAAATTATTCGTATTTATGAATAAAAAATAAAGGCTCCTCCCATATGCAATAGCAGTGGTCCCTATGGCGGCTCTAACTTCACTGGCCTACCACAGTTATTTACTTTCGGTAGTTTCAAATAAATGTATCCTCACCATTGGCAACTCTATGCTAACTTGTGCATCTTTGGATTCTCTAAGCCTTGGTAAACTTTCCCATTGTACTTCGTCTTTATTTTGATATTGCTTCACTTGATGACACATTTATGCATACTTGGGCCACCTTTGTGATCTATTAATCTTGTACCATTTTACCTATAGGCTACGTAAAGATAAAAAATTATCGCTGCAAGTTATCACCATGGTGGTGGATGGAGCAACCTGCCATAACCTCATACCGTGGTGGATGAAAAAATAAGAAAATAGAACCAAGAAAATAATGATCCTTGCCCTTATGTTATTGACAGATGTTTTCATTACAGAATCGGTTTCTCCATTAGAGGCATGGCTCCCTTATCATGGGCCTAAATAATACACTCGGAAGTTTATCAACGACCCATATCGATCCTATTGTCATATAAATTTCTATAATCAATATCAAACCTTACATTGAATATTGGAAGCTAAGCTTTGGCATCCAATATGGACCATTTTGATAATGGTGATGATATTGTCATATACAAATAACATTGTTGGTCATAGGAATCTAATAACGATGTTTTTCCCATTACATATACAATTGTAACATAAAATCCCCATTAATTTTTAAAATTCATGTACACATCTAAATCCTAAAATGTTGTACTAACATTTTGACATTTGAAAAAAATTAGTCAAATATCAATTTTTTCATTTGTTTTGTATCTTATCATTAATATTAAATTTGTAGACAGGTTAATGTTAAATGGTAATATTACATCCAGTGTTATTTACATATTTATTTGTTGGTGTTGTAATCCCAAATTTAGTTTTTGAGTCTTTCTTTTGTTTTGTATTTTATTATTAATATTAAATTTGTAGACAGGTTAATGTTAAATGGTAATATTACATCTACAATGTTATTTACATATTTATTCGTTGGTGTTGTAATCCCAAATTTAATCTTTGAGTCACCATTAAAAAAGTTCACTAAAATCAATTTAAAGTCACCATCAAAAATAATATATTTATAAAAATTTAAAATTAACAATTACTTTCAAAATTTATTGGCTTACAAATATCCCACTAAAGATCAATTAAAATCCAATAGATTTAATGTTCAAAACCCAACATCGTTACTACTATACTATTCCTTTTATTTTCAGTTTTAAACTTAGAGAATGGAAGGGAAAAAAATGGACAAGTTAACATGAGCTTGATTTTTGAGGAGCCTATATAAATTTTCCACCTAAAAGTAACATATGATTTTGATGGATTAAATAGAGTGTTTCTTTCAACTTTTTAATTTATCCGTTTTCATCTATTACATATAATTTTTTTTTAAATTTTATTAATTTATCAATTTTCAACTATTAGTTATGAATCCAAAAAAAGATCATGCCATCATATTTTTACTTAAGTCTATGTTAAATAAGTGATGTAAAAAAAAATAGGTCAATCTCTTAGAGGTCATAACTTTTGAGTTGTAGCTCTGTTTAAGCTCTTTCATATGCGAAAATGATCATCTTAAAAAATTTGATGTTATTTGAAACAAAATTATCTTTTCAAAGTTGATTTAGATATTTTTTGGAGATTATAAGTAATCATCTGAGGATCCAAAATTATTGTTTAGTGATTTTTTCAAGAATTTCACATTTTTAGAAATTGTATATTTTTAGGACCGGATGTCAACTTTAGTTGAATTTAATCCGATAGGCTAATTTTAGCATTTAGGATATTTTAGAAGATTATTAGCTCTATGTGCACATGCATGTGAAATTTACTATAAATGGTAGTGGTCAAAAATAGATGTTTTTTGTTAGATTTTAGTATTTTTCAAATTTTTACATGTGAACTCTAAATTTTAAATTGAGGTTTATTTAAGCATAGTTTGAGTTGTAATTATTTCAAATCATTCAATATGAATCAATACAAATTATTGTTTAGAATCTTGTCCTATTAATAATTTTATTGTCTTAATAGTTTTTAGATTTATTAATTAGTGTAAACATATTAAGTTATTTTCAAGAAAGTTACGCATACAATCAACTACAAAAACATCCAAACATTAAAATAAATCCCATTTTTAAAAAATTTTATTTCTACTTTAACCAAATTTATCAAAAATCATTAAAAAAATAAATGAAAAAAAAATCAAAATTAATCCATTTTAAAGACATTTTTATAATTACTCATTCTAACATTTTCATATTTATGAGGATAAAACAATAGCTCCTCCCATGTACAACAGCAATGGTTGCTCTGGTGGCTCAACTTCACTGGCATACCATATTTTTATGCTATCGGTAGATTTGTATTCAAATAAATGTGTCATCAATGGTGGTGCCTCTACGCTGACTCGTGTGTCTTTTTGTTTCTTCGAACCCTAATACATTTTTCCATCACATAGACTAGAAATAATTGTACTAGTGAAGGCTTTGATATTGTTTAACCTGATGGCCTAGCTCTCCCTGCTTGGGATTCCTTTCTAACCTATTAATATTATCCCATTTCATCTATAGCTCGTTTAATATAAACAATGATACATACAAGTTATCACTATGGCGGTAGATGAAGCAACTTGCTATATTAACCTCAACGTGGCAGTAGATGGAAAAATAAGAAAATATAACAATAAAATAAAGAGTCTTGATATGGCTGAAAACCGCTTTAGTTGTAGTATAGGCTTCACAACTAGAGGCATGGATCCGTTGTCGCGGGATTATACAATACGCATGAAAAGTGATCGACGATCCATATCGATATTATTGGCATAGAAAATTTTGTAATCAATATCGACCCTTAGGTTGAATAGTGGCAACTAAGCCTTGCTAGCCAATATGGACCATTATAATAATGTTTATAGTCTTATCATAAAGAAATCACATTTTTGGTCGTATGAATCTAACATCTATGTTTATCCTACTACGTATACATTTAGGGACATAACTAGGAATTGCTCCAAAGGTGCAATGAACGTTGGAGGAATGGTATATTTTTGTTTTGTGATTGTATATGATATGTATTAATATATCAAATTTATATAAATATTATTTTATGTAATATATAAATTGTATGAATGGTAATAATGTCACTATTGTTGACTTGTTCATATAATATTTGTTGTTTTTTTAAGCTTGATCCAGCACCAACTTTGCCATTGTTAATTGGCTAATCAAAAACACTACAAAGAGAAAGTTTATTAAGTTTTTAAATTTTAGAAAAAATAAACATTCAAATTATGTAAATCTATGTAACAAGTATTAGCAGTCATAACAACTAGCAAAATGTTAATTCCAAACTAAGATTAAGTACAAAAATGTTACCATAATCATTGTACAACACGAATCATGAAAATGGTTGTACGTTAAATTATTACTAATAGTTACCCCAAAAATGCAAGTTACGCTAAAAGGAATGAATGTTTTCTTTTCATTTATGAGTAATATGGATATTTGTTTAATTATTGCCATTTTGTCTTAATAGATTACGAGAATTGGGGTTTTATATGTTGTACATAGGATTAGGTTCCTTGGAAATTGAATTTCCAATCACAATAATTCCTTGTGATAGGGTCTCATAGAATACCAATTTGGTCATAGAATGTAAAGCTAAGATGAATGAGATGAATGATGTCCAAATCATGTTTCACAGTCTCTTAAGTGTTATCCATGTTGTTGTTGTGGATGTACATTAAAAAATAATAGAAAGGGGATTGCAAGATATGGACACCACACTATGCGCAGTGTCACATCGAATGTGTTTGCTCCAACTGAAAGTCATAATAAAATTTAGTAATTATATAAAAAAACATAAATTGTAATATATTTTTGCTTCTCCACGTGGATCATTCCAATTTTGGAAAAAAACTTCTCTGTTTTGATAATCCATCATCCCCATTTATACAAATCATGAAAATGTATTTAAGCCTGGAATATGATCACTTAAAAGATGAAAATTATTTTGAATTAGTTTGGTTAGAGGTAATGTGAGTTTTTGCTGATCAATTATATATATATGAGCTCAAACAAAAATAAGAGTTATCTACTCATGCTATTACACTCCTTGACTTTCACTGTAAATTATGCCTCTCAATATAATAAAATAAATAATTAAGACAAATATTTTATTGACATCATATATATATATATATATATATATATATATATATATATATATATATATATATATATATATATATACTCAAAAAAATAAGAGTTTTCTACTCATGCTATTACACTCTTTGACTATCACTGTAGGTTATACCTCTCAATATAATAAAATAAACAATTAAAACAAATATTTTATTGACATCATATATATATATATATATATATATATATATATATATATATATATATATATATATATATATATATATATATATATATATATATATCAGCTCAAACAAAAATAAGAGTTATCCACTCATGTCATTACACTCCTTGACTATCACTGTAGGTTATGCCTCTCGATATAATAAATTAAATAATTAAAACAAATATTTTATTGACATCATAAAATAAAAATAAAATTAAATTATTTAGAATAATTAATATATCAAATTTATGTTTGTAATTCCAATGTTTCATAACTAAACACTAATGGAAGATTGATTAGATCAATAAACAATGACTAAACATAGTTGTAGATCACCACAAAACAATCCATAATAACCAATTGAAAAGATGAAAGAGACCATCGATGACTTATCAAAGTGATTTTAAATGGTGTTGTCTATCACCTATTTTGAATATTTTAACCCTACCATTTAATCCCAAATAGAGCACCTAAAACCAATCATAAATTACACTAAACAAATAAATGTGGGTCTCCCTCTACCCTTCCCATCAATTCATAATGGTGTAAAATCAAATATGTACTAGCCAACGTATAATGAAACTCATGATAGAATAATTGTTAAACACACAAAATAGATGCCAAATAGCTCATACTTCCATAAAAAAAAACATGACCATAATGCATATACATTTAGAGGGGCTTTTAAAAGTTTAGAGGGGCTTTCTAAGTCTGTTGAAATCCTTGACTAAAATGGAGTGCAGTTCCACTTGAGTTGAAACAGTTGAGATAAAATGAATGGTGGTAGTGTTACTCTTGGGCTAAGTTAAATAGAATAAAAGAACATAACTTGATATGGAAAAAATGTGAATGCTATTGGACTCAACACCATACTATGGGCACTACTCACTGTCACTATTTCTTGACATCAAAACCAATGAAAGTGATGAACTAACAGATCTTGTTACCTTTTTTATCACTATAATCTTGTTTGCTTTATCTTCTCTTCCTCTACAGTATAATAGCAGTAAGGTGTGGTAATGGTGTTAAGATTAAGTCTCTTATTGCTTTCCCCAATGTTGTTTTTGGATTAATAGAAACTAGTTTGAACCTTTGGATCTCCATCTACCTCCATCGAGATGCACACCCCTAGATTGGTGGAATGGATCGATATAAATGGCATCATGTGCTACCAAACCACACTGCACCCCAAATTATCACCATTCTAAACTAGGTTTTTTACATTGGAATATGTCATTTTATCTCTTTGTGAGATGAATCTAGGGGCTTATCTAGCTTAATAAACCTCTAACTTAAATATCCCATCGATCATTTAGACATCTAAATCCTAAATTATTGCTTTAATATTTGGCATTTGAAGAAAATTAGTCAAAAATCAAATCTTTGTTTTGTTTTGTATTTCATCATTAACATTAATTATTTACATGTTAATGTCAAGTGGTAAGATTACATCTACAAATTTATTTAGATATTTATGTGTTGGTGTTTTTACTCCAAATCCAATCCCTTAGCAATCATAAAAAGAGAACTCCATTAAAATCTGTTTAGAGTCATTATACAAAAATTCAATATCTCTATAAAAATTAAAAATTAACAACTCTTTTCAAAATTTGTTGGTTCATTAGTGAAGTTACTTGTCTCACAAATATCCCACTAAAGATTAATTATAATTCAATAGATTTAAGATTCAAAACAACATTATCATTATCATTATCATTATTATTTCCCTTTTCTTTTCAATTTTAATCTTGAAAAATGACAAGAAGTAGGAAATATGCAAATAAGCATAAGCTTAATTTTTTTTGACCCTATATAAATTTTACACCTAAAAGTAACATATGATTCAAATAGATTAAATATATAGTTTCTTGAACCTTCAAACTTATCAATTTTCAACCATTAGATATGAACATTAAAAAAATTCATGCCACCATATTTTTTACATAAATGTATGTTGAATTAGTGCAAACATGCTAGGTTATTTTTCAATAAAGTTAATTTGACCATGAAATTCAACCAAAAACAACTTCAAACCATTAAGATAAATCCCATTTCAACATAAGTTTATATCTACCTTATCAAATTTATCAAACTTTAGTGGGGAATAAACAAAAATAATTAGAAAAATACTATTTAAAAGATGTTTTTACAAGTACATGTTCTAATATTTTTATATTTATGAGAAATAAACAATGACTCCTCCCATGTATGGCAAAATTGGTCACTATAATGGGTCTAACTTCACTAGCCTACAACATTCATATGTTATTAGTAGCTTCATCTTCAAATAAACATGCCATCACCAGTGGTATCTCTATGTCGACTCATGTGTCTTTGGTTGCTTTAAATCTTAAGAAAATTTACAACATTCATATGTTATTAGTAGCTTCATCTTCAAATAAACATGCCATCACTAGTGGTATCTCTATGTCGACTCATGTGTCTTTGGTTGCTTTAAATCCTAAGAAAATTTTCCATTGTACTTTTTTTAATTAATAATTGGACTAGTTAAAGTTTTTATATTGTTGCACTTGACAACACACATCTCCCTTCTTATTGCACATTTATAACTTGTTAGTCTTATTCCAAATTACTTATAGGTCGTGCTAGATAAACAATAATAATCATAGGTTCTCTTTATAATAGTGGATATACCAACTTGCCATATTAACCTCAATGTGGTGGTAGATGAAAAAATAAGGAAAATAGAACCAAGAATATAAAGAATCTTTCCTCGATGTGACTAACAACCACTTTCATTGTAGTATATCCTTCCCAACTAAAATCATGGCTCCCTTGTTTTGGGCTTACATAATATGCTAAAAATTAGATTGGTAAGCAATATCAATTGTATTATTATATTGAATTAAATAGTGGTAGCTAAGCCTATGGACCATTGTGATAATGTTTATAATCTTTCCATATATAAATCATAATACTAGCCACTAATAAGAATCTAATAATTATGTTTTTCCCGCCATCTATACATTTGTGACGTAAAAATCCCATCAATCTTTTAAATTCATGTACAAATCTAAATCCCAAATTATTGAAGCAACATTTGACATTTAAAGAAAACTAATCAAATATTAAATATTTCTTGTCTTCTATCCCATCACAAATATTAAAGGCTTGAACATGCTAATGTCAACAAGTATTATTACATCTATAATGTCATTCACTTGTTTTGTTTTGTTTGTTTGTTTTTTTGGGTTGGTGTTGTTGCACTAGACCCGGTCCTTAGGTTATCATTAAAAAAATCTCCATTAAAATTAGTTTAGGGTCATTATCAAAAAAATTATCATGTAATAAAAATTAAAAATTAAATATTGATTTTGATTTTTGTTTATTTATTGGCTCATCAAGAATCATTTTTTTTAAATAAGGAAGGATGGCACATTTGGTTTCCAAACAGATTTTGTACAATGGAACTCTTCGATTCTTTAAACTAAATTCAAAGCTTGATCAATTAAAAAAAAATAACTACATATAAACTAATCATATTCATATTACATGAAGGGCCTTATTCAATCACAAAAAAATGAAAATAAAATTAAAATGTTTAATTATAGATAAATATTTTTATATTGAAAATTATACGAAATAAATTTTTAAGAAAAACATAAATTTTGTACCAAAACATGTTTATTAGAGAATCTAATATTTAAGAAATTTGTCTAAAGAAACAACTAATTAATGAAATGTAGTACTAAAAACTGCTCTATTCAAGAAGAGACTTGTAATTCTAGTTTTTTCTGTCAATTTAAAAAAATTAATAGCACATAAAAATATTTGTGAAAGATAGATCACTTATATATGGTCTCCAATCAACACACAAAATAATTATTGAAATCACATTTGAAAAATTAATAATAGATAAACAATTTCAATTATTAGATAATCATATAATAATTGTCCTTAACTATAATTTAAACCTAATTCACATAAATAGAAGTATAATTTAAAGTATTTCACTAACGTTAACTCATTTGTGTTAACATTGAACTCTTCTAATATTTTATTTTTTCATTAAAAAAAATTATATCCAATTTTGAAAAAATATCATAACATCAAACATTTTAATTATTTATATATTCAAGAAAATACTTGTACAAATATATTATTTAACAAAACATACATATAATTATCCACTGAATATTCTTTTAATTTTCAAAGAGGCAAAGCAAGAGATAACCACTCACCAAATATGTTGATGAGTTCCCACAAAAACAATATCTCCACTAAAATCTAAAACTTTAAAATAAAAACTGCATTCTCAGATGGTGGGCCCCTAACCCTTCAACAAATTGGGAGGCATCCGGCTTTGTTCAATAACTTTCATGTGAATTTTGAAAAAAAAATCTAAAAGTTTATATTTTTTCTGTCAATCTTGAATATATTTGACGGTAAATAACAATTTAAAAAAAAACGTTTATCCCCAAATTTGTTAAAAGCTTCAACATTTTTTCAATGGCCAATCGAGACAAATTTCAATTCAGTATACTTGTGAAAGAGGTATTCACAGACTTCGACATATCCCCAGCTTCTAGAGTAACAACTCTCAACTTCTTAATCTTCAAGATTCACCTCCCAAAACATATGTTGTTTATAGCGCTCTTATAAGTCAGTCTATGTTCTCACACATCGAATTCAGGGAACTCCTCCACTCCTCTCAAAGTCTAATGTGGCATGCGTGGAAAGTAATGATGCTCCTCTTATAATTGAAGACCCCCCTATAACCAATCCACCCAAGGCAAGGATGCATAATTGACCGTCCCCATTATCTGCATGGGAAGTCAGTCTTTACAGCTCGGCTGCCAACAAACCCGTTAAAAAATAACATGCGTAATTACCTCAAATTACAGGGCATATGTTGATTTACATCCTTTACACTTGATGTAAAGGGGTTCACAGTTTGTATGGTCGCAGTTTTTTTATTGTATGTTTTCAATTATTAAGGGTGGATGAAGAAGTTATTAGAGATGATTTGATCGTAGTAAGGTTTTATGTTCGATCTGAGACTCGAATTAGTATTACAATGTTATTGATACAGGGTAAGATATTAAAGATTTTGGAATTTATGTTGTAATTTTTTTTTATTCATGCTATCAATATATTGATCTATAAAGCGATTACATCAAGCTTAACAACATATGGAAACAACATGTTTAAACTCCTTAAATAAAGGGCATACAAAACATACAAATGATAAAATATTTTAAAACTTACTGAGTGATAATGTTGAAGAGTATTGAAAATATATTTCAAGTGCTGGAATCTAAAAAAATCGAACAAATACATATACAATATTCAATAACATATAACATTTATCAATATAATCTATGACTTCTAACAAAATATTTAAATTACCCAATACATAATTAATATTATATGTATTAAATATTATATAATATAAGTTAATAATAATGTGTGTGTTTATTATATCAATATAATATAATCTACTATCTATTATAAATAGCTATACCTGCGCAACAGACCAGTCAACGACCTTCGACGGTTGGGGTTGGATTGGACGGTAGATGGACAGATCCAGCAAGTCAATTTCGTCTCGAACCACATGTCGTTGCAGTGCTATGGAAATTATGATTGCATTTGGTCAAAGATTTATCCTAATTGTTGTCCTTGAATTTATTCAAACAAACCAAAAATTCAATAGTAAAAGCTATGAAAATCACATTAGAAGATAAAATTATCCATGGATGGCCTGAAAGCTATAGAACCACCTTAGGGCACTGTTCAAAGAGAGATCTTGGTGAACGCATGCATTCATAAATATTAGACAGATGAATAGGCACGTGGAGGTGTCTACGAAATATTGTGCTACATGAACAAAGGAAGAATCTTGACTCAAATATCTATAACGGTAAAGTAGATTTATAACTGCAGGGCTTCAATGAAAACAATCCAACTATCAACATTTCCCATGCAATTGAAGCATAAAGACGGTTTCTACCAGTTTTTTTCCCATTTACAATAATTCTAGTAAGCCAATTCTTCCATTCCGCCCTCCTTACCTGGGTTCGTGAATGAATTAAATAAATTAAATGTCTTATCACGATGGATAAATGGCAATGGAGTGGCCAAGGGCTTGGTGGAGCACTTGGCCTTGGTAAACCCAGTGGTTCTCATTCTAGTCCTGCTCACATTATCCATTTGGCGCTTTGCATAACAAAGGCGAATTCAACAAGTTCAAGGTTCTAAACCCAATAGCATTGTTTCCATAGCCTTTCTTTTCTTTTTGTTTTTAAGCTTGAAGAATGGCAGAAGCAATTGATGCACAAGCGACTATAAGCTTGATTTTTTGGGAGTTTATATAAATTTTCCACCTAAGAGTAGCATATGATTTGAATAGAGCTTGATTTTTTGGGAGTTTATATAAATTTTCCACCTAAGAGTAGCATATGATTTGAATAGATAGTTACTGGAATTTTTCAGCTTATAAATTTTAAGACATTAGATACGAACATTAGTTAAACTTTCCAACTTATCAATTTTCAACCATTAGATATGAACATTAAAAACATTCATTCCACTATATTTTTTAAAAATCTATATTGAATTAGTGCAAGCAAGCTGGGTTAGTTTTCAATATAGTTAAGCTGACCATGAAATTCAACTACAAAAACATTGAAATAATAAGATGAATCCCAATTTAAAGGACTTTTATGTTCACCTTAGCTATATTTATCAAACTTCATCAGGAAATAAATGAAAACTATCATAAAGACATTTTAACAATTATGTTCTAAATTTTTCATACTTACGAGGGGGAAAGTACAGTTCCTCCCATCTGCAATAATAGTTGTCATTATAGTGGCTCTAACTTCACTGGCATACCACAGTTTTGAACTTTCAATATCTTGGTCTTCAAATAAATGTGTTGTCACCATTGGTGCCTCTATGTTGATTCGTGTGTCTTTTATTGCTCCAAACACTAGTAAACATTTCCATTGTATTTCGTTTGTAAATAATTAGACCAGTGAAGGGTTTTATATTTTTTCATCTGATGGCACACCTCTCCCTTATTCACGCACCACTATAATGTGTTAATCTCATCCCATGATGCAGAGAAATAGGTTTATTTAAGCATGGTTTTGGTTGTAAATATTTCAATTAATTCAATACCAATCAATCTGAGTATTCTTTCAAGATCGTGGCCTATTGATAATTTTATTATTTTGATAGTGTTCAGGTTCATTATCTAGTATTAGAGAAAGTTCTAATCTTGGAAGAGTAAGACATGGTGAGAGGATAAGGAGGTATTGCACAGTTGAACCGGACTATATAGAAACTGTAGAGGCAAGCGGAACAATTTATTGAGGTTATCAGTAATTAGAGAAGAAGACAAGGTGGTGACAAAGAAGACACATATCATGATGAAGAAGTATAGCAAGAATAAAAACATCAAGAGCATCCACCATCACTGGAAGAGAGGATTTTTCAGGCTTTAGAAAGAATAAATGAAGTAGTCGAGGTTGATGTTTCATATTATGGAAGCAATTTAAAACTAGAGTTGATAGATTGGATGAATAGCATGGAGAATTTCTTCGAGTGGAAGACTATGAGAGAGGACAAGAAGGTAAAGTTTGCATATACAAAATTGAAAGGTCATGTAATGATTTGGAGGGATCACCTGCAGAAGGAGAGATAGAGAAAAGGTAAAAAGAAGATTAATACATGGAAAAAAATTGAGAGAGCTGAGGGAAAAATTTATTGCTCTAGATTATGCATAAACCCTATATAGAAGATTTCAAAATTTAAGGCAAAAAAATCAAAGTATACAAAGAGTATACAAATAAGTTCTATAAACTTTCCATATGAGTGGAGCATGATGAAACAAAAGAGTAGATGGTTGTAATGTATGTAAATGGTTTGAAATTTACTATTCAAGATGAATTTAGCATGCATAGAATACTTTGCATGGAGGAGGCTTATCAATTAACTTTGAAGGTAGAATAAAAACAATATAGATAGAATTTCAGAAGAATATTTCTTGGTCTAAAAAGAGGTGGATCCTCTCCAAAGAGGGGACAATGTGGGTTTAATACCACTGTAGGTGGGTCTAATACCAATAAAGGTGATTCATCACATGGTGCATAAAAGCAAGATAATAATAGGCAAGGGTTTCAAAACCAACAAAGAGGAAGAGGGTTTCAAAGAGGACAATGTTATTGTGGTGCTAGAAGATAGTTTTTGAATCAACATAGAGCCTATGTTTTTATGGATGTGGATAAAAAGGGCCCAAAGCATTTAATTGTTCTCACTATCAATATCAAGAAAGGAGGCAAGAAAATCTCCTAAGAGTAAATGTAGTTGAGGTTGAGATAAAAGAGCAAAATATTTAAGTTATACTTGCAGATGTTGGAGAGAATCTCATGATGAGAAGAACTATGATCATTCTGAAGAAAGAACACGTAAAAAATAAAAAGGTGGTGATGCATGACTGTGATCAAATATTTTTTGAACAAGATGTACTTCAGGTGGAAAGGTATGCAAAGTAATTATAGATGGTGGTAGTTTTGAAAATATGGTTTCTAAAGAAATGATAGAGAAACTAAATCTATAATGTGAAAAGCATCATAATCATTATCAGATTTTATGTTTTAAGAAATGGAATGAAGTTATAGTAGATAAAATATGCTTAATCAAGTTTTCTATAGGAAAAAGTTATAATGGTAAAATATGGTGTGATGTTATTCCAATGGATGCATGTCATGTGTAATTGGGAAGACCTTGGCAATTTAACAAGAAGGTAACTCATGATGGGACAAAGAACACAAACACTTTTTGAAAAGTTGGTACAAAGGTAGTTTTGTTACCTCTTAAAGAGGAAGAGAAGACTAAAAACATGCTTTATACTAAATAATTTATCCAAGATATGAAGGTAATAGGTTATTATTATGTATTAGTAGCAAAAAATGAAGAAACAAAAATGGTGCCAATACCAACAAAAGCAGCAAGAGTGTTGAAAAAATATGTATATATTGTGCTTGATGAGTTACCCAATGGTTTACCATTGAAGAGAGATATTTAGTATCACATTGATTTGATTCTAGGATCAACTCTATCTAACTAGGCAGCTTATAGGATGGGTCCAACTGAACATGCAAAATTAAATAAACAAGTTATTGAATTGCTAAGAAAGAAGGTGATAAGGGAGAGTATGAGTCCATGTGCAACACAAACATTGCTAACTCCAAAGAAAGATCGAGGATGGATAATGTTTGTGGATAGTAGAGCAATTAATAAAATTATAATCAAGTATAAGTTTCCTATACCTCGTTTAGATGATATGATGGAAGTGCTTGCAAGAGCAAAATATTTTACCAAGATTGATCTGAGTGGTTATTATCATATTTGAATGCATGAAGGAGATGAGTGAAAAACTATATTCAAAACTAGAGATGGCTTATATGATTGGATGGTGATGTCATTCAAATTATCTAATGCACCAAGCACATTTGTAAGGGTGATGAATATAATGCTATGAAAATATATTAGTAAGTTTGTGGTTATTTATTTTGATGATATTTTTATATTCAGTAAGACTAAAGAAGAACACTTATAAAATTTGAGAATGGTACTGGATTAGTTAGGAAAAGATAAGTTTTATGCAAATTTAAAGAAGTGCAAGTTTATGCAAAATAGTTTGGTATTTTTGGATTTGTAGTTTAAACAAATGGTGTGATTGTGGATAAAGAAAAGATAAAGGCAATTTTTGAGTGGCCTATTCCAAAAAGCATTACAAAGATAAGAATTTTTCATGGTTTAACAACTTTTTATAAAAAATTTATTAATAAATTTAGTGGTATTGTGGCACCAATAAAAAATTGCATGAAAGGGAAAGAATTTACATGAACTAGAGCAACCATAAAAATCTTTGGATTTTTTAAGAATAAGAATACAAAAATACCAATTTTAACATTACTAGATTTTAGAAAAGTGTTTGAGGTTGATTGTGATGCTTCATTTATGGAAATTGGTGCTATGTTGAGTCAAGAAGGAAAGTCAATAGCATATTTCAGTGAAAAATTGAATGAGATAAGAACAAAGTATTCTACCTATGATGTTGAAATTTATGCAATTATACAATCATTAAGACATTCAAGGCATTATTTGGTGCCTATGGAGGTTATCCTATTTATAGATCATAAGGCTTTGAAGTATGTGAATACACAAAAAAAGTTTAATAGTAGGCATGCAAAGTGGTTTTTTTTCTTGTAGGTCTATACTTTTATATTGAAACATAAATAAGGGAAAATAGAATCAAGTTGGTAATGCATTGAGCAAGAGAGTAGAGTTATTAACTACTATGGTGAGTGAAGTAGTTATATTTTAAGCTATCAAAGAATTATATGATACTAATCCATATTTTGACAAGGTAGTTGAGAAGTGCGAGAATTCATTAATAGGTAGGACAAAAACTATTCATGATGAATATCGTATACAATAAGGTTATTTATTCAAATGGAAAAAATTATGTATTCTATTTGGGTCTCTATGAGACAATATAATAAGAGAATTACATAGTGGAAGTTTTACTAGACATTTTGCTAAGAGAAAGACAATAGCTTTGGTGGAGGAAACAGATATTTTGCCAAAGATGAAGAGAGATGTGACAAGGTATGTTTCAATGTGCAAGATATGTCAATTGACTAAAAGACATGCACAAAATACTAGATTATACATGCCATTACTGGCTCTAAGAGTACTATGGACAAATTTGAGTATGGATTTTATGTTGGGATTACCAAACACACAAAGAGGTAATGATTCAATTTCTGTTGTTGTACATAATTTTTTTAAATTGGTTCATTTCATTGCATTTATAAGAAAACCAATGATGCCACTAGAGTTACAGAATTATTTTTTAATGATGTTGTGAGATTGCATGGTGTTCCAAAAATTATTACTTTAGATAGGGACATTAAATTTCTAAGTCATTTTTTGAGGACTTTGTGGAAGAATATTCAAACTAAGCTAAAATTCAGTAGTGCATATCACCTACAAATAAATGGATAGATATAAGTTGTGACTAGGATCTTGGGAAATTCATTAAGATACATAGTCAGGGAGAGGCCCAAGCAATGGGACTTGGATTTACCACAAGTTGAGTTTGCATATAATAGTTCAGTGAATAGATCAACAGGAGAATCATGATTTCAAATTATTTGTGGGAGAAATCATATGGGTATTTTATATGTTTTACAATTACCAATTGTAGATCAAATTAGTGATGATATAGAAGCATTTGCAGATTATATGTAGAAATTAAAAGAAAGAGTAAGGATAATGTTTTATGATATTAATGAGAAATATAAAGCATCAATAGATGTTATAAGAAGATCCAAGGTATTTGACTAAGGAGAGTTGGTAATGGTTTACTTGAAGAGAGACAGATTTCTAAAAAGCACATAGAACAAGTTAAAGTACAATAAAATTGGGTCATGCAAAATTTTAAATAAAATAAATGAACACGTTTATGAGCAGTAGGTTCTAAAGAAGAAGGAGAAAATAGTGTAGATTTTAGATATGAAGATAGTGATCACAAGACAAGGGAATTATAACATGTATTTGGTGTAGTGGGAACGATTGTAGCAAGAAGACGACATTTAGATTACTGAATGGGCACTAAAGAAGATTGAAAAAAGAAATGGCACCAGTAAAATAAAGTCAACTCATATGTGCTAAATTGTGTTCAACTAGAAGAGAATGGTGCAGAAAAAGGCTTACTTAAGTATGGTTCGGGTTGTAAATATTTCAAGTAATTCAATTTGAATTAATTTTGATTATTGTTTCAAGATCTTGGCCTATTGATAATTTTATTGTATTGATATTTTTGGGTTCATTATTCCATTTTAGCTATAGATATGCAAGATAAACAATATCATTCACATGTTCTCATTATGGTTTTGGATTGACCAACTTGCTATATTAACCTCAATGTAGCGGTAGATGAAAAATTAAGAAAATATAACCAATAAAATAAAGTGTCTTTCCCTAATGTGATTGGCAACCTCTTTAATTATAGTATAGCCTTCCCAACTAGAGGCATGGCTCCCTTATTTTGGGCTTACATAATATGCTTAAATATGATCAACTATCCATACTGATCTTATTATGTTAAAGTTATATAATAAATGTTGACCCTTAGATTTAATAGTGGAAGCTAAGCCTTAGCAAAGAATATGGAAAATTGTGATAATGTATGTGGTGTTATCATATACAAATCACATTTTCAGTCGTAAATTTAAAATTTAATAACTATGTTTGTTCCACTATATATATATATATATATATATATATATATATATATCATTAAAATTTATGTACACATCTAAACCCCAAATTATTTCTCTAATATTTGACATTAAGGAAAATTAGTCAAATATCATATCTTTCTTTTGTTTTATGTCATGTCATTAACATTAAAGGTTTGGAAATCCTAATTCCAATTAGTTATATTACATCCACAATGTTGTTCAAATGTTTTCCCTTGGTGTTGTTTCCCCATACCTGGTCCCTAGCTCACCATAAAAAATAATCTCCACTAAATTCAGTTTAGGGTCATCATCAACAAATTTATCTTCATAAAAAATAAAAATTAACAATTGGTCTCAAAAAAATTTGATTCCTTTGTGAACTTGCTTGGCTATCAAAGATTTCATCAAGGATCAATTCTTGTTAAATAAGGGATGAGGCTACAATCGATACATAAGTAAATTTGGCAGAATAGAACTCCTTGATGCTTAGATCTAAATCAAAATATTGGTCTATTAAAAAAATAAACAATTATATATTGACTAATTAGATTCATATTAAATGGAAGGCCCTATCTAATGTAACAAAAATTGAGAGAAGAGTGTTTAAAAGAATGAAAATAATTTAAAAATGTTTATTTATAGATAAATATTTTTATATTAAAAATTATAAGAATAGAATTTTTAGGAAAAACATAAATTTTGATATAAAAAAATGTTTATTAAAAAAATTAAAATTTAAGAATTTTGTCCAAAAAAAATACAAATTAAAAAATATATATTAATAAACATACCTTATACAAAAAAAGACTACTTTTAATCTTCTTTTTTTTCAATCTAAAAAAATAATCACATAATAATATTTGTGAAAGACAGTTCACTTATGTATATTCTCCAACCAACATACAAAAGCATTATTAAACTTGCATCTGAAATATTAATACTAGATAAACAATCTCAACTATTAAGTATTCTTATAATGAGGCTACTTAACAATGATCTAAACCTAATCCACAAAAACAAAAGCTTAGTTTAGGTTATTTCACTAACATTGATTCTTTGGTGTCAAAAATGAGCTCTTTTTATGTTTTGTCCTTTCATTAAAAAATCATATTCATATTTGAAAAAAGTATCATAAGATAAAACTTTTATATGTTATTTAGCTTAACATATATAAAATTATCCAATGAATACTCTATCAATTGTTTGAGAGGCAAAGCAACAAAGCACCACTCATCAAGTATGTTGATGAATTCCCACAAAAATAATATATCCATTAAAAACAAAAAATTTAAAATAAAAACCACATATTCAGATAGTGGGCACCTAACCCTCCAATAAGCTGGGAGATATTCAAATTTGTTCACTAACTTTCCTTGGAATATTGAAATGAAGTAAAAAGGTTTAGGTTTTTCTCTTAAAATCTTGAACATATTTGATGGCAAATAACATTAAAAATAGTAATGTCTCAAATCTAGTAAAAGTTTTAATATATTTTCAAATTTAGTAAACATCATTTTTATATACCCAAAATGAATTAAAAGAGGAGATCCTCAATGAAATGCCTTCGAATTAATAAAAAGAATTATATAAAAATCATCCAACAAAAAATAATCACAAATACTCGTAAATTATGGAGAAAGGGGCTCATACCATTAATGAACATGTAGAATATGTAGAAATGATGCTAGAAAGGATGTTACATGTTATCATTTATTTTTCCTCTAGTATTAAATAAATAACCATAAAATAAAATACATGTATCAAGAAAAACCACAAAAGAAGGCACTAAAAATCCTCGTCAAAAGTTTCCCAACAAGGAGATCAACACATGCTTCAAGACTATCACGAGTGTTTTGGAACATGACATCAATAGAAATAATGTTAGAAAAGATAAAAAATGTGGTACAAAAATTAAGGCTCTTTAAATGTTAAGATATTTTATAGACTAGCATAACTCTTGAAAAATATCTAGATTGTGCAATATATTGTGATCAGTTATTGTTTTATAATTTATATTGAATTTATAATAATAGTATTTCGAATTTAATATAAAAATTATTTTATCATTAATACTACAAATATTTTTATATTATAAATTATATTAAAAATAATTATTTAATAAAAACTATTATTATATATATTTAAATCATTGATTTTAGTGCTTAATCATTGTAATAAATTCTATAACCCAAATAAATTTATTAATAACCCATAAAAATATTTTAATTTAGATAAATATACTCGATCCAAAAGTATATTAATTTCTTTTAATTAAATCAGTATATTTTTTATTTAGAAATTACGAATCATGTTTCTAAAATTAAATTATAGGTTACCACGATGGATAACAGTAAAAATATATGACCCCCACCAAATTATTGTATCGAATAAAGGGAGGCTCTAATTCGGATTCCCACAAAATGTAAAGTAAAAGAATCTTGGAATTTCACAGTCGGTATCTCGCTAGATTTCATTTACAAGCTTCAATGATTATGATTCGAAACAAAGTCGTAGTTGGAATAAAA
>JARHVA010009216.1:0-135000 GCA_037957365.1 Torreya grandis | reverse complement strand
ATTAATATGATATAGTTCCCCATTGTGTACGTCACTATTATTAATAAAATAAAATAAAATAATTTTATCCGATATGGCATCAAAGTGGGTATAGCTAGGAAAATATGGTGTTTTTTAAATATAAAAACAAGATGAATTTTGATGATTTTTGATTACCATGATTGATGTGATGTTAGTTTTTAAAGAATTTTTAAATGATATTTATGGAATATATAGCACCTCAGTCTTGTACACTTGGAAAACTCAGAACATGGATGTTACTCTCAGTTCTAAACATTTCCCACTTTCACAAGTCTTGCATTTTCTCTATCTTTTGTTGACAACCCATGCCTTATATATTTCAAAACATTATTAAAATATACTTATCATCCATATCTACAATTTTTAATCTTGTTCCTACTTTTATACTCCATTGACACTAGTGTCTAGCATAAACACTTACATCAATGCAATTGTCTTGCTTTAACACAAGTGTTTAGTGCCTTAAAGTCATCTAATTTGCACATGAAATGTATCCTACTGGTTAGCCTCAATTATTTAGTGTAATTTATTACTCCTCAAGGATTGATATAAATATAATATCAAACCTCATTCATTCCTCACTTAGTAATACCATAAAATACCTAGTATTCATAACAAAAAGAATTCAAAGAACATTTAGTTGAGCAAAGCTTTAATATTTTCTTATATTTCCATAAGTCATAGGGAAAACACATATACAAGTCTAAAGTACTAAAATAGTATGCCAAGATCATGATTTTACAATTTATAAGTTAAGTCCTTGTTGTACTTGATTCCCATATATTGCATGATTGACTCAGAAGATAACACATATGAGAGAACTACATTAGTTTTAGGCCCTTTTCAGAGTACTAGTTATGTAGGAACCACTCATTAATAGAGGGATATTTAGGGTTATATTGACACCTTATTCCCACTAATCCATTTTCCCCCAAGGTCACCATGAAGAGGAAGAACTAAAAATTTACAAATTCATGAGGAGCGATAGTCTATGATCCAAATATGATTGCACCATAGTAGAGGAGAATATAAAATCAAAATCATCCAAGTGGTTACATCCTTTGAAAATAGGTATTTGTATAGGAAATTTAAGTTAAACCTAGATAGTATCGTCGATGCAACCATTTGATTATGGCACAAGTGTCCAAGGCTCTAGAGGCATATAATCTATAATCAGGAGAATATTCTAGAATCATCTTATTGTATATGTTTTATTTTATCTATATCCAACACTATGTTGGCATAAAAACTATCTACATATATTACCTATTTTTATTTTTCTTATATAGCTTAGTTTTACTTTTTATATTTAGCTTATTCTTAGTTTTAAAAATTGAGCATATTTTATATCTAAGTTTAGCACCCAAGTGGATTGTTATAGATATGATTATCACCCTTGTGCATTTAAATTTATTTATACCCCTTTAAATGTAATCTAAGGATCCTACTAAGTACTTATATCATCATTTTATGGTTAAATATTTGGTGAACCTGATTTGTGAACATCAAACCCTAAGTTAATTAGGGTTTTCTATTTTTTCTTTTTTTTTAATTATTGTACTTTCTTGTAATTTCTAAGAAATTTATTTGTAAATCAATGGAAAATTTTAATGCCAAAATTCATTTTCAAAGGGAAGATAAAAAGACATGATTATTCATCTCAATAATAATAAGGGTTTAACGGATGCATTTTTGTATGTTGCAAGAGATTAAATAAGTAATCAAAATAAAACTAAGGCTACTTAACCTAGTGAATGTGAGTCTTTGTATGCTACTAAAAATAACTACATACCAATCAATCAACCTACATCTAGTGGAATCATAGATTATGTATTCTACCCTATTTAAAAAAAAACTACTTTTATTACATCTACCATGGAATTACCAATTATTTCAACATAAATATTGGGTTCAATGCCTATTACTACTCAAACCATGTTTACATCCCCTTTGGTTACTACTCAAATTGTTAATCTAAATCACAATGGGTCTATATTTCAAACACTCTTTCATGTTATAATGACCTTAGAGGACAAGGTTACAAATATTGAACAAAATGCTTTAAAATCTCCTCATGCTATTGATTCACAAGATGTGTTGTATAACCCTCCTACACTTGAGATATATTTACACCCTTTTCCAATTAGTTTTGTTTCACCTAAGTTTCCTTTTTATGATGACAAATATTATCATGAACATCATCTTTGATCCTTTTATGTGGCATGCCTTGACTATGCCTCCAATGATAAAATGTTGACCCAATTATTTCAAATAAACCTCAAGGACTATGCTTTGAGTTAGTTTAATAATTTATCTCTCCAGTTTGTGAAAGCATTCATACTTAATGAATATCAATTATTGGCACACTTTTCCATCAATATTTCTAAAAAACATCATATGCTAAAATTTTCAAAATTAAATAAGGAATAAATGAACTTATAAATGAATATATCTTGAGATATAGGACAATAATAGCTAAAATGACCAATCTTATGGTAGATAAAGAGCTACAAGACATATTAAAGAAAAATTTCCTTGATCCTTTACATGATTCCATTATTTTTAACAAGTTAAAATATTGTGATGACTTATGTCATGTTGTGCGAACTATGAAATGAAACTTATTCATTAAATAATATCAAGTATGTATAAAACACACCAACTACATCTACATATTATACCAAGTTCACAATCAAACCAAAATAAAAGGTATAGACTTCTAAGCCTAAAAATGAAAGAACTACTATAGTTAATGTAGTTTCCTAATAGCTTAATCGACTTGTCTTTTGTAATGCACCAAAGAGATAGTTATCCTGTTTACTTGAATCCCTAGCTTTATTACTCCAATGATTACTAGAATGTTAGCTTATATCTCACCCTCATCCTATCAAGGTTGATATGAATTGACCTCCATCTAAATAATATGATGCGAATGATTATTAATATTATCATCAAGGACAAGGGCATTTTATGAACATATGATTTACATTAAAGCAAAAGATCTAGAATATTAACAATGATCAAAATCTTGCAATTTATGGTCATCCAAGGGAATTAGGTTCATAACCTCATTATCACTATAAACAAATAATATTTAACAATAATTTTTTGATACCATTCCAATAAATATCCAATAGTAAAAATGGTGTATAATTCACATCCTCCTCTATTACATTATGGGCCCACACTAGATGGGATTATTACACATGGTATAAAACTCTTATGTCTTACATGACTTATATTACTTTTGATGACAATGAGATTATGTATGTTGAATCTGATCTTTATTCATTATTCATTCGAGCAAACCTTGATAAACACCCTATATGTAGTGTTATGATTGATAATGATTCAAGTAAGAACATTATCACCATGATATTACCTGTGCACTTGGATTATACTCACCTTTATTTTTTCCCTTCTACTAGATCAATTAGAGCATTTGATGGGACCTCTCAAAAAGCTCTTGGAAAGATTTACTTACCTTTATAGGTTAGTCAAGCACATTTGGTTATTATCTTTTAGTTTATACCTTATATAGGCATCTTTGATATGTTATAGGGAAGACCTTTTATCCATACACTTCAAGTAGTTCCTTCTATAGTACATGGGTATGTTAAATACATTCATACCCATCGAATAGTTATAGTTTATGGAATTCAATATGAACATCCTCTTCAACAAGAGAAACTAATACCCAATGACTTAAATACAAAGACTACTAAGGATCACTCACCACAAAATGGTAAGTAACAAGAAATCCAATATAGTAGTTGGGTAGTGCTTGAGATACCATTACATCATAGACATATAGTGGATTCCATGAAATCCCCATCTACTATGCACCATGTTTTAATATCCATAACACCTACACATGTTACTATTATGGATATTCTAAAGAAGCAACAAATAACTCAATGTTGGGTTCCACAAACCCCTAATACTATTTTACAACCATAGAGTCCTATTTTACATAAATAGAGAAAAACTGATGATACAATGAAAAATATTAAACATATATGTGTTCCTTGATGACGTCACAATATTATTACGCCAAGTTCATAGAGGTGAGATATCTATGAACATACATTAGATGGCATCATAGGATTATATTTCCTTTTAAAACATTCAAAAATATTTTAAAAAAAATTGAAAAACATCAAAAATATAAAAACATTTTTAGCACTTGCATGTTCTATTGCCTCTTTGGCATATAGGTGTTAGTTCCATGTTGATGGATGACATATTTAGTTGCCTATATATACACACATATGTGTCACACTTATATTTTATTGTGATGCAAACACATACAAATACATGACTTATTCCTATTTTAGATGTTGGGCCTTCCTCTACTCATGTCAGATAGACATTGGGGCATACACTTCTTTGATCTTGTTACACACATGTTATATGGTTTGATGATCACATTTAATTATCACATTTGAACTTAAATATGTTCTTATATTTTCCTTTACCCATGATTATATCTTACAAATGGTACTTGATATGCTATACACATGATTATATCACTGAGTGTCTTTCCTTGCTATTGTATTTCGTATTTGAGAATTTGAATATGCTCATTTGTTTATGGCCCCAATGCCTATGTATGCTTTATTTTAAATTTTCATATGTCATTATTTATTGAATATACAATTTAAGATGTTAATATTTATTTTATGTTCATTTTAATAAGTCATGTCCCTTATATTTTGTCACATTTGAGCATGCCCCTTGTTTGTGGTCTCCTTGGACCATTATGTTTTGACTTGATTTTGAGTAATCTTATGTGTGCTCTTACTTTTCTTGTTAAGCTTGTAATAATTTTATCTAGATATTTCCATCATACTTATCATGTATCTTAGGCCTTAATATGATCACATTGGTTTTATGTACTTCAATATTATATCTACTTAGATGTGTTGCTTCTATATGATACATGTTTTCAATCAAAGATTATACAATTGTATTATCATTTTGAGGCAACATAACTACTAGTTCCTATATTTCCCTCACTTCAAAGGAATTTAGGGGGCATCAGGAATATTATTGGGGGCATGTCATAAATTCATGTTCTTCACACTTGAAATATTTCTTATATTCAATGGGGACATCATTTGGAAGCATGTTTTCAGATCTTATTTAGTATTCAACATCTCCATATTACAATGGGCGCATGTTTTAGAAACATGTTCTCAAAATTAGTAATTATATAGATTTTCATATTTCTCCATAAATAGTGGGCACATGATTTATAAGCATGTTATCCACACTTACACAATTTAGGGATTGGCCAATACAAACAACTATATGATTTAGATTCACAATTGTGGAAGAATTTTATACATTGGTACCATTGTTATACATAGTTTAACCATGAGATATATGTAAAGTGTATATGATATATAATTTATGTCTAATATTTTAAGATTCAAATTAGTTTCAGATTCTAAAACTCTTTTATGTACAATTACCATATCATAGACTTTTATGAACTTTATTAATCCAATATGTTGCAGTACTTGGTTCACTTTTTATAATGGTTTAGGTGATTAAATATCTCAATATTTCTAAATTTTCAAGTTGAAATTTATTGTATAATCCATCATCACCAATTTTTAAGTATGATTGGGTTGTATGGTTAACCTAATCTCAACTACCAATTTGTAGCTCACCCTTATTCCAAGGTTGGGGGTATGTGCCTTTCAACCTCTCTCTCTCTCTCTCTCTCTCTCTCTCTCTCTCTCTCTCTCTATATATATATATATATATATATATATATATATATATATATATATATATATATATATATATAATTCCAAGGTTGGGGGTACATGCCTCTCTCTCTCTCTCTCTCTCTCTCTCTCTCTCTCTCTCTCTATATATATATATATATATATATATATATATATATATATATATATATATATATATATATATATATATATATATATATATATCCTTGGATACATGCACTTTACAAATTTTTCTATATTTGTCTTAATCTCAATTTGAGAACCTTATAATGATATATATTTTCAAATCAACTTGTCAATAGGCAAGGAAATTATATCAACGCATAGGTGTACTCTTAAACCTTTCTATTTATATTTGAATAAATTTTAAGTACTTTTAATTTTATATTATATACTATAGTATGCTCTTGGCTATAGATCAGTCATCAACAAAGCACTCAAATTAGGGACACGCAAAGACAAGGTGTGTTATATACACCCAGGTATACATTCCTTTCCTTTAAACTTGTGATTCATTTACTACATTAAAGGGGGTATTTAGATGATATTTAAGGATTAAATACCACCTCATTTTTGTACACATGGTTAACCTTAATAGTGGTTATTAATCTCAATTTTGGACCTTTCATGCTTCCATATTTCTTGCATCTACTCTATCTTATGCCCCTTGGCGTATCTCTTAGTCTAAAAAGTCTTATGTTGATGAACTAGGACTCATATCTTTCCCAAAATAGTTAAAATTTATTTATCTTCCATATTTAAAAGTTTTGAGTCTATACCTACTTTCTTTTTCCTTAGACACTAACATCTATGACAAACACCTACCTCGATGCAAGTGTCATGATCTAATGCAAGTGTCGAATTCCCTAAAATTCATCTAATTTATAAATGAAACTTATTTTAATGGTTGGACTAAGTTAGTTTATGTGAGTTATTACTCCTAAGGGATTGATATAAATAAAATATTAACTCTCATTCATTCCTCACCTAATAATATTTGCAAAATACCTAGTATTCATACAAAAGAACATTCAATTGAGAAAAGTTAAACTCAATTTCTCCTATTTACATATTAGTCATTTGGAAAACACATCTATAGGTCTAAAGTACTAAAGGAGTAACACAAGATCTAATTTTAAAGTGATAATCTAGGTCATTGTTGTAATTACTTTCCACATATTACATGATTCTCACACAAGCTAACACAAGAACTACATTATTTTGAAGACCTATTCAAAGGATTTTCTATGTAAGGAACAATGATTGATAAAGGGTTCATTGGGGTTAGCTCAACATGGTGTTCATCCTAAATAATTTTCTCCCAAGGTGACCATAAAGATGAATAATTAGGTATTTTAAAATTTGAGGAGTGATAGTTTGTGACCCAAATCTAAATTCTCTAGATCAAAGGTGAAGACATACCTAGTAGTGTCTAGGTGGTCGCATCATTTTTTAGGAGGTGTTATGTATAAGAAACCTACATTGAATCTATATATTAACATTGAATCAATAGTTTCAAGATGATGTAAGGGTCTAGAGATCTAGATAAACTTAATCAAGAATAAGGAGACTCTTCAAGAATCATCTTCTAGTCTATTTTATGCATGGTCTAGATTCAACCCTATGTTATCATCATAACCAACTAAGTACATTACTTCTATCATTTCTATCTATAGCTTAGTTATAATTTTTATATTTAGCTTATTCTCATATTTATAAATTTAACATATGTTATATCCGAACTTAAGACCTAATTGGCCTATTGTAGATATGATTGTCACCATTGTGCATTATCATTTCTCTATAACCATTTAAATGTAATCTAAGGCTAACACCAGGTACTTATATCACCATTTTAGTGTTAAACACATTTTTTTATAGTTTGAGGTTGTTTCAACTAGATGATTTTTTTTATGTTTATTAGTTCTGTTTTTGTTTCCCTTTACTATCATAAGTGTGCACGCTAAGATATATTACTCATGAACCTATTATTTCACATTGAATTAAAAATATTTACATGGTGATCAATACCATCACCTTTCTATAATGCTTGAATTAGTTATTGTCGATGCCAATATCTCATATGATAATTTTAAACTTTATAGTTTTAATCATCAATCAATAACTACATGTCATTTTATTTATCCATTGAATTATAAAGCATACTTCATATCTAATATATCATGTATTTAGTAATACTCATGCAACCATATACATCAGACTTCCTTGTCATTCAACCTTGATGCCATAGATGCTATCTAACTTCCCTATTTTGTGGATTAAATTTATCACCAGAGTGTGGTTTTTTTAACAATGGAATATTTCATCCTCATGAATCATATATCAATTAAGATATATGTCACATTATTAAAGTGTGTCTAATAATTCCCAATGGTAGTGGTATACATATATTGCTTACTCTATCAACTCTATCATTATTATACATGTACTAAATTAACCATCCATGCAACTAATACATTAATCTATTCATTCAACTAGACATTTAAACTATTTAATTCTTCTTTTATTGTCTATGACACTATTATTATCTTGATATTAACACACATTATGCCCCTTTAGATTCTCCATTAGGATTTGTTATATTTTCATGGTATGGCTTAGTCTGGACTCCTATGTAATAATTTTTTAGTTATTTAGGTTTTATATTAAAGTGTTTATTAAGTTTGTACACACATATATTAGGAGTTAATAGTATTATCATTTAATGATATTTTATTATAGTTGTTATTTAAACATAGGTAAGTGATAGATTGTGTTATTTAATTAATTTAAACTATATATTGATGTTAAAAATCAATAGTTTATTATTTTGTATTATAGTAATTCACTTGCTTCAGTTTGTTGGTGTTAAAATGATTGAATTACTATAGTAAAAAGTTTGTTAGTGTTAAATGGATTGAATTATTTTAGTTCAAAATTTATTTAAATATGAATCATGTGTCTTGCATAGATTAGAAAAAAATTGATATAGCATATTTTTTTGTTGGTCAAAAACATCATCAAACATCAATAGATAAAATTTTTAAAGGATGTATTATGAAAAGAAAATATATTCCGTAGGAATGTGTATGTCCATTCTATGGGCATATTTATTCAATGTATAACATCAAATATAATAACATGTAGTTTCAATTATTTAGTTGAGCACATGGAATTAGGAGGAATTTGAGGAAGGAGGTCACCATATGAACTCATGTTCATTGTTAACAAAGAGATTGTATTTTATTATAGAGGGAAACCATAACACACAAAAATGAGTGAATTAATAAAAGGTTATTAATCATTAATAGTTTTAATGATGTACTCCATTTATAGTTAATTAAAACTTATTACAAAAATACTAAAGGCAAAAAAAATTTATAGTTGTAGCGGTAACCATTTTTATTGTATGTAATCAAGTAAAAATGATAAATTATAATGCATTCACATGTAAGGTTAATCAATGTTTCCATAACCCATTTAACCCATGAGGGGGACAAAATTAAACTATATATTTTTATATTTTTTTTGGTACTTTTATGTGTTTAGTGATGGTGTGTTTTTAATTCTTTTTGGGAATGATGTGTTTAATTCCTAAGAAAATAAAGTTCTGAGTAAATGTAAATTAGTAATTAATGTTTCTTAATTAGCCTACTAATTTTTGTAAACAAATATGTATTTTACCTTTTCCAAAAATAGTAAGAAGCGTAAAGAAAATAAACATAGCTTATTCTAGGCTAAAACAGATGAGGCAAGATTTATAAATTGTTGTATAGGGATGGAAAACTATCATAAAAAAGACCCAAAACTTTGTTTCTAGATTGGATCGGAGTACCAAATAAAGGACACCCTACTACTTGGCACTGTCATCCATTGTTCACTTCTGATGTTACTTTCCACTTCTGGTGTTGTTGTCCTGGTGGTCTAGATTTTCTCATTTCTATTTGGTAGGCTTGTGACACCCTGGTAGTGAAATATCAATGCTTGATTTTGTGTATACCTCATTATGTATCTTATTCAATATTCAAAACCCTTAGAAACTCCTAGTACTTAAACTCAAGTAGTAATCTTAGGAAATAGAGAAGGGGTTAATGTTTAAAGAATAAGTTGGATGTACTTCACACCCCATGTGTGGGCACACTGCCTACAAACTAATACTCCAAAGAGGGATCAAGATAATATAGTTCTCCCATTTGAAGTGTTTGATGTAATTATGTGATGTATGCAATTATAATACAAAACTATAATTTACAATGGATGACTAGGGATTGGTATGAGTACTTAAATAGGCTTGAATTGGGTTTGGAAGGATATATGCAGAGAATAGGGAAGAGTGTTTGCGTGTACTCGCTTGTAATCTTGTTATGAACAAGTGTCGACCCTTATAAATAGACATTAAATGGCCTTTTATAAGGAAAATGATGATCATGGGTTATATGAGCTTGAATTGGGATAACAAGGGAAAAGATAAGGAATCAAGAAAATGTGACCATTTGAGGCTAAAGTGAACTTGGACAATAGCACTAAAAACATGACACCCCTAAATTTTGGTGTTCCTATCCAATTTGGGTGTTATTATCCTAGGAGGATGAGACCTATGGGGATGGATCTGGGTTTGAGAGTGCTACCTGGGTCTCAAAAATCTAATTATAAAAAGCTATGGGTGACTATGAATCAATGAAAGTCTAGCCGAGAAGGGTTGAGTGAGCAAAAAAAAGGACCTATAGGTTGGGTGCTATTACCCATGCATAAGTCATCCAATTTTGCATTATATATGATTACATTTCCTACTCCTCCCCCCTTATTCTAGTGATGTAGTAAAGTAAAATACTAAGATAAAGGAAAAATATAAAGCATACCTAAACTTACTTGTAAGGGAAAAGCTCATGACGTTGTATGATGTTGGATGTGTGTAGAGAGAGCATTATATAATGTGTGAATCTAAAAATAAAAACATGAATTAGATCATTTCTTAATATATATGCTATATCTAAAATAATAACTTACAAAAACTAATTAAAAGAAGAGAGAGGAATGAATACACCTCACCGGGTACATGAACCAATATAAAACCTATTGTGGTGTTGGATTATGTTGAGTATATGTTGAATCAAGATTAATATCATGAATGGATTTGAGTGCTCAATTCCTTATATTGTGGCTAAAGAATAAAAAATCTAGCCTTTTGTATCCATCATTTCCAACTAAGTAAAGTTAATGACTCATGTGTGTGCTAATTATTGTCTGGATTATATGTCCAATCTCTCTGAATATGTGGCTCAATAATACAAAGGTTGGCCCTTTGGCTCTATTTTTTACCTATGAAGTGAAGCTATAAAGTGATAGTAGTATAGAATAGATGTCATGTGAGATGACTCATGGAGCCCATGGATGTGCTAAAATCGAACACTGTGGCATAGATAGCCAAATGTGTGCTAGAAACTAGGCCACTCTTGGCCATTTTGAAAGATGGAAATTAATCTTGTATGAATTCCACTTTAAAATTGATGTACTAGGCTTATATGAAAGCCAAAATAGGAACTTGGGTACTTAGAAAGGTAAACCTATATGAAATTTTAACTTGAATGTGATGCCAACCACCTGTAGATGGAGTAAGGAACATAACTACTAAGAATGCCTAGAGTAAACTAAACTTGGAAACTAAATAAGATCAATGTGCCATAAACATTGCCCCCAATCACTAATGTATAGAACATGGGAACATGGATTTTGATCTAGAAGTTATGCCAACCGCCTAATATGAATTGAAATTTAAAACCATCATGCTATGCATGATAACCCCCTATATCTAAGAAAAATATATTGACTATTCTAAATGTTTCTATTCTGATTGCTAGGAGGTTTTATCTCTATGATAAAGCTCCTATTTCATGCCCCCTCTTCTGAGGGTAGGAATGATGAACCTGTTATGACTGCCCTCAGGAGAAAAGAGTCTTGCAAGTGTGTTAATTATGAAAATATATATGATATAACATTTGATGTTTGCCAATATGTTTCAAGATATAACAATGTTTGTATTGATATATTGTTAGATCAAAAGGGGTATGCCTAGATAGATATAATAATGTGAAATCATGTACAATGTACTAAACTGGAATTGGAAATGTTAATTATTATTTTTTATTTCTTAGTTATTAGTTGGAGGTATGGATCATGATGTTCACCATGGCATCAAAGAAAGAAAGGTAAATGCATGATATAGATCATGGAATTACACACAATCAGAATCAAATAGCAATCAAGTAACAAGCAATAAGTAAGAAGAATAAAAATATGGGTAACATGCCATGCAAATAAGGGACATGGGCACATGTCACTCAAACTAAAGATAAGCATGGAAGGCATGTTCATATGCCACATACACATACAAGTGAACAAGCAAAGTTGGAATATAGTCAACACGCACATAGAAGAGTATAAATAGAGGGTATTGGAAAATTTCCTAAAGCACACACATGAATAAAAGCAAAGGACATTGGCAAATGTCCTAAGACACAAGAAGAGATAATCTAGAATGGGAAATGCAATCACACATGCTACACTAAGTAAATATAGTAATAATGTAATAACTGGAAAGATACAAGAATATCTAACTAATCAAAGAAAATATGAGTGTATGCAAAACAATTTTAGTAAAAGACTAGGTATATACTAAGAGATACATAATTGCTAGATATTAGTGAAATTTTGATATAGTATTATTTGTAAGATATAAAGTAATGTATATTATCATGATAACTCAGAGTGTGTAGTGTAACAATGACATAACCTGGACGGTGTAGTGATGTCGAAGATTCCCCCAATGGGTGTGTATATAGATGTGTGTCTCAAATTTATAAGTAATAATGCTCCCTCAATGGGTAGAGTGAAGCAATCAAGTTACTGGATGTCACTACACACACACAAATAAGATCATGTGAAGCATGGTAATGTAGATAATCGACAAATAATAGCATGAGATAATAAATGTAAGTCCTAGAATGATAGTAGTAATGCAAAGCATGGATTATGCAAATAATCAAAATGTTTTTGGTATTTTTAAATTATTTGAATGTTTTTATATTTTTATATAAGCTATGTACAATCAATTAAAATATATTATATACAATTAATTCTTAAAAGAAACTATGTACAAGTAATATTGTGAAGAAATGATACTAATTGATGAGTCTCAGATGAGACTCCCTATCGTGGTATCCTACATATAATAATGGAATTGTGCATGATTGTGAATCATGATTGAAAGGATAAGAATATGATTTTGTATATTTGGATTCATCATCAGTATCTTGAAAATCATAATAACCTATATTTTTCTACTCATCATTATCATCTTGATTTTTAAATAATGGAATGCTAGTGTTGATTGTTGTTCTATCTAGATATTTTTCTTTGATTTATTGTGTTTGTGAATGATTTGCCTTAGGATATTGAATAAAATCCAAATCTTAGTGATAAACATTATCATCTACTAGAATAGGCGTAGTAATACCTTGAGTATGCTTTGCCTAAACCTTGACCTTGATAATCAAACTATTATAGGTATCTTTGACAAAACCCATACTAATTTGAAATTTGACCTTCATTTTAGAGTGGTAGATTTGTATATTTTTCATGCTTGACCTATGCTTCTCATATTATTTATTTCTCTAATTTTACTTGTTGATCCTTTTGTTGTTTTGAGTTCTACATTGGTAACCACTTTTATAATGTTTCTAAATTTGACCCTTTATGAATGTGTTCTTGTGTTATTGTGGATTACTTGATTGATTTACCTTGTTTAAGGTCTGCAATAACAATCATCTATTGTATATGTTTTTTCAATGCCAAACATGTATCTGTGTGATGCCCATGCATTATATGATATACACAATAATATCTGGATCTTCTCATTGGATATAGAGGAGGTAGTTTGATCAAGTTAGATTTAATCATTTACCTTAGTAGCTCGCTCGAGCTCTTATTTTATCTTTGAATCCTTTCTGAATCACTAGTTATAGAGTTACTTTTTTGTTATTTGTTGTTTTGATGTGTAACATTTCTTGCAACCAATTGACTATGTGAAGGTGCATATACATGATGGACACTAGGGTGTCTTTGAATCTTTTATATTTTAATCTAATTTTTTAATATTGTTATCTTTTTATGTAATAGTTAATTATGCATTTGTAAATCTAAAATTATCTTTCTCATACTAGTGATTTGATTATTTATAGTATCACGAGTGTAAACCTTACTTCCAACTGAACATGTAAGCACATATGCTGAAGAGGTTTTGAAAAAAAAATAGGTTGAGTGTATGCATTAGGAATAATAGTAGAGGCTACCTCACCTTTTCGAGGGGTGATATCATGGACCTTGTTAGAGGGAAAGTATCTATTGCCCTCTTTAAACAGAGGAGGATAAGGGATTTCTTTCCTCTGCATAAAATATGACATTGAAACAAGAGTAGCCAAAGAGGCATATACATCTAGGTAAAAACTATGCATATAGGCTAAAATGCATGTAAGTGGAGTTATAAATTATATATAAATATGATTATAAATAATATTCCACATGAAAGATAGCAAACAAAGGATAAAAAGCTTGAATTTTTTCATGAATACATAAGAAAAAATTTCATATTCTATGACATTTATAATGCGTTTAGCTTAAAAAGCTTGAAAACTTTTCCACATGAGAAATAGGAAGTAAAGGGTAGAGATCCTGAATTTGTGCCTAAATTCATAAAGAGCTTTGACTTGTAACATAATATTGCTAACATTTTTAGCATGATAAACTTGAAAATTGATCCATATGAGAGATAGAGATTATGAAAATAGCATATTAAAATATTGTGTAATTTTAGCAATAAATGTTGTAATATCATCCCTTATTATGAAAATCAAGCATGAAATGCAAATAATGAAACTTTGTACTAACATATGATAGATTTGTCATTCATGTACATGATAGGGCCCAATATGGTTTCCTTGTTATTTGTAAGAAATGTAAGAAAAGTTTGTAAATAAATGAGTATCATTTTTGCTATTTGACTATGGATGTCAGGTGATACCTCAAGAAGCATATAAGAGCTAGTATATGTAACTAAGGATTTTTCAAAAACATTTATACAAAATACTAATTATTTTTTAATTTTAAATTGATTTTTTGATTTAGATATTTAACTAAAAATGTATAAAATGATTGGAATATGCTTGGAAAATAACTGGGAACTAGTTGATACAACTAGGGTTTGAAGAAATTTTTAAAAAAAATTAGTATAATAATATAAAAAAATTGTTATGAATTTTTAAAATTTCTCTTCAAAAAATTAGGAAAAATGTGAAAATATTTCTAAAATTAGCAATATATTTTTTCTAGTGGTTTGAAAGTGTTTGTATGCAAATAGGGCATAGTACGTCCAAACTAGGGTTTGACTGAATTTATTGAAGCTATTTCAATTAATTTGTAGTTTTATGATTTTTAAATTTAGTAAAAATCATGAAAATATTGCAAAAAATTATAAATAATTAACCTTAGGATTTATAGGGGTTTTGTGCAAACATTTGAAGTAAGTCAGGTTCACCAAAAGTTTTATTCTTTTTTTGGAATTGGGTATTTAATTCCTAAGAAAATAAATGTCTAAGTAAATTTAAATCACTAATTAATGTGTCTTAATTACCCTACTAATATGTGTAAATACACATGTATTTTAACTTTTCTAAAAACTATAAGTGTAAAGAAGTTAAACATAGTTTATATTGGACTGAAATAGATGAGGAAAAATATGGAAATTACTATGTAGGGATGGAAATCTATCATAAATAGGACCCAAAACTCTATTTCTATATTATATAGGAGTGTCAAACTAAGGACACCCTACTACTTGGCATTATAGTCCATTTTTTGGCACTATTATCCACTTCTGACATTGTTGTCCACTTCCAGCGCTATTGTCCACTTTCAGCATTGTTGTCCTAGTGTTTTAGCTTTTATGGGTTCTATTTGGTAGGCTTGTGACACCTTGGTAGTGAAATATTGAATCTTGATTCTGTGTGGATCTCATTGTGTGTCTAATTCAATCTTCAAAACCCTTAGGAACTCTTGGTACTTAAACTCGAGTAGAAAAATTAGGTAAGAGAGAAGGATTTAGTATGTAAAGGATACATTGCATGCACTTCACACCCCTTGTGTGGTCACAATGCCTTCGTACCAATACTTGAAAGAGGGATAAAGCTAATGTACTTCTCCCATTTGAAGTTTTTGGTGAAATTATGTGATGTATGCAACTATAATGCAAAACTAGAATGTATTTTAGATGATTAGGGATTGGTATATGTGCTTGAATAGGCTTGAATTGGTTTTTAAAGAATGTATGTAGAGAATAGGGAAGAGTGCTTGAGTGTACTTGCTTGTATTCTTGATTCTTTCCTAGATATTGAATGGCCTTTTATAGGGAAATTGATGATCATGGGTTAGATGAGCATGTATCAAGACAATAGGGGAAAAGATAAGGAATCAATAAAATTTGACCATTTGAGGCTAAAGTGAACTTTGATAACAATGCTGGACATAAGACACCCCTAAATTTTGGCAATCCTATCTGAGTTGGGTGATATTTTCCTAGGAGGATGAGACTTGGGGGGATGGATCTGGGTCAAACAGTGTTCCCTAGGTCTCAAAAATCTAAGTATATAAATCTATGAGTGACTAAGAATTAGTGAAAGTCTAGCTGAGAAGGGTTGAGTGAGAAAAAAAATGACCTATAGGTTGGGTGCTATTAGCCATGCCTAAGTCATCTAATTTTACATTTTTTATGATTACAATGTGTTATTATAAATATAAATTGTAAACAAAAGTGTGTGCTCTCATTTATATGTGTAGTGTTATCAATAATGATATGTCTTCACTATGTATGAACTTTAAAAATATGTTTTAGGTCATCACAATTATAAAAGTGTGTCTTTATTATTCATACCTCATGTTTTTATAAAAAAATGTGTGTTCTCAAAAATGTAAAATATCAACTAATGTGTGTGTCCTAGTACATAATTGAATTTATGATGTGTTCCCATCCAAAAATTGGTTGAGGTGTTCCCATTGATTAAAATATGTGTTGGATTACATATGTTTTAAATTTAGTTGTAGTGTTCACTTTCCTTATTTTCATACTAAGATTTGGGGATGTTATTTCAATATTCCTTTATTAGTGAATACAAAATATTATTAGTCCTATAAGAGGTTAGGTGATTTCTCATAATAACACACCACAAAAAATATGGATTTGGATATGGGATACTCCCCACTAATATGATATCATACCCACATATTTACCCCATTATAATAAATAAAATTAATTAGATTATTTTACCCTATACTGAAACGTAAGATGTTTATACCATTTTTATTTTTAGGCAGTTTTAAAAGGTTGAAATCAAGTTTCCCTATTTTTTAATCCTCACTATCATGATTTAATATGATTCAATATCATTCCAATCAAAATTAGTATCATTTATAACATATAAAATGGAAAGAGAAAAACCCTAAGGAAATGTTTTGGATATTTAGAGGACTTTTGGGAGTCTAAAAGGGTAAATAAAAAATTTATTAGTAGGATATTAACATTCAGGATTGAATAAAGGTATTATCATTAAGCCAAAGTGAATAGAGATCAAATTTTAAATGAAAATTTAAGTTAAGGGAAGATAATATAGACTTCAATACAAATAAAAAGTATTTAAAAAAGAGATAAATGTATGTAAATGAGCTAAATGCATTAAAAAATCACAAACACATTGAAACTATATGAATTGTACCAAAATTAGGTATGTAAACCATGGTAATTTCAAAAAAAATTATGTAGGTTAATGTTGAAGAAAATAAGTTGGTGTTAAATTTAGACTATATTCAAAGCATGTAGGATCATTTGGAAAATGTTCTTTATTTTGTTGCTCCAATGCCTCTCTCTTCACCTCTAAGGGATAAAAATTGATTAGAGGGGTTGAAAACCAAATATATATCTCATGTCATCACTCAAATAGTTATTTTGGCCTTGTATCATTCAACATCACTAGGGTGTAAGTGTGATTGGGTTGTATAGTTAACTTAATCTCAACTATTGGGTGGTAGCTCACAATTATTCTAAGGTTGGGGGCATGTGCCTCTCTCTCTCTCTCTCTCTCTCTCTCTCTCTCTCTCTCTCTCTCTCTCTCTCTCTCTCTCTCTCTCTCTCTCTCTCTCTCTCTCTCTCTCTCTCTCTCTCTCTCTCTATATATATATATATATATATATATATATATATATATATATATGAATTTTACATATTTATTTATATTTTTCTTAATCTTAGTTTTAGAGCCTTATAATGATACACATTTTCAAATCAACTTGCCAATAGGCAAGGCAATTATGTCAACACATAGGTATACTCATAAACCTTTCCCTTTTAATTTCAATCAATTTCAAGTACCTTAAAATAAGGATTATATGTACTAATTATATGTTGCAACATGTTCTTGGTTGTAATTCAATCATCCACAAAGCACTCAAATCAGGGACACGTAAAGACAAGGTGTGTTATACACACCCAAGTATGCATTCCTTTCCTTTAAAATAGTTATTTATTTACTATATTAAAAGGGGGATTTATATGATATTTATGGATTAAATAACACCTCATTATTTCACACTTGGATAACTTAGACATTGGTTGTTAATCTTAGTTTGAACCTTTCCTACTTTCACATTTATTGTGTCTTCTCTATTTTATACCCCTTGGCCTATCTCTTAGTCTAACTAGTCTTATATTTATGATATAGGCTTTCTATATCTCCCAAAATGCTTAAAATTTACTTATGTTCCATATCTATAAGTTTTGAGTATGTGCCTACTTTTATGTCTCCTTATACATTAACATTGAATACAAACACCTATGTTGATGCAAGTGTCCTGCTCCAGTGTAAGTTTCAAGTTACCTAAAAGTCATATAATTTTCAAATAAAACATACCTTTATATGTCTTTTTCATGCAACTGATATGGAAATAAGAGAAAACAAGGTTCAACTTTATGCAATTAAATATTATTTGAATGCTCTTTAGTGCTTAAATAGTAACCCAGTGGCCCAATTATTCAAGGTATAAGCTAGGTCATTTTTGTACTTACTTTTCATGTATTACATGATTCACACGCAAGCCAATACCATAACTACACTAGGTTGAGGGACTATTTATAGTATTTTCTATGTAGGCAAGACTAATTGATAGAGGGGTCAATAGGGTTGGCTTGACACCATGTTCCCAGTAACCCATTTTACCCTAAGGTCACCGTGAAGATGAAGAATTAGGGTTTTATATATTCATGAGGAGTGATATTCCATGACCCAAATATGAATGCACTATATCAAAGGTGAATACAAACTTAGAGTCATCTATGTGGTCACATCCTTTCTAGTAGGTATTATGTATAGGGCACCGATGTCAAATCCATAAAATAGCGTAGAATCAACCGTTTGAGGCTGATGTAAGTGTCTAGAGATCTAGAGGCACTTAATATAGAATAAGAATATTATTCAAAAATTATCTTATAGTCTATTTTATGTCTTTTCCATATTCAACATTGTGTTAGCATCAAAACCAACTAAATACATTACTTCTATCATTTCTATATATAGCTTAGTTATACTTTTTATACTTAACTTATTCTCAATTTTATAAATTTGAAATATGTTATATCTAATTTTAGGACCTAATGGCCTATTATAGATCTAATTATCACCCTATTGAATTATCAATTATATATACCCCTTTAAATGTAATCTAAGGATGACACCAAGTGCTTAGATCACCATTTTAGGGTTAACAACATTTTTTTGAGTTTGAGGTAGTTTCAACTAGATGAATATCTTTTTTAGTATTTATTAATTTTTTTTTGCCCTCTACTATCATAAGTGTGCACACTATGGTATATTACCCATTATTATATTATTTCACATTAAATTAAACATATTTTAATAGTGATTAATCCCATCACCCTTGTGCATTAGTTGAATTAGTTATTATCGACAACAACATCTTGTATGACAATTTTAAACTTTATAGTTCTAATCATCAATCCACAACTACATGTAGCTTTAATTATGCATTTAATTATGGATTAAACTACATATATAATCTCTCATGAAATTAGCAATACTCTTGCAACCATAAACATCAAAATTCTTTGTCATTTAACCTTGATGTCATATATGTTATCTAACTTCCCCATTTTGTGGATTAGATTTATTACTAAAGTTTGGGTTTTTTTTACTATGAGAGAGTTTATCCTCGTGAATTATCTATCAATTAATATAAATTCCACATTTTTAAAGTGTCCTTAATAATTCCGAATGTTGGTGGAATATATATATATTGCTTATTTTATCATGATTATACACGTACTGAATCAGCCATCCATGCAACTGATCCATTTATTCAAATTAACAATTGGACTATTGAATCCTTCTTCTATCATCCCTAACACTATCCTTATCTCAATATCCACATATAGTATGCCCATTTGGATGCTCCATTATGATCTAGTATATTTTCCTATTATGTCTTAGTCCTAACTCCTAAGTAATAGTGTTTTAGTTATTTAAGTTTTAAAATAAAGTTATTATTGAGTTTGTATACATATATCTTAGGATTTACTAGTATTATTATTTATTTTTAATTGATTATAATTTTTGCTTCAACATAGGTAAGTGATAAGTTGTGCCATTTAATTAATTTAAAGTATATATGGTTGTTAAAATTCAGTAGTTTATTATTTTATAATATAGTTTTTTATTTGGTCAAGGATTTTAATGTTAAAAGGATCAAATTATTATAGTAATAATATTTTATGTTAAATATATTGAATTATTTTAGTTCAAAATTTGTTGAAGTGTGAATAGTGTTTATATTATAGATTAGTATATTAAAAAAGATTGATATAGCATATTTTTTTGTTAATCAAAGTCATTGTCAAACTTCAATAAATACTCTTTGTAAAGGATGTATTATGTGAATAATATGTCATCCTTAGCAATGTGTATTTCCATTCTATGGGGATATTTAATCAATGTCTAACATAAAATATAAGAACATGTAGTTTAACCTATTTAGTTAAACACATTGAATATGGAGGAATTTGAGGAAGGAGGTCACCATATGGTCTGAAATTATTTTCTAACTAAGAGATTGTATTTCATTATAGTGGGAAACCAAAATGCACCAAAATTAGTATATTACCTAAAGTTTTGTTAATCATTAATAGTTGTAATGATGTACTCTAGTTATAGACAATTAAAATGTGTGACAAAAATACTAAATCCAAAAAATGATTTCTAGTTGTAGTGGTAAGCATTTTTGTTGTTTGTAATCAGGTATAAATTATAAAGTATAATGGATATAAGCGTGAGGTTCATTAATGTTTCCATAACCCATTTAACACAAAAGGAGGGCATAATTAAACTATATATTTTTATTTTTTTATTTTTTTAGTAATGATGTGTTATCACCAAATATAAATTGTAAAAAAAAGTGTGTGTTGTCATTTATATGTGTAGTGTGATCAATGATGATACATCTTCACTAAGTATAAAATTGTAAAAAAAATGTTTGAGGTCATCAAAAATATAAAAGTGTGTCTCTATTCAATTATACGTCATGTTTTTTTTATAAAAATTGTGTATGTTCACAAAAATTTAATGCATGAACTCATGTGTGTGTCCTAGTTCATACATGGATTGGTGATGTGTTCCCATCCATCAATTGGTTGAGGTGTTTCCATTGATAAAAATATTTGTCGACTTACATATTTCTTTTAATTCATGTGTAGTGTTCCCTTTCCCTATTCGCATACTAAGGGATGGAGATGCTATTTAAATACTCCTCTATTAGTTAGTACAAATATAGTATTAATCATGTGAGAGGTTAGGTGAGTTATCATAATAAATAACCATATAAAAAATGGATTTGGATATGGGAGACTCCCTATTGATATGATATCACACCCATTTATGTATCTTATTATCATGAATAAAACTCAATTACATTAATCTACACAATACTAACATGTAAGATGTTTATACCATTTCTATTTGTAGTTGGTCTGATAGGGTTGAAATCAAGTTTCCCTAATTTTTCATCCTCACTATCATGATTTACTATGATTCAATATCAGTCCAATTAAAAGTATGAATAATATAACATATAAAACAAAATCATTTTAACCATATTTAAACAATGCATCAAAAATATAATCCATCATGTAACACTAGACTATTTAAGATATGAATATAAGGACAGGGCTAATATTATCATAATATTAAATAAAAATAGGATATATATTGAATATTAAATAACCATATTAGAAAAACATAGAGGTAAAGGGAGAATGACACCCTAAAGTTGATACATTCAAAAATAAAGGTGTTTTAAAAAATTACAAAAATGGTGAACAAATGTTCAAAATAATGTGCCAAATAGGTAAAACCATAGTAGAAGGTAAATAGAGATAAATGCAATACATAAAAAGAACTTAGATTTTCCTAGTGTTGAAATGATACCATGGATTGCAAAACAAGAATATAAATTAAAGGAGAAAGGAGGAGAATTCTTAATTAATGAAATTGACACACATATTTATTAACATCAATTGGAAATGAAGAAAATAATGTTTTATAACTATGTATAAGACCTCCCAAAAACTAAACTATGTTTTTTATGATTATTACATTTGTACTACACTAAAAAAGTTTGTCTATATTTGTATCGTAGAGAAGGTGGTAATTGTATTTAAATTTTGAATCCTCCTAAAAAAATGCATCTATTTATAAGATAAGTTTAAGACTTTCTACAACCCTTAGCAAGTAACATATCCATAAAACCCTATCTTTTGTTGACTTGATGATGCAAAGAATTGTTGTAATGTATTATACTTGTATTTAATCCTAGATTTTCATAATATCACAAGACTAAATAAAATATGAAAGATCAGTGTTGTACACCACCTTGAGGTTTGACATTACTTAACTTGCATGCTTATTAGTAGGGCTCATATAATTTTACCCTTATAGTATCTCATCTCCCTAAAATAATCAATGATAAAGATATATGCATCTTAATGAGACCTTATTTTAATAGATGTATGCAACCACAACACTTCAAGAGATTATGAGGGCATAATATAATCATGTTGTAGGCTCCTTACAAAGTGTAAAAAATATGTGATCAATTTACTTATTGATTGAATGGATTAGGATACATGTGGACATAGAGGCTTATTTGAATGAAAATTATAACACATTCATGTGTAAAACAACCATGAGTAAGAGTGAAAATGATCAATTGAGATGTGGGGAAGAGATGGCAATTGACACAAATGACCTAAAAATATTTTGACCATTTTTATACACCCATAAAAGTGGTCAAACCACTTTTTTACACCCATGAAAATGGAAAGATAAAAAACCCTAAAGAAATGCTTTTGATATTATGAGAACATTTGGGGGTCTAATAGGAAAAATAAATATTTGATTAGTAGGATCTTGACATTCAAGATTAAATATAAAGGTATTATCATTGAGCCAAAGTAAATAGAGATCTATTTTTAAATGAAAATTTAAGCTAAGGGAAGACAATATAGAGTTCAACACAAAGGAAAAGTATACAAAAAAAAGCTAAATGTATGTAAATAAGATAAATGCATGAAAACATGACAAAGACATTGAATCTATATGACTTGTACCGAAATTAGGTATGTAAACTATAGTAATTTCAAATGTTTTTATGTAGTTTGAAGTGCAAGATAATAAGTTGGTGTTAAATATAGACTATGTTCAAAGCTTGTAAGATCATTGGGGAAATGTTCTTGGTATGGTTGCTCCAATGCCTCTCTCTTCACCTCAAAGGGATAGAACTCTATTGGAGGGGTTGGAGACTAAATAAATATCTCTTGTCATCACTTAAATAGTCGGTTTGGCTTGTATCTGCCTTGAAGGCACTCACCTCCTTTGATTAGGGTGGAAATTGGGCTTCTCCTCATCCAGAAAATTTCTTGAGCTTGGCTCTAGGCATTTCACCTATCCGAGCCACTCTACATGGCACTCAAATTCTTAACTATGAAAATGCAAAGGCACAAAATAAAGCAAACAATGCAAACAAAGATATGGAATCGTTACTTAAATATGATGATTTGTTAAATTTTAATTGAGGAAATTGAATGATCAAGGTCCGTCCCTTACTATTAGCATTTTTTTTTTTTTAATTTCTTAATTTATTATTTTTTAAATATTTTATTAATCTTTTGATTTGTAATGTGAATCACTAATACTTCATTTAAGATATTTGCATTATCCTTTTTATTTTAAACCTAATTTGATAGACTTCAAATTTTTTTCATATTCTAAAATAATATAATTTTATTTTAAATTATAAAGAAAGAGACTAACCTTAAAATTATGGGCGAGCTCTCGACGTGGTAAACCTTAAAAAGTGTCGTCATATCCTTTCAATTATTTGCAATTAAAAGGTAAAATCGTACGACAAAACAAATTCCCAAGGAATCCGTAAAGATACATCCTCAATAGTATTAAACATTCGCGATTTATGAAGTCTTTTCCTTTTCCTCAACACGTGAATCTTATCGTTGGCGAGTGATCAATATCTAAAGAGCAGTCGAAAAAACATCCAACACTTCAATTTGTGTCATGGCAGACTGATTTGCGAAGTCTTTTTCTTTTATTTTGAATTATTGACCCACGATAAGATATGTTTTTGGGCGACATTATAAGAGTGGTGATATGATCCAATTCCCCGGATATGCTTTCACAACACTCCAATTTGTACCTTCCGGCCGTTCCCGACGGTGGGTCTTACTAAACAATAAACCGAGTATTTTAGCTTGCGCAAGCTGTTTTGCCGCATCTGCTTAAGATGTCGACTTGAACTATAATCAGTTTCAGAAAAGTAGCAGATACCTCATTTCTGAAGGTTCTTTGAGCTCCCTGATCCATCCCTTTTTATGATCATGTGTGAGATATTTACACTGGTGATCGAACTTAAGATCTACGCTTTTACTCACTAAATCAAAGACTTGTCATAAGGCTGCCGAAAATTAATCCCTCATTCTTTGCAAAGTAATGAAGAGTTCTAGAGTCCGCCCTCGAGATCAGGCTTCTTAGTTTATTGAATTCTGTGCAATTTGGATAAGACCTCGGTTGAAATGGAACGAATATAAATGAGGGAAGGCGACCAGTAATTGGGTGGAGTCTAATGGTTATGGTTTTATGGTGAATTGATTCCTTAATTATAATTTTTTTTTTTTATATTTTATTATATAAGTATTTATATACTTTTTAATTAAAATAATATGTACATTTAAATAAGGGTTTTATTATTTTATTTGGATAAATAATATAAAAATTATGAATTTATATTAAAATTATTATATATACTATAAAAAATTAAATAATATAATTTTAAATATTTATATATATATATTTATATATATATATATATATATATATATATATATATATATCATATTGAAAGTTGTTAATTTCTTATTTAAAATTAAACATATTTTAGAATACATTGTATTCTTTCCATATATATTTAAGTGTCAATTATTTGAAAATACCAATTTTATTAATTAAATGAGAGACACAAAATCAAAATTCTACACCATGATAGTATGTTATAGAAAATAACATATCCAAAATTACATGCAATTAATCTTTTATTACATCTTATCATATTCAAAATTGAAATATTTGGCTCCACAATTTGTAACATTAACAACTTATCTCTTTCATTAATTGCATCCACCTCTAAAATTGATAATTCAAATAATTTGTAAGCCTCTCCATTCCCATTCATATTCAAAATTCAAAATCCAAAATTAGGTTATGAGACACAATATCTTTATAAATAAAAAATTCTAGACCAACAAATATTTGAATTGCAAAGTTATTATTAGAGTTTTCTTTATTGGGAAGTATAGTGTCACATTCAAATTCAATAAAGTAGACTTCAACTTTTCATTACACACGTTCGAGGTGAGCAAAATAAAGCTCTTCATTGACATAGCAATAAATAATTTTGTTTTACTAGCTTTCATGGATTTTACAAAGAAACACTAAATGTTCAAACAAAGAAATGTTTGTTTGGATCGAAAGGTATTTAAACATAGGATGGAAAATTGCACAGTTAAATTAGTATACAAAAACTTCTTGTTTAGATGGAAAGGTATATGAACTTGGGATGGAAGACATATGCTAGTACTTGTATACACATGAATGTTTTATTGATGATGACATTGCTTTTTAATGATGCATATGATTAATTCATACATATTCTTAAACATATCAAAATTCAACACTTAATTAAGTATTTTATTAATTCACACATATTCTAATACATTTCAGAATTCAATGGACATGTTAGAAGACACTTGTGTGATTAATATGCTATGGCCATTTTTGAAGATGCCTAATAAATTTTTTTTCATTAATGTTGTAATTAATTACACTATGCACACTATCAACAACCTTTTTAGCATGTCTTATTCAAGTCATTCTCCCTTAAATGTCATGGAAAGCAAATGTTTGTTATTGTTATTATAATAGTTTTTACGTGACTTTACATCTAATTCACTTTTACTAGTATGTTCATGATAGCCCTCAAGGTTTTCATTCACATACCATTAAATTTTTTTGTTGTTATATCAAATTGTATCATTTTACGAATTCAATGGCCATGTTAGAAGATGCTTGTGTCATTAATATGCAATGAAGGGCTATATTCAAATATGTTTAGTGTGATTTGTTTCTATTAATGTGGTCAGTTAATGTTACCAAAGATAAACTCTATAACTTGTTAAAATACTTTGTTCAAGTCACTCTCCCCTCATAGTTATGTAACCCAATTGCCGCATCTACTTAATTAGTATACAAAAAGATATTGTTTATTTGGAAAGGTATTTGAAATTGGGATGGAAGACATATGACAATATTGGGATACATAGAAATATATTTTTAATGATGAAACTACTTATTTAGTTATGCATATGATTAATTCATACATATTCTAACATACTTCAAAATTCAATGGGTAACAAAATGTTGGTATACATAGAAATATTTTTTTTAATTACTAATATGATTATTTAATTATACATTTGATTAATTCATATATATTCTAACACATTTTAGAATTCAATGGGTATGTTGGAAGATGTTTTTATGATTAATATGCAATAGATATTTTCAAAAATCCCCAATAGGCTTTGTTTCTATTAATGTCATGATTAATTCTTCCATGTATGTTATCGAAAACCCACTCCATGTGTCTTATTCAAGTTACTCTCCTCTAAATGTCATGGAACCCAAATGTCTATTATTAAAATGTCAAATTTTTTCATGCCTTAACATCTGAGTCACATTTACTAGTATGTTTATGATACCTTTCAAGGTTTTCATTCATGTACCAGTAAATGTTATTAAATATGTATCAAACTATATCATCTTTTGAATTTAATGTTCATGTTGTAAGATGTTTGTGTCATTAATATGTAATAAAGGTCCATGTTCAAAGTTACTTGGCTATTTCCATTAAATTGGCTAGTTAATACTATCAAAGATAAATTTTACAACCTATTCAACATGTTTTGTTCAAGTCGCTCTCCCTTCATTGTCATGGAACCTAAATGTCTCATATGCCTAATGTAATGTTTCAAAAATATTGTAGTGTTACCATATAGGAGGGATGAAATGTTACCCATTATTAAACCCACAATGTCAGTATTTGAGTCAATATTTCTTGGTAGTTGGATGAAATCCCTCCAATTTGTATTCACATACCAATAACTTGAGATGGAAGACTTAAAATTTAATAGTATGTCAATGGAATATATAAAGGTGTTCATTCACATGCTAGTAAATTTTACTCTCTTTGTATCGAGATAAAGTTTTCTAGTCACATATTAGTAAATGTTATTGTCTTTGTATCAAATTTATGATTTTTATTCATATTTTAGGAAATGTTATTTTTTGTATCTGAATTCATGTTGTTATGTTATTTATATATGTGACACATTTGTATTTCCTTGAATTATAGTGTTATTTTAATCATGTTCAAGGTTCCATATTAAAATTTCAATTGCTCACAATAAATGTTTGATGAATAGTGATGGAATATAATAGATTTTTATGAAAAAATCATTGTTTAATAGATATTATGGATTTAACATTTTATATGGGTGAAATGTTACCTACCTTAAATAACTTTCAAACTAAACGTGTGTTAGTAAATTCATATTTTTGTGTTATTTATATCCCTACCTATAACATGCAGATGATATAATGATTTTAAAATTAAGGACAATGTTTATTGTTCCTTCCCTTATCTAATCTGGTGGGCTTACCTGATAACACAAACTTGAACCACCTTGTTTGTCATTTTCAGTTTGTCATAGGTGTGAAAAATAGTTGGAACCCAAATGTGTAATGATTTTTATAAATTTTACAAATAATAATATATAAATGAATACTTTATCTACATTGGATTAAAAACCTTTGCACTTGGCCACCCTGTTGAGTTAACATGGATCATGAAAAGAGAAGGAAGGGCCATATTGGAAGATGAGTATTCATACGACTCAATGTTCACTAGTATGTGGATGAATGCTCTAAAGGTTTTCATCTACATACCAGTAATTGTGATTGTATTTATATAAAAATTAATATTTTCATTCACATACCAGTTAATGTTGAGTTAGTTATAACCAATGAAATCATTTTAATAATGCATGTTATTATGCTATTTATATATTGATGTGAAGTCATGTTATTGTGTTATTCATTCTCATTTGAAATTTAAACCTACTCTTTACCATAACTATTATTGACATGTTTTTCATTCTATTATCATTTAAATTATCCATGTGCTATATTTTTTTATTGAAGCTTAATTGTTGTAAAGGGTGAATGTTTGTTGGGATGCTCAAGAAAATTTTACAAACATTGTGTTTCTTGACACTTTTTATGTTTGCAGAGATTATAATTTTTTTTAATTTATTTCATTTCTTAACATATTATATAATTGAGGAAATTGTAATACTTTTATTTTCTTACATTGATCACATTCTGGCTCATAACATATTTATTTTGATTCTAATATTTCTATGCCTTGTATTTCTTAAATGTGTTTTTGATGTTTGTTTTCTATGAGTTTGTGCATTATTCAATGCAATGTTTCCCACATTGACCAATTTTTATCATTTATCTCACAACCATGATGTCTATTCATTAATTTCATCCTCTCATTGTTGAAGTAGGCTGTAAATGGACCAAACACACTTAAATTCAAAGGAAACAATTTTTAGCTAGTATGTGTAGGCAATGTAAGTAGCTCAATCCCCAACGTTATAGCCTCTTCAATTTTTTCTAGTGTAACATGGATGTTGTACCCATAAAAATGAAAAGATGTATATTTGTATCTAATACTCCTACTATAAAATATATGGATAAATTATGTATTAAGTTCATAAAAGAAAATTTATCACCCAAACAGGGGATGGGAAGCCATACACATACATTTTTCATAGCCTAAAATGTAATTATGTAACTAATTTTTTTTATTAAAAGACGTAAAACCTATTTATACTCTGCTTAGCTTTATTGATGTATGCTAAAATTGTGATCCATTATATAATCTTTGAGATTATTTTTGGCACACTCTTTACCCATTTTTTGGCAATGACTCACATGCCATAATTCCTTCGATCTTGCACCCATGTCTCATCATAATTTCATATTTTATGTGGCCTTTATTAATTTTTGGGATACATAGTTCTCAATTTATCATAAAAAATATCATTATGGATGGCCTTAGTATCACGTCCCTATATTTATTTAGTCCCTCTATTATTCACAAAGACAAATCAATATTCCTCTTTCTGAAGCCTAGCCATCATGACTTGATGAAGACCCCAATATTGAAAGTTTTGGGCCTAGTTTCACATATTTGGGTAATGTGTGCATTGAAATTTAATACATACAACCCATGACCCATGTATACCAAGTCCTTGCACTACTACATGATCTGATATTATTTTACATTTGATAAAATAGTGGGTGGTCATCTCTTGTTAGTAGTTGTTAATAATTTCATCCAATTGGACAAAGTGCTTGGTTTCATGCCCTAATTTAATTTTTAATATTTGTCAAGTAGCCACTTTTTTATGCATCCAACATTTCACATTCTATATCATCATTTTTCCACTCTCTACACTAGTTGCAAAGTGTTGGTCTTCAATAAATTCATTCTCTACCTCAGTAGTCAGTTGATCTTAAGTAACCTCCCTTTATTATTGGTTGGTAGTGTGTTATTTTTCTTTAACCTATTGATAAACATCAACAAGGAATTTTATTCTATTATTTGATGTGAATTTTTTTCATCATCTAACAAATTGCATCTTCTTCTTACCTTTCCCGATGCTGAACTAAAATAATCAACCAAATATATATGTAATCTATAATGGAATGCAAAACATATCAACAACAACAATAGAAAATAATATTTGTAGCATTGAAAATTTAAATCAATAACACAACAAACATGAATTCATATAAACATCACAAAAACATGAATTCATAGAAGGATTTGGTTTGATACATATGACTCAACATTTACTGGTATGCTAATGAAAATCTAAAATTTGATACAAAGATAATAACATTTATTGATATGTGAATGAAAAACTTTATATCATCCATCCACATACCCATGGCTATTCAATCATACAGACAAGTGTCTTCCAACATGTCCCTTAATTTTTTATTAATGATCCATGTTAACTCAATGGGATGCCTAAGTACACAAAATTTTAAGCCAATAGAAAAAATATTGTTCAATTTGTATATTATTATTGTTTAAATTTATAAAAATTATTATAAAATGGTCATCATTTTATGTGTATGTCAATGAAAATCATAATGTTGATAAAAAGACAATAACATTTAATAGTATGTTAATGGAAACATTCATTTTGATACAAACACAATAACTAATAATTATACTGCCAAGATCACCTTAAACATTTATAGCAAATACTTTTAATACTTTTCTAATCTATCCAAGACACATGATTCACAGTTAAATAAATTTTGAACTAAAATAATTCAATCCATTTAACACTAACAAACTTTTTATTGTAGTAATTCAATCATTTTAACACCAACAAACTGAAGCAAGTGAATAACTATAATACAAAATAATAAACTATTGATTTTTAACATCAATATATAGTTTAGATTAATTAAATAGCACAATCTATCACTTACCTATGTTGAACTAACAACTATAATAAAATATCATTAAATGATAATACTAGTAACTCCTAATATATGTGTACACAAAATTAATAAATACTTTAATATAAAACATAAACAACTAAAAAATTATTACATAGGAGTCCAGACTAAGCCATACCATGAAAATATAATAGATCCTAATGGAGCATCTAAAGGGGCATAATGTGTGTGAATATCAAGACAATAATAGTGTCATAGACAATAAAATAAGAATTAAATAGTCTAAATGTCTAGTTGAATAAATAGATTAATGTATTAGTTGCATGGATGGTTAATTTAGTACATGTATAATAATGATAGAGTTGATAGAGTAAGCAATATATGTATACCACTACCATTGGGAATTATTAGACACACTTGAATAATGTGACATATATCTAAATTGATATATGATTCATGAGGATGAAATGTTCCATAGTTAAAAAACCCATACTTTGGTGATAAATTTAATCCACAAAATAGGGAAGTTAGATAGCATCTATGGAATCAAGGTTGAATGAAAAGGAAGTCTGATGTATATGGTTGCATGAATATTACTAAATGCATGATATCTTAGATATGAACTGTGCTCTATAATTCAATGGATAAATAAAATGACATGTAGTTATCGATTGATGATTAAAACTATAAAGTTTAAAATTATCATATGAGATGTTGGTGTCGACAATAACTAATTCAAGCATTATAGAAATGTCATGGTATTGATCACCATGGAAATATGTTTAATTCAATGTGAAATAATAGGTTCACGAGTAATATATCTTAGCATGCACACTTATGATAGTAAAGGGCAACAAAAACAAAATTAATAAACATAAAAAAATCATCTAGTTGAAACAACCTCAAACTATAAAAAAAATGTGTTTAACACTAAAATGGTGATATAAGTACCTGGGTTAGCCTTAGATTACATTTAAATGGTTATATAGAAATGATAATGCACAATGGTGATAATCATATCTACAATAGGCCAATTAAGTCTTTAGTTCGGATATAACATATGTTTAATTTATAAATATGAGAATAAGCTAAATATAAGAAGTATAACTAATCTATATATAGAAATGATAGAAGTAATGTACTTATTTGGTTATGATGCTAACATAGGGTTGAATCTAGACCATGCATAAAATAGACTAGAAGATGATTCTTGAAGAGTCTCCTTATTCTTGATTTAGTTTTTCTAGATCTCTAGACCCTTATGTCATCTTGAGACTATTGATTCGATGCTAATATATAGATTCGATGTAGGTGTCTTATACATAACACCTCCTAAAAAATGATGTGACCACCTAGATGCTACTAAGTATGTCTTCACCTTTGATCTAGAGCATTTAGATTTGGGTCACAAACTATCACTCCTCAAATTTTAAAATCCCTAATTATTCATCTTTATGGTCACCTTGGGAGAAAAATATTTAGGATGAACACCATGTTGAGCTAACCCAAATGAACCCTCTATCAATTAGTGTTCCTTGCATATCAAATACTTTTAAATGTTTAAGGTGATCTTGGTAGTATAATTATTAGTTATTGTGTTTGTATCAAAATGAATGTTTCTTGCGTAGCAAATACTTTTAATTAGTGTTTTTTAATGCCACATAGTTTTAACTATAACCTTAGTGATTTAAACTTGGTGAAGAAGTCTTGTATCATATCAAAGTCACCTAAGCTCAAACTAATGATCTCATTTTGCAACTCATGACCCCTCATTTCATCATCTTTTCCAAATAATTTATCTAAAAGTTTACACACTTGATTTGGATTTGTTATAGATTTTATTTGAAAAATCAAGTTAAAAGACGTAAATATGCATAGTAAACCATAGGCTTCATCATTTTATTTTTATGACTTCACCTTCTTTGTGTCAATTGTTAGTTCAATTTTTTTACCCATCATGATTCAATGTAATATTTTGCTCCTAAATAGGATTTTCACTTTGACTTTCCACTCGTGATAGTTTAGTGGTGTAATAATTAGGACAAAACTAAAACCCATGGTACAAAAAATAAGTATTTGTCAAACCATGTGCATTATATACTAGTAATATTACACCCACTTTAATCTATAGAGGTTTAAATTTACAAGGCACTACAATATAACCAATGCATAGATATTAAAAACCTTTAATTTTTTTTTTTAAATGGCACCTCAAAAAGAGTAGTAGGCTGAAAGTTATGTAGGTTTGAATGTTTTTTTCCAACAAAATATTAATGTTCCCTACCTTTTTATAAAAAATTTGGGTGTGAAAATAGTTTGAAAAAAATTTGTGATAACTTCCCATAAAAAATATATGCCCCCTTGGCGTAAAAGTTAAAAATTTTAAATTGTCTATTAGCAAGGGCTTAACTTGTGCATGACTAAGGGTGAAGACCAAATTTGGGTCCTTTACCCCATCACAAATTGATCGACGTGATTGATGTGGGTGTTGTATCATCCTCTGAATGGCTATTTTTTATGAATGAGTAGTGTTGCATTTCACTATCTTAAATTTGAAAATTGTACACATGTCACAAGGAGTTCACATTCTTGAAATTGACATCTTGTTGGCCTTTTTTGGACCTATGTCATGTCTAGGAGTCTTGCCACATCATCATGTGCTAAAAATATATCCTCCTGACCTAAGAACCTATGAAATCCTAGATGCATGATGGGTGTTGATGCATCTTGATCCATGTCACCATCGATTTGATAGTTGGGCCAAACAAAATTCATTTTGCCTTATTATCAATGGTCAGGTTGTTGGGCCTTAGTCCCCATAAAATCACTTAGTGAAAATTTCATGATCACACATTTATGTTAGTCGAGGTTGAGTGGTAGGCATTGGGCTTCATGGATCCACCAGGTGTATAGCATCCATCGTTGTATGACAAAGGGTCTAATAGAGTGACCTTTGGGCTGGTAAAGCCATGAAAATGCATGAACATTTATGGCCCACATTAATGTGTGGAAGAGGGCCTAAATAATCCAAAAAATACTTCTAAGTCTTGAATTATATAGAAAGTTATTGAAAACCCAAAACTTTGAAGATCTATATGTCATTATGTAAATCTAAAAAATGCCCATTTCATATTTTTAAAAACACAAAAAACCCCAAAAAATATATTTGTATTTAAGAAAAAAATGGTATGTAATTTTTACATTTTTAAAAAAACACATTCAAACCCTCCAAAATTTGTAAAAAAATAATTATCATGAAACTAAGTTATGTTTACATCCAATCCTAGAGTTTTATCACCTTCTAAATCCATCAAAACTATCTTTTTTAAAATTTGTAGACCCTAACTACATAGATCTACATGTATTTTGAATAAATCCCACCAAACCCTTGAAAACTAAAATCATGAAAAACACCTAAACAAACTAAATGCTACATCTCACAATAGGAACAATGGGGTTTGGCTAGTAGTAAAGCTCTTATATCATGTCAAAGTGGGCCATAATCAGATCTATTATATAGACTTGAATACATGGATAAATCTTGTATGGAGTAGTGAAACATAAAAATTAAAATTAAAAATAAGAAGAATCTTATCTTCACAATAAAAAAATTATATAAAGAATAATTAACATCATTAACCAAAAAGTACATTTGAAGGTTCCTTATATAGGTGTAAAATAGACAATTCCCAAAATACTCATGCATGCCAGTGTTATTTTCCATAAGGACCTTTATTAAATATAATTAATTTTGACTAGAATATGTAGACAAGACCCAGTGGGACAAAAGTCTACACCGATAATATTTTGGGGAGAGTGACTTGAACAAGCCACACCAAATAGGATGTGATAGTGAACATGGAAGAATTGATAGGCCACCATGCATATTCAAAAAAAATCATTTCATATTAATAACACAAGTGTCTTCTAACATGGTCATTTAGTGCATGTTAATGACACAATCATGTTTTAACATGGATAGTGACATTAGAAAATGATGTCGTTTGATACATAAATAATAAGATTTACTACTATCTAAATAAAAATATTGAGGCCACATCGTGAACATATTTGTAAAATTTTACTTAGATGTAAAGTCATGGTAAGAATATATTAAAATATTACCAAAAATATATTACAAACATGTAAAATAATTTATAATATTGTGGGTTCAGTTACAGGCACAAAACACACATTTTGAAATAATTTTTCATCCCTCTAAAATCTTGATCCTACAAGTTTGTGAAATGTTGTAGATGGTTGAAGAGGAGTAAGGTTTCTAAGATTGGTTTGGGAGAAAAGTGACAAAAATCCACGTTGAACATGTGGTTTATGACATGAATGAGGACATTTATAGGTAAAATTAATGTAAACAAAGACCATCAAGCACCATTATAAATGGCCCATCATTACATATTAATAACCACACATCTTATAGCATGTCCATTTATTTTTTATTAATGATCCATTGTATCTTGATGGTGAGACTCAATGCACATATTTAAGCCAATTTAAATAATTAATATATTGTGAGCCATTGGTCAAATTTATCAAAATAATTGGACATTGTTGTCCTAACTATTCATTACACCTAAAAAATTATGTCTTGGGAAAACCATCAGATGAATTTTAAGAACATTAAAAATTATCTTATACAACTTATTTAGAGTAATAACTAGTTAAACTATGTAAATCCAAAATAGTGATTTATAACATCAAATTATTAAAAAATGGTGGGACACCAAAGTTAGGGGTCCCAACTACTAGTCCCCTTCCTCTAATGGTACACAAGTTTTTTGGACCAAGCTTGGCACTTTTCAACAAAAAAATAAATAAAGAGTATTTAATCATAAGGGAAGAAACATAAAACTTAATCACGTGACATGGAATTTGATCCCAGAATGTGTTTTAGGGTTATGATAGATAAGAAGCTTATGTAAATGCCAATTTATTGGAAAATCAAGAGAATTCTTAGGTAGATTACTTGGTGATAGATAACTCTGAGGATACTTAGCATGGATTGAATGGTGTAAGGAAAGGTGTGACATGATTTTATTCCTTTCCATAATCATCCTAATTAACCATTAATTTTTTTCTTCCCCTCATTATTTTTCCCCCATCCATATTTTAGGGGGTGATGTGTGGGTTATAAATTATATTGTGTGGATTTTTTTTGAAATCATTGCTTTGTATGGAATGTCTTGTCCTAGGGAATATGTAATAATATTCATTCTAAATTAATTTATAATGATATTGATACCTCCCTTCATATTTTTTGTGAGTTGTGTTGATTTATAGTTTGAAAATTAATGTGAGTTTTCCTCTGTACTTATGTTGATCTTCCTACATCTAATTTGTGTACTAACATTCTATGCTTATTGGATAGATTGGTTTGGTAGATGAGTTAGAATAAATGGATATTATTTTATTTATGTATGCATATAAAATGGAAATGGCATTTCAAAATGTTATTTTTGAAGTCATGGTGAAAAATATTTTATTCAGATCTAACTAGTACAATTATTAGAATGATTTGGAATGTGGTGGGTGTTTTATATAAAATTTTAATGAATGTGATGATTAACCCTAATTCAAATAAATTTAATTGAATATAACATAATTTTGTAAACCAACTTGTGCTTAGTAAAATGAAAACCAAATATTGAATTGAAAATAGTATAATTGAATAGAAGAAGACTAACAAATGAATAAAAAGGAAAAACTAGCTATATATTGTCTAACATCTTATTATGTAAATTGATAGATTATTAGAATAGATAAACAAGGACTGATAATGTAAGTGTACATAAACTAAAATTGAAACTAATAAAGGATGGGATCATCCAACTTGGGATAGGATCATTTGCTACTATTTTCACCTAATGGATGTTTTTAACTTAAAGGGAAAACCTTGAAACTAGGGAAAGATCATTTTTTTTTTATTAAATCATGTCTATGAATATATATTTGATCTTCATATATGCATGAATAACCTACAAATAGTTTATTTTAATTTTAAAACCTAATAGGGCTTACAATGACTAAAAACATGCAAATAGAAAATGAATAGTGTAATAGTCTGATCTAACCACAATCACCACCATGATGGCTTAATGATGCCTTTGTATCCAATAAATTTATGACGGAAATATATCCCATGTAGTTCTCTAACTTAGAGTGAATTATGAAATTGTGTTCCTTTGAATATATGAATGCATATAGAGATGGATTGAACACTTGATCATGCTTTGCTTCAGATTTAATAAAATAATCTTTGAACATGGTTGATGACTACTTTCAAATGATTAAAATACAAATTATAAATAATAGTGAATATTTTCTTAACATACATGTTAGAACCCCACTATTTTCCATAAAAATTACATAATTTCTTTAAGGTTAATATATATAACCTATATATTCATCTGTATAATTACTATTTGACTAATAAATGTATATAAATCAATAAATTAATAAATGTATCAACCCACTTGTTAAATATGAACCATTTTGTTTTCAAATATCCTCTAATAGATTACAAAAATATTATTTCTCATAATATAAATAATGTAAATATTCAATTAGATAAAATCATTGATATAGTCTACAAATAAAACAATAAATAATCATGTAACCATGGTCTTTATAATATTAATAATTATCTACAAATATCATAGCCATTGTTGTGATGAATAATCATTAATAATAATGTGTATTATATATTACATTTTAGTACAAATTTGAACATAAAATATATCATGTACATTATCAAAAATGAGCCTAAAATAGGTCAATCATCCATAAAAATATACATGAGTGTGATTACCAAATGATTCAGTAGTTGAAGAGAGGGAGATCATCATCCGAGTGTTTTACCTCTAACCATCGACCGTCATTATACCACAAACCTCCCCATTGGGAGTGGCCCTTCCCATCAAATAGAGGTAGATAAAAACTATGTAGATATCAATAAATCAATCAAAACTTGTGTATAATCATTAATACATGAAATAGTCTCATAGACCATGGACAAAAATCCTCTATCTATTATGCCATTAACATACATATTTAAACTAAAAAGTACAGTGAAAAGACAATGTCTCAGCTATAACATTACTTTGGCCAAATTTTTCATTATATATATATCAGATCTCACTTGGATCCAAGTTAATTCTAGCAATAAAAAATCCTTTCTAATGAATCATAATATAGCAGATGATATCAGGGGATAGACATATGAGTTGTGATTCTACACCCTCAGATATCTATCACCTCTTATCATATGAAACATTCTTATTAATTTTCAGATATATATTCAAGTTATAATAAATAAATATTGTACCATACACTAGTCCAATAAATAATTTAAGGTAAAAGCAATCATTATTCAACTATTTCATTATAACCAATAGCTCAAACTCAACAATGTCCTTTTTAGGTTCTTATATATTCAAATCAGGAATACATATAGGTCTATAAAAAAGAATCCAAGATTTAAGATATTATATCAATTTTTATAACATATCTTAGTTTAAAAATCACATTATACATGATCCAATAATATCCAACAAAGTTAAAAATATAAGCCAAATGAGTCTCGAGATAGCTTTTAAAATGTAAATAATGTATCTTAAGCTTATTTTATACTTCATTGACAACTTTGTCCTTCATGGACTTATTCCTTAATTTCCTCATTACATGAAATTATCATAATTTAATTGATATAAAATAACAATCTATAAATTTTTCATAACCATGATTTTCCCTATTTTTTATATGTATTAATGAACCATTAAATGTTTAAATACATCTAATAGTGTGCATTTAACATACATATATTAGCTCTTCATAATTTACTTGTTTAAAAACATATTAAGAATTGTTAAAACTAATTGACAATCGTCCCATTCCATGACATACTCACTTATATAATTTATACTCAAAATTTCTAATTTTAACCTATATCTATACTAGTTCATCATAAAGGAAACAAATATATGGTCAAGTTTGATATCTCAATGATAGTTTGACTATGAATTTTCATACATAGATGAATTTAATCAATTATATACGTATTTATACATATACATTCATTTATGAATACAATTAAATAAATTTTTGAAGAACTATATTATCAATTATCTATTCTCATATTTCTTCATTCTAATTGAGAATATATAGGTTTGCTAAATCTACATACATACATACATATGTATGTATGTATGTATGTATGTATGTATGTATGTATGTATGTATGTATGTATGTATGTATGTATGTATGAAGTTCATATGTAGCAAATTGAGTTCCTATAATTAAAATTTATAGCTATAGATCATTTTTCTCTGATGTTTATACACATTTAGAAGTAAATATGCCAATAGAATAATTATATTTTCATGTTCCAAACAAAATAATATTTTTGTATCGCCCTTATATAACTTGAAAATAAACACAAGTGCTCAAGTTGTCTCCAAATTAAATTAACTATAACTCGTTATTATGAATCATGTATATATGTTGAGTCTATGTGATATTTTTATCTATAATTTAAATTATTTAAGTAAAACATATGCTTGATTCAATATTATGTAATTTTAAGTTTATTTTCCCACATTGTAATTTTCCCAACATTATCTATATACAAGGATAAAATAAAACACAAAATTTTCCTCCTAATGGTTTCAGGAAAATATTATGCCAATTGTAATTTCACATCTAATATTTGTTTATGTTTAGGCTTGTCTATTTATAAATACCTAGTTTTATTTTCAAAAATAACTTGGCCTCATATCTGTAGGCTTATGGATGGACTTGAGTTCCATTCACAAATCTATAAAGATAAATATGTGGGTTTTAAATAAATTAATAATAAAAATCTACCATTTCACACATTCAGATAATGTATAATAAAAACCCATATCAAAGAACCATATTTTTTTGTTAAAATAAGTGTGCAATCAAATAATCCAATTTACAAACTCAAGTTTAATTGACTTAGTTCTATAATGGATGTCATATAATTATTTGAAATGGTGTTCTTTTCCATTTTCCTACTGAGATTTTTTCTCCCCTCTACTACATTATAATTCTCATCATTTTTTCTCTTCTTTTTTTTCCAAAACCCTATCCATGTTTTCCATGACTGGTCATCTCTCCTACTAAACTGCAAGTGCTCCATTATGAACTCACTTCTAAATCTATTTGATTTTCATGCTAATATTTATATCTTGCAGTCTATGACCTAATTTATCCATGGACACCACATGCAACTCTTCCATCCTTATTGAATGGCCAAGTCAACTCCACATAGCAAAAACCTAATTTCTTCCCTTTTGTATTTTTTGGCAATTTACTATTAGCATTAACCAAACAAATTCAAAATTTTAAAAGTTATTTTTTTAAATAAATTTCTTTGGGTGATTTCAACCTATTTTACCCCTCCCCACTTTATCAATAGGAAGGGGAAATAAGTAAGCAATAAAATAAGTAGATAAACACCCAATACTTATATAAGATAGAGTGCATCTAAGGGTAACATAATATAACTTAGTTTTTATAATATTTTAAGAAAATAAAACCATTCAATTAATATAATTCAAATACTATGATAATCAAGACAAGTGATGAACAAAGATAATGCAAACATGCCTTATTCATTGTAAGGACAAACAATGCAAGAAACATTTAACATTTTAGCAGAATGCTCAACAACATTCATTTAACATAACATAATAAGAGTGTGGTGTGTGGGTTTATATGGGTTTGGTTCAATTCTCTCAATACGCAATTCTAATATATACACCCTCATATTCAATGATACTCTCCCTCTATAACACGTTTTAGGGTGGGATAGTCTTACAACCACCTTAATCAAACAAAATGTAGTTAGTCAAAGATTATAACAAGAAATCAAAAATTTATTATATAAAATTATCAATTAATTTCTGTAAGGAAAATAAATTTTCAAATTAAATCATATTCAAACATGATCATAGTACATTCATAACATATGTAAATGTCCTCCAATATAATTGATCGTGAAAATAAATAATATGACTTCCAATCATACTGTATAAATATATAGATCAAACATGGAAATTACTACTACAAATCATTAGTTCCATATCCTCTACTAATACTTAAGTAGTTTTTGTAGAGTGGGACATGGTGAAATAACACAATATTGTAAGTATGCCTTTGTATTAAAATTTCCAAGTGGTTGAATAGGTGACATATGTGTTCCTTTATATCAATCCTAAAATTTCAAGTTTTTGTAGAGAGGGTCCAAATTTTAAAAGTTTATCATTAAAAGTGATAAGTATAGAAATGTCCCATAGGGGACATAAATGTGAGCCACTATTATCCCTTAATGGACATTTTTGAACTTAATGGAAACATGTGGTTTTTGGATCACAGATCATTCATATGGATGCTTAGGGATGTTTTTATAAATTATTACATTAATGTAGGCACCATATAACACTTTATTATATATATATATATATATATATATATATATATATATATATATATATATATATATATATGCACTTAGGATAGAGTGAGAAGGAAAAATAGGTCATGATTAAGTGCTCAATTCAATTTATACTAGAATAGAACCAAAACTAACATAAATAAGTATTTGTGAACAAATTAAGTGAATACATTCCATTTCCCTTCCTTTAGTCTATAGATGAAATTTTTAGAGTAAATGAAAAATGTACTTTAGTGTTTACATCACACTTTGCCTTTAGGAAAAACTTCAAATAACGTAAGGTGTTTCAATGGAAAATCCTACAATAATTTAAAAATAGATAATGGTTGTATGTGAAACTAAAAATTAAAATGTAAATAAATTTTGAAAAGATTAAAAATAACAAGTAGTACACTTTTATGTGTGAACCTAATATTTATATTTTGACTTTGCTTGTAGATGATGATTACTTAAAACATTGGAAACGTGGTGTTTCTTGTGAAGTTCTTGGGGAATAATCATTCCTTGGTATAACAAATGTAGAATTAAAGGGTGATAAAACCACAAATTGAATTTAAAATTACATAAAAAATAAAACCCATTGACGGACACATAAACCTCAATTTATTATGATGGTATTTGTAACTTCAAGATGTGAAAAATGTTGAAATCTAAAATGGATTTATAAACATAATGTTAGTGGGAACTAAGCCATTAAGTTGTGCATTATGCACTTTAAATAAATCAAACATTATACATTTCTTGTAGATTCAATTGTCACTTTTTTCCTAAATCATCAAGATCAAAATAGAATGTACAATGTCCAAGCTCATACATGTCCACAAATAGAAATTAGTATTGAAATCATGACATGAATTTCTATCATGCCCCTCAAATTTTGAAAAATAACATAGTTTACATGAATCTATATCATACCCCCACTAATTAATTTATAATATTATACCTATATGTAGATGTAATTTAAAATTTATGTTTTAAGGGGTAGATACATAAATTAGTAGCACAAAAAAATTAATACAATTAAAAATATAAAACATTTTATGTAAAGGGTGTATGGACTTTTCAAAAGGGTGTATTCCCTTTTTAAAATTAAAAAATAAAAAATAATGCAAAATAAGGGTCTGTCCCGACCCTAAATGGTGGATGCCCTTTGGAATGCAAAGGAAGCACGCCCTTTGCAAAGGGCGTGCATCCTTTATAAAGGGCATACGCCCTTTCCAGCTATAATTTTTTTTTTTGAAATTAGAGTTTTTTGAAAGACATGTATATACATGTGCACGTACGCACGCACGCGCGCGCGCGCGCACACACACACACACACACACACACACACACACACACAGAGAGAGAGAGAGAGAGAGAGAGAGAGAGAGAGAGAGAGAGAGAGAGAGAGAGAGAGAGAGAGAGAGAGAGAGAGAGAGAGAGAGAGAGAGAGAGAGAGAGAGAGAGAGAGAGAGAGAGAGAGAGAGAGAGAGAGAGAGATAGTGCATCCTTTCTAAAGGGCATACGCCCTTTCCAACTATTTTTTTTTTTTGAAATTAGAGGGTTTTGAAAGACATGTATCTATATTTACACACACACACACACACACACACACACACACACACACACACACACACACACACACACACACACATATATATATATATATATATTCACACACACACACACACATTGCAATTAGAAGTAGTTGTTAATCACTTTGGACTACAAATTGTTTGTCCATGTTTGGTTTTTTTTTAAGGATATATTTATTAAAATAAATTTTAAGTATAAGTTTACATTTAATTTTATATTACATTTAATAAGTATAAAAAATTAGGGTCACTCAACATCTTCTAAAATTGATTACAGAGCTATAGGAATTACCAATTAGAAGTTAGTTTTTCAAATTTCATTTTAGCCAATACTTAGTTTTCAAATTTTTAAGATCAAAATATGGAATGAGAAATGAGGTTACAAATCATGTTACATATTTAATAGATCTATACCAGTAAATATTACATGTATGTTTTACCTACTTAAGTATTACCTATCTACTTTATATACTTGATTATGATCTAATTTATTAAATAATCGAGCCATGGTTTGATCTCAAGGAGTATACCATACCTAAATACAAAAGCAATCCCTTGATATTTTCTATTACCTACTGGTGTCAAATTAAGTGCTCCACTTACTCAACCTAGTCTACTTCAAGGTCCTTTAGAAGCTTGCTTACAATTTGGTATCTTCCTAACCATAAATTATCTCTTGGTCTATCATAAAAGGTTTTCTAAGTATTGGTATTGAAATACTAATTACCTTATTCTTTAGTATTATCTCTTAAATTTGTATCTTCTTTATTCATATCAGAAGACACTTTCAATGACATAAAATAGGGTACGCGGCCCCAATATAGTAATCTATCTTTAAGAAAAACCCTTATTTGACTCCCAAAGTACTTAGTTGTACATCCTCACTTATTTAAACAATACTATGAGAGTTTCACTAGAGTTATTTGAGTCAAGTTTATTAGTGCATGAAGGACCTCAACTCAAAACTTAGATAAGAAAAACTCTACCTTTCATAGGCCTATTAGGCCAAATTCTACCTATTAAGAAATTGATACAAATAGGTCTAAAACTACATTTTTTTTGTACTCATTCAATACAAAAACCTAATGAAAATATCAAGAAAATAATACAAGAAGCATAGGTGTCATTACACAAGCTCAAGATACCAATTAGATCACCATATTACCCAAAAAGTTGACTAAGTCCTAAGCACTGCTACAGTATTGTGTATAAACATGTTTGGTCTTGAAAAGGTTTTATATCTCATCAAATTATTTTTATAAATATTTATTAAGACGTTTGGAGACTATCTCTGAGGATAAGAAACCAATTTTCTTTATTGCTTTTATAAGAATTAGAATTCAATGGAAACTCTACTCTTTAGGTCTGGATGGCCTAATCTGCTTACTTAAAAGGATATTTAATTAGATTAACTATCAAATGCTTTAAATAACTTTAATTTTAAGTATTATATAGTTTTTATACTCAATCAACAAGGTTAGATGTGTACTATACTTGGAGTTTGTTATCTTTGCCTTGGAATCTTCTTATAAACCTTGTAATCAACTTAGAAAATTAACTTTAACTAATGAGTATATCAATATGCATAAATGAATAGCCTATATCATGAAACCTATAGCATATATATAGTAATGATATAGTCATTCATACATTACATCTACCACATACATGGTACTACATGTAGGTATTTGGTTGCTCATACATGACATCTTCTTGTGGTTGTGATATGGTCACTCATATTAGACATAAATGTAGTAAATACCCTAGTGCACTCAATTTTCACCTAAACCATTAACACCTAACCCTAAACACTTAACCTTAACCTAAACCCTAATCCATAAACCTTGAACCATGAACACTAAATAATATACCTAAACCCTAAAATGTAAGCCCTACACCTTCAACCCTTAACCCTAATACATTAGCCCTAAACCAAAAAAAACTCCATAAACCCTAAACATATAAATTTAAAACATTAAACCCTATACTTTATACCTTAGACCCTAAACCCTAAACCCTAAATTTAAGTCCTTAACCCTAAACATCATACCATAAACCTAAAATCCTAAACCCTAAAACCTAAATGTAAGCCCTTAACCCTAAACCCCAATCCTAAAACCATAAACCATAACTCATAAACCTTAAACATCAACTCCTAAACCTAAAATTATAAACACAAATTAAAAAATGAAAACCTTAAAAACTAAACTTTAATCCCTAACCATAAAACCTAAACCTAAAACCCCAATGCCAAACCATAAATAATAAACCCCAAATCCTAAAACCTAATCAACAAATAATAAATCCCAAACCCTAAATACTAAACATTAAGTTCTAAACCCCAAACTCTCAACCAAACCCCCAAGGCTAAAACCATGAACCTTATACCCTAAATCGTAAGTGTGATATCATAAACCCTAAACCAAAAAACAAGCCCTAAACCCTAAAATCTAAACTCTTGTTCCCTTGAAATATAAATCATAAATACAAAACCTTTAATCATAAAATATAAATTATAAGCCCTAAATCATAATCCATATGCCATAACACTAAAACTTAAACCCTAAACACTAATCCTTATAAAATAAACCCTAAGCTGTGAATCTTGAACCATCAACCATAAACCTTTAACCCTAAATTTATAAATCATAAACGTCTCTCCATAAACCATAATTTGAGTTATCACCTATATAAATAAATGAGAGGGTTCATTGGATAAGTTATATATTGAAAGGATAGGGGGTATTAGATAAGTCATAACTTGAAAGGATATGGGTCATTGTACCCTATATATAGAAAGGAGTGACTAGGGACATTTATGTAAAAGGCTTAAAGGTGGATTCAAGATGAATTCCTAAATAATTTATGGGGTTTTTAATTAGTGGGTATATCAATATTCATAAATGGTTAGCCTATATAATTCAACTTATTATACATATAATAATGATATAGTCATTCATACATTACATCTACCCCATACCTAGTACTACACTTAGGAATGTTATCACTCATACACAATATATTCTTGTATTCATGATATAGTCACTCATAATAGACATAAATGTAGCTAATCACCCTAGTACACTTTATTTACACCTAAACCATTAACCATAAAACATAAACACCAAGCATTAAACATTAAACATTAAAAATACTTTTTGGAGACCATTCTACAGAGTAATGATGCAAGCATTGGTCATTCAGCTCAACCACCTCCCCACTTTCCTACAATAATTCTTACACAAGTGAAAATATTTTAATAAAAGGAGAAAACATGTCATAAAAAAATTAATGACATGCATGAAAATAATTTATACTCATGACCCATGTCATTCTTTGAGAATAATTCATTAACATGAGAAGATCCAAAATGATTTGGCCCTTTTGCTCAATTATTTGGAAATAACTATGTCTTGAAGAAGGATTTCACCTCATACGAAGCAAGAATAGAGAGGTAATTTTTTATCTATAATCATTTTTCATCATTCCTCATTATTCAAAATGAATTTTTTTCATGAAATTTCAAAGAGGATAATATCTTAGTTTCACCATGTAAATCATTCAACAATCTCCCTATATTAATCCATCATGACCCTATCTAATCTACTAGAAATGAATGAGAATAATCACCATAGTGGACTCTAATTAGAACAAAAATAATTGAAACACCATTCAAGATTTATCTAAAAAAATTATTGTTAATTCTTAGACAAATTTATACTGACTACTAAATTGGAACACACTCTACTAGATGATGGAGTGACTAGGGATGATGAAAGAGTGATTAGGTATGATGATGGATAGTGATGGAATGGTTAAGGATAATGAGAGATGAGGATATATGAGGAGGGGATGATTAGAGATTATTAAGGATGATGAGGGTTGATGAAGGAATGATTATGGATGATTAGAAATAATGAAAGATGATGAAGGATTGAATAGGGATGATAACAAATGATGATGGTTAATGAGGGAGTTATTAAGGATAATGAGGGATTATGAGAGAGTGACTAAGGATGATTACGGATAATGAAAGAGTAATTAATTATGATTATAGTTGATGAGGTTTGATGAGGGAGTGTTTAGGGATGATTAATGATAATTAGGGATGATGAGGGATGATGAGGGAATGACTAGGGATAATGAGGGTTGATGAGAGAGTGATTAGCAAAAAAGAATGATGATGATAGCCAATGAGGGAGTGATCAGGGATAATGAGGGACAATGAGAACTAGTGAATAAATGAATACAGATGATAATTCAATATGAGGGTTGATGAGGGAGTGATTAGGGATGATGAAAATTAATAAGGGAGTGTCTTATGTTAATTTGGAGTGGTAGAATATGACTTTATTTTACGTGACTTTGGAATAATGCATGAAATTGGAACTAAAGAATGCATGGATTGACCATCTATTTGAGATTTGTTTTAGAGTGAATGGTATCTTTTTAGAATGAAATTGAATGGTTTTTTTTATTTATTATATTTTCAATAGAGTTTATTATGGTTATTATCTACATTCATGTCTAGTATAGGTTATTGTATCATGACTATAGTAAATGGCATGTATGAGTGAATGCATACATATATGTAATAGGTATGTGATAAATGTAATGTATGAGTTACCATATCATGACTATAGGTATGTTATAAGTTACATGATATATGGTATTCATTTATTCATATTGATAGACCCATTCATTAAAAAACCCACAAATTATTTAAGAATCCACCTTCAATCTCAGGTATTCAATTGGGTAGGCCATACTCAAGTATGTAAAGTAGGTAGGGAATACTCAATTAGGAAAAATATGTGGGATAATCAATGGTATAAATCTATTACATACGTAACATGATTTGTAACCTCATTTCTCATTATATATTCTAATCTTGAAATTCATAAAACTAAGTATTGACTGGAATAGAATTTGAAAAATTAAATTCTAAATGGTAACTCCTACAGTTTTGTAATCAACTTCAAAATATATTTAGTGGCCCCAATTTGTTATATTTAGTAAAATAAATTTAAATTATAATAATATAAAATAAAATGTAAACTATATCCTTTGAAAACACCAAACATGGAAAAAAAATTATAGACCAAAGTGCTTAATAACAACCTCTAATTGCAACACACACACACACACACACACACACACACACACACACACACACACACACACACACACACACACACACACACACACACACACACACACACACACACACACACACACACACACACACACATCTTTTAAAATGGCATATGAAATCACACGTCCTTCAAAAGGGCATATGCCCTTTTGAAAGACGTGTGTGTGTGTGTGTGTGTGTGTGTGTGTGTGTGTGTGTGTGTGTGTGTGTGTGTGTGTGTGTGTGTGTACACACACACACACACATCTTTCAAAAAGGCATATTCCCTTTCAACATTTCAATTTTTTTTACATTTTTTCTCCAAATATGCTTTAGGTATAGGCTTGGGGAAGTCCAAACCTAGCTTAAAACTAGTCATGGAGTAGCCCACTTAGTTTCTAGGAAATTTAAGAGTCTTTTTCACCTTTGTCAACACATCTAATTAGGTAGATTTTTTATTTTTATTTTTAAATTATATGGGTTTGTAGAGGAGAAAGTGTAGTTTTATAATATATAATTTTTTTAATTTTAGAATATTATTTATAATTATTACTTAATTTATACATAACATACTTTATTATAGACTATATACATATCGTCACAAATTTACTTATAACTTTTTCAATATTAATTCAAAGTTTATAAAACTTATATCTAAATAGTCTACACATTATCAACTATGCTTTTAAAAAATTAATTTTCATGAAGTTAAGGTCAAAAATTTGTGTTGGTACACTTGAAGTTTTAATTTTTTAGTTATCTTGACTTGTAAAATTATGTAAAAATTATATATATAATAAAAAAATATTCTCAAAAATATTCAACATTTAATCTATCCATATATGAATTTTTATACAAAAATTCAATCATTTACTCAAAAAAAGTGTGTTCATATAAATACAATATCCTTATCTTTAATAAACAAATAATGAACTTATTTTCATAAATGTATCTATTTTATACACTTTTATCATCTGGGTATTGAAAAAATTACTTATCTAGAAACTAAATTCAAAATTCCACAATTCAAGTTCTTTCATAAATATAAAATTCCTTTTTGAAGTGTATCTAACATTCTCTCTACATTCAACTATTGTTATTTTCAAAAAAAAAAAAAGTCACTTTATACCCCCCCCCCCCAATTTTGTCCCCCATTATCGTACATCTACCCTAGGATTGCACATAAATATATATCATCCACTCAAAATTATATAAATTTGTACCTTTTTCATGTAATTTGAGTGGATATGCTTAGAATATGCACCCATAATTTATGCTAATGATTTAATTTTGATCCATTTTGAAACCTTTTAAATTGTATTTTAAAATCAAAAATGATTTTTGCTCTTGAGAAGGCTTATCTCATTGATGAAAATACCACTGAAATTTCCCCTTATCAAAGTGAGGTAATTAATCCTTAAATTAACTAATCTCAAAATAAAACTTAACTACATCACGTGTCATAATATGTAATCATTGAATAATGTATCATATGTGAAAATTATGTCAATATAGTAAGACTTGTAACCTTGGAATTATATACGTAACATGAGGTAAGGCCCATATAAATATATCAATGAATCTCATTTTAATAAAATATATAATTAGTATCCTATTTATTAGTTAGTATATGATATGGATCATGGAACTCATCAAATTTAACAAACTTAACAGGCACACAAACACCACAAGTGTAATGTCAAACTATAAGGCTAAGGGCCGCATATAAGGGGCATCTTCAAATGTCACATAACTAAATATTTTTACACATAAGGCTAAGGGTCACATAAAAAGCATATTAATGATGTTGTAAACAAGGTACATGTTCAAATATATCACAAAATAAATGGCCATAATCTACAATTAATGGACATGTTTAAATGTCACATAATCCAAAAAATGTCTCATAGATATGTTCAAGCAATTGAACACAAGGGCCAAGGGATAAACATAATAGAAACTCAAAAATATACTATAATATCTACAAGTAATAGAATCAATGGAACATATAACTAAAAAATAGTCTACATCATGTATATATAATGTGATCATATATTATAAAATAGTGTATCCCTATACACAATTGTAAAGATAGAGATGTTAGCACAACTTTTTTAAATAGTGTATAGATCAACATTATAGGAGTCATAGAAGAATAACACCTAAAATTAATGTAACCTATAGGAAAGATGCTCCCAGTTTATGTATGTCATGTATTATAACACTTGTGAATATGAGTGAAATGCATGTGTTATATAAAAGAGTATATTTTATACTAACCATGAAATTCATAACCTATGAAAATGATTTAAACTAGATTTATAATCATGCCCAGGTCTTGATTTTGGATTTTTATAATGTTTTAACTTTTTCTAATGTATTTTTACATTTCTTTAATATTTTTTTTTAATTTTGGAAATATAAATAATATAAACTTGTGACAAAAAATTATTCTAAATTAAAATAAATGATATGAATATAAATAATTCACAAGACGTGTCAATTTAAATTATGCACTATAGATTAAACCATGGTCATATATCAGCAGTATGGACCCATTAGATATGTAAAAGTAGCTAAAATCTTGTATGAATAGAATAGGTATGCACAAGACTAATTTTTCATCCTTGTTTCAACAAATGTACACTTGTCAAAGTATGCATCATGTTTTGATGATATAGAGAAATATTTTTTTTCATGAATAAGCATTGGTTTGAATATTGTAATTAGGAAAAATATCTGATAATTAGAAATATTAATTATTTTTGTCACCATATTTTGATGTCTAACTAAAAATATTTATTTAACAGTATGAACCAACTAAGGATAATAATGAAAGTCAATTTTTACCTTAATGAGTGATTATTTCCATGAAATAAATATATTTTTGTTAGTGCATATTGTTGCAATAACAAGGTAAATAACAAAAGACCATTATTTTGAATTGTTTAAATCTTTAAAGAAAAAAATAAGAGGACAAAATTTTAGTAAGATGCAAGGGCTTTTAATAATTGATCAAATTAAATACATGTTTAAGTAGTACAAAATAATGATTAAATAGTTAATAATCTATTTAAAATCAAATGATGTTATTATAAGACAAATATCTCATCAAGGGGATGACTTTTTTAAGGTCTTGTATGATGGGGAGCATCTTACTAATATTCTACATAATCTTAATCATAATCATAAATGTACTCATCCTCATTGTACATAACTAATCTCTTAGATTGATCTTGAAATTATGACATGTAATTGTGATCATCTTTTTCATATATATGAGAGACTAACTACACCATATTATGGTATTTAAAATTATTATTTCTATTTATTTGTCATATGTGATATATCTTATGCCTTTATTGTGATGGTATTAATTGTCTTGAGTAGAATGTTAATTGAAAAAATATTTTGCATTGTTTTTTCTTTCTCTATAGACTTATCCTCTCTCAAAATTATATCCATTACACTTTCCTTCTCAATGTGACATATTCATGATATTTACCTAATGTTTCTTCCATTTCTCTCATCTAAGATCTTTCTAGTTTTACATTTTATTGATCCAAGGAAGGTTTTGTGTCAAATATAACAGAACATGTTTTGTATCCTAGTGTTACTAATACCTCAATGAATATAATACAACAATAAGGCCGTATAAGATTACTCAATTTTTTGTTATCATATCCAAGATATTAGATAAGTTTCATGCTACATATATTGGCTTCATAAAAGGATGCAATGTAATAATTAGTGCATTTATTACAATCTATGAGGGGATTAAAAATGAAAGGCTCTATATATGATGATTTTTTTAGGTTAATTCCTTAGAAACCACACTTGTAATATTAGTTTTATAGTTATATCTTGATTTTAAACGTATTTTTTTATGCACCCTTTCTAAAATATGCTTTTCTGCTTAACTTGACCTTGTTTGTGTAGATTTTCTTTTAAGAATTAATCTTTTTTTAACTTCTCTTGTTGTAAATTTTGTAACTTTTCTTGTTATAACTATTATTTTTTTCAATATTTCATTCTCAATTTATTGTTTTAATAATTTTTACTTTTCCAATTATTCCCTTTGTAGCCTTTTAATTTAAAACTTTTCCTTTTGTAATTATTATTTTTGTAGTGTTTCTCATTTATCTTAAAATTTTTTTTCAACTTCTCTAAATTATCTTTTAGTAACTTCTCCTTTTCTATTTTTCCTTTTTTTATCTACTTCTTCCCTTTGTAATTTTTCTTTTTGTAGCCTTACATTTTCATCTTATTCATTTTGTAACTTTTCTTGCTCTTATTATTCATTTTGAAGCTTTTCTTGCTCTGAATTTTCCATTTGTGACCTTTTCTACTATAAGTTTTTTATTTATTCTACCTGAACTTGTTCCTTAGGAAGATGTAATCATAAAGCGAGTAGGTTTTTTTATTAAGTTATAAGTTAGAGGATCACCACTATTGATGATACTTTTTATTTTATTCTTAAAATCCCTAAAATTTCTTGTATGATGAATGTGCATTATATGATATGTATAATATTATTTTGATCTTCTTATATGATTTATAAGATATAGCTTGATCAAATTGTTTCAAAGCATGCCTCTTCAAATCTCACTTAAACTCTTACTAGAGTTTGTGAACATTTTAAATCACTAGTTGTAGATGTATTATGTTTTGGCTTTCAATATTGAAATTAAATCTTGTTAGGGACCAATATATAGATGGAGATGAATATATATTATTAACAATAACATGCTCTTGATTCTTTGTAAATTTGATCTTATGTTCTAATGGTGTGATCCTTCAACTAAAATATTGATTTTACTTTTATAACTCTTCCATGATTATGACTTTTTGACCCTGAAGGAGTTCATAAACCCAATCCTTAGGTAATTCTAATTGAATATGGATAAAAAAAAATCAAGAGGAGACATGGGAGTTCGATGGGGTTAAGGAAAGATATGAAAAAATAGAGTTAGTAAAGTAGACTTTATATCATCTTGAAGATATGATTTTTATTATTTCCACATGTCATACATGACATTAAAAACATTTACACTAATGGTACTTGATTCAACATGTGATTTGACTCATTATCTAAAATTTTGAATTAGAAAAATACCATCTAATATAGCCAAATATTATTTGAAAATAGATTAATAGAATACTAAAATGTAAGATCTTTAAAAAAATACTATAAATAACAACATGGAAATTATACAATAAATAATGTTAAAAAATGAAATGATAGAATAAAAATAATTTTTTTGGTATGGAGATTAGTAAATTAAATTGAAATATAAGGTCAAAATAAAATTCTTTTAGTGTCAGAAATCAAATTTGAGGTCAAAATGAAACATTGTTAGTGTCAAATATCAAATCCAAGGTAGAAATGATTTCAGCATCAGTAATTAAAATCAATGTTGAAACTAGGTTATTTTAGTGTTATATTAATATCCAAAGTTAAGAGCAAGTTAGTTTTAATCAGATTTAATTCTAAGGTCAAAATAATATTCTTTTAGTCTTGTATTCTCAATAATTTATCAAAACCATAGAATAATTTTATTGAAGCAATGCTCAAATTAAAAATCTAGGTTCACAAATACATTTTATTAAAATTATGAATTAACACAATGACTAAAAATGATTCAAATAAATTGAATTGAATATAAAAAAATTGTAAATCGACTTATGACAAGTAGAATGAAATAAAAGTACTTAATTCAGCAAAGTGCAATCAAATGAAACAACACTAAATATTAATGAAATGGAAAAATTAGATATTTAATAACTAAAATATGATTGTGTGAACTAATAAATGGATGAAATAAATAAATATAAACTAAATTTTCAAGTGTTAAAAAATTCAAACTAAAGCTAATGTGAAAGATAGTATTTTCCAATTTAGGATAGGAGTTATTTCCACTATTGTCCCCTATTGGACATTTTTGTCCTTAAGGGAACATAGGGAAATCATGGCATGATATTTTATTGTTGATTAAATCATGACTATGTATGGATATTTAACCTTTGGATGTGTACTTAAGACTTTTAAATAGGCAATTCAAAGTTCAAACCATAATAGGTATACAAACAGTAAAACCCTATAAATAAAGAAGGGGAAAGTATGGGAAAATGATTTGTAAGTCTCTAGGGTTAGAATATTTTATTTGTTAGAGTCATTCTCCTTGACAAGATAATGATTAATTTTATTGTATATTTCCTCAAAAAATTTATAATATATATGGTTATAGATTGCCAAGGATTATCACATCCATAATAGAGAGTGCGAACATGGTGCATTGATTTAGAGTGGAGTGTATGGCATGTGTGAAAAGAATATAAGTATACCTAAGAAGGATATTATATGTAAAATAATTTTAAATGACATGGAGGAAGGTTTGATGTATGATAAACCTAGCCATGATGGGCAAATAAATGTTAATTATTGATCCTCTCTCTACATTGTCATATGATTTTATGTGATATTATTGGCTTCCAATATTGATTTAGAGTACGTAAGTTGATTCACCAACTTCATCTCATAATTTCTATGATTACCCACTTGAATTTATGATTAGTGATGATTACATGAATGTAAAGGGAGATATTATAACATGGTCCTACTAATGGAAGATCATTTTGGTCAAAGGTGAGTTTTTGATTCAAGGATAATTGTCTTAAATATAGTTGTAAAATTGATGGGTAAATTTTTATAAGAACATTTGTCTATTGAAATAATTTATATAATACATCTTTATGAACAATGAATGTTTTGAGGTGATCCAAAATGTATATCTAAGTAAGATCCTTCTCAATTTGTTCAATAAGGGAATATTACCTCCCAAATTTAGTGTGTATGGTCTTTGTATAATGAATTGTGATTGTGTTTGAACCAAAAGACCTTGGATAGTGAATTTTGAGTGCTAGGTATAAATAGCTCAATATTATCCTTTAATTTTGATTGTTATAATGTGGTGATCAGTGATTTGTCCAATAAGAGTGTCATAGTTATATGGGGTTCTATGATAATTGGCATTATTGGCACACGTGTTTGATCTTGGTTTTTAACTTGAGCTTATTTGGCATTATTGGCACATGTGTTTTATTATGATACTGATTATTATGATTATGATTAGGTATTAGATCTTTAAATATTCCAATTTATTGATTTTTAGATGATGAAGAATTAATGTCTAAATTGACTTCACCACAATATAGTATATCTTAAACATAATGTTTTATATTCATACATCTATTTTAATAATAAACTTTGATATTAATAAAATCATAATATTCATCATCCCTATACCACTTGGGTTTACATTGATTTTCATCAAAGGCATTTATCTATAGATATATGATCATATTTACTAAAACAATTTTTATGGAAACAACTTCCAAAGGTTATCCAAGAGGATTTAATGTTCTTTGTTGATATTTTTGTTTAAGGATAACACATTAAAGTGTAATATTTCTAGTGGGATAAATATTTTTCACGTGTTTGGATTTTGTCACTTTGTCTCCCAAAACATAGTTATTTTTATGAATAATTTATGTTTTTTTCATTTTGTGATTGATTTTGATTAGGATAATCTTTAGAGAAAATTTTTATCATACCTCTTGTAACAAGGGATTTCTCTATTTTCAAACCCTTTTCTATGATTTCATCGAATGTGTTTTCATAATGTTGTCGCACACAGAAATCCATTTCAATATTTAGATTTTTAATAAAGATATTAATTATTTTTCATAAATAGAATAGGGGAATATATTGGTTAATCCTCTCCATCAATATAATAGTGATTTGAAATTTTCCCATTTTGGTATTTTATGTTGTAGAGGTCCATCATGGTTAACTCATGTTCCAAATTGTATGAAAAGTATCACACAAATCATTAATATAAGATAGAAAAGATGGTGATTAATATTTTGGGTAGATACATAAACCATTCAAGGGATTTCCCACCTAATATTATAGTTAATATTCTAAGTAAAAATATACCATTATAAGTAACTCATTAACAAGCCATGAATAATTATTTCACATGCTCCCTTGGCTCACCTTTTTCTTTATATTTATAAAATTTGAGTATCTCAAAATGATCTAGAAAGTGCATCATTAGGATGATCTTGTTGAATGGATATGGGAAATTCTCTTTAAACATGTACTTATAATTTTAGATTGCTCTCTACAATCCTTGAAGACAATATTTCATTTCTTGCCACTACTAAGCAAATGAAGTGACTTGAGGTGGTGTTGACGTATGTTGATTTATGGATGAGTATTGATTTATATTGGATTTGAGTGTCGTAGAGGCTTTATTGTCAGATTTAGTCTTCTTAGGATTATATTTATTGGATAAGTGCTTTCCCATATTGGGATTTATATTGATTTGTTTATCTTTATTGGATTTCTATTGATTATTTGATGGGGTGGAGTAGATAGTGCAATCTTAAGTGTTAAGTAGTGAACTAAATTTTTGGATTTGATCAAGAACAACATGATTTTTCTCCTAAGGAGGATTATCCTCTTGAATCATCTCCCTTTTGATAAGAGATTCAAGGTCTAGATTGGGGTTTTCATTAGTATCTTAATTTTATTTTATATGAAGACTAGAGGTAGTTTTATCTTGGTCTCAAACATTTAGGTTATTAGTACATATAAGATGTGATATATCATTAGAGGTGTAGCTAGGAGTAAAATGGGATCCTATCTCTAGTAGTCATAAAATAAGGTAATTTTTATTTTTAAAAAGGTGTTGTTTTAGGTTTGATCTCTATTGATCAGTTCTAAACTAATCATTTCCATTTTTAGGGTCATATTCACTTTAGTCAGTGTCATTATCATTATCACCACCTTGTTATTGATATAATGAGAATTAATTATTACCAAAATTCATATCAATAGATGGATTATACCTAGATTCATTCCTTGTAATAGATGCCTTGATTGTTGGGCTTGATCAAATTAATTAGATATATCAAGATGTGACTTGACTTAGTCAAATAAGTTTATTGGATGCTTTGATTGAGTTTTTGATGTGGATTTTGGATTTAATTAGGTCACAATTTAGATTTTGTTTGAAAACTAAATTTGGATTTGAGTTGGGACAAAATGTTGGATTTTGTTTAGACTAAAAAAATGGTTAAATGTGATTGATTTGATGTCTTGATTTGGATCATATATGTGGCATGGTTAATGTTTGATATTTGGTTTGGTTTATTAGTTAGATTTTGGGTTAGGTCTTATATTAGTTTAACACATATGTGATATCATCAAAAACTAAAGTAAAAATATAGATTATTTAAGTGAGTATGTATCCGAACAGTGGCCCACTAATCTACACCATAATCTCACTAGAATGTTGTGGGTGATCTTTGGTAATATTGTGTTCCCTACACCACTATTTGATATATGGTTGAAATATCTTAATTTAGGTTAAATAAGCTAATCTAGGGGGAATCTATATACCATTTGGTATAATGAGGTAAAAATTCATGATGAGAGTGTTTTTTAGCTTTTGTTTATTTGAGGATGAAACCCCCTCACTTCATGATGCCAATAAAATAGATGACCTCTTAGTCAATAAATACAATTCATTTTAAATGTATATACCCCGCTATAACATGGGTTTTTTATAAATTTTGAAGGATGAAATTCTAATTTCTAGACCATAAAAATATGAAAATAAAAGGATGAGAGTTATTTATGATTCTTAATATTACATTATGACATGAGGGAAGAGCATACACAACTACACCTAAGATAAGACACAAAAGGCCTTGGTCATTTTGATCCCCAAGATCACCCTACAGTGTGAGGGGAGAGCATACATGAATTTGTTTACACACTCACATGAAAAAAACTCAAAATATAAATAAACAAATATTACTTGAAATTAAACTTTTAAATATATATGTTTGGGTTTCATTGGTTGATCTTTTATTATGAAACCTGAAATAAATCAGATAGTAGTATGTTTAGAATGTCTTTTTCAATTTTATACCTACAAGAGAATAAATAGAATACAAAATTTGCATACAACATAATGGAAACATTGTTATTAGATTGTATATGTTACAACAAACACTTAAAAAAAAGCTAGCACAAACATCATTTTAATATACGTAAACATTTTTTGACTAGACATAACTGTTATGAATAACACAGACATTATGATGTATATCTAAAAGATAAAAAATAAAATAGATAGGATCATAAGTAATCAAACATTGTTTTAATTTACAAAAATATCATTGAATAGATAGAGACACTACTAAATTCATAGACACTATGATTTTTTCCTAGATATTGACATCAAACTAAAATGTTAGAAAAGTCCATAGACGATAGCATTGTTATGGATATATTATTTGTGTATATGTCTTAGATGTTGTTTTATAGAACATAAATTCCATGAGTCTAGAAATGTAAATTTGAATCTAAATTGGACAGAAAATAATCAAATTTTAACATCAAACATCCCTAAAAATAACACAAATGAAACACCTAACACTTATCAAGTGAGAATAAAAACTAAATGTGGAAATGGTCCCACTGGGCTTGCCAAAATATATATACACAATAAGTTGTTATCAAAAAACAAATTTAGAAAATCCAAACAAAAGAAAAATTCAATGCTAAATAGACTTTAAATGAATACATGTAACAAGAAAAGAGGTGGGGGGCTAGAATTAATACATTCACCTACCAGTGGGGAATATTGACCATTTTGATATTATAATTTTTTTCAATAGCTTATTAGATGTAGTTGCATGTAATAGTAGAGACCATGTAGATAATTAGGTAATACTTACCTTTGAAAGAATAATGATTTGGTTTGATTTGGATGGATTTAATGATTTATGTTTTCTCTTGATCTTGACAACATATGGTTAGGTACAATTAGATTGTTTGAAATGGAGGGGTGAGCTCCCATTTAAAGTTTTTTAGGGTTATTTTGATCCATTGATCTTGATCTAAGATCAAAAGTGGAGAATGGTACTTCTCCATATTGAATGAATCAGGCTAAGTAATAAATATGAGAAGTTAGATGTGTAAAGAGGAGTTTTGAATGAGTAATTACCTCTCTTTGCACTTTGTACCTTTCATGATATTTTCAAAAGATTGTTTTTAAATTTATTGATTGACAAGTGGGTGATGATGTCACCAATTTGAGATGATTATTTAATTTTTGATTTTAGATAATTATGTAAATTATATTTTCCATGGATTTTTGGATTTAGGCTTAATTGCCTGACTTGACATGATTTTATAACCAATTAACATTGATTTAGAATTTGTGGAATTTTTTTGGTTAATTATGAAAATAAAATTATCCAATTAATTGATTAAGAATGATGTTCATAAAGTGATGAATCGATCTTGCATATGAATTTTAGGGTTTAGGTCATGATATAGTACAATAACATGATTAGGTATATATTTTCAATAGTTAGGATCAAAATGATTAGTCAAATTCATAAATGTGGCATGATAAAATAAATTAGTGTTTAATTATGTGATAATTTGGAATAGTGTATAGGCATGATGGTGATCAATTACAACACTAGGGTGGTAGAATTGATGTGTCTAAAATTTGTATTGTTTGCTATGTAACATAGAGGTCTCCATCAGGTTATGAGAGAGGTGGTTAAGTCCAGCTTAGTTTATTTTTGGAATATTTTCTCCTTTGTATTTAAAAATCTTCACTATATGCCACCTATTCTTATTATTCATGTGTTACATGCTTTGACAACACTCAACTCTCAATATACTATGAGTTTGGGAGTCTTATGTAGACTATGATAATTTTTAGCCTTGATTTTTTTTTATTATTATTATTTTTACACTCTATTGACTTTTTCATGTTTTACTGATTAGGTTTTAACCCCTTGTGTGTTTACCAGTCTTGAGTCATTTTATCTAACTGTTAAACCCATATGATACCATTATTTTTCTCACTAGTTTAGTAATTCATATTATAAATGAAAATGAGGAATGTCTTTTCATTGGTTGAAAATAAATTGATGAGAAAAAAAATATTTGGTTACATAGTGAATAATATATAGAGTATTAAAAGGATTCCTAAAGACTAGCTTATGAACAATATACGTATGTCATGAGGGTGGTAGGTGGAATATGGAACTAGATCATCTCCTCTTAAAGTATTTATCTATTTGTGAAGCCAAAAAAGGGTGATGACATTTAAGTTTTATACTTAGTATTTTATTGGTACATGTTTTATCTTATTACTTGACAAAATTTCTTCACTTAAACACTTTAAACAGTCAACTTTAATCTTTCCCTAGGCCATCAACTTAAACTTGTCCCATCAAATTTTGTTTAAAGTCAAGACATGTCTTATTATGGATATTCTCATACCCTCATAAACATTGGTCTCTATGTGGAATAATTATAACTATGAGGTGATTTAATAATAACTCAATGACATGTGGTGAGTTGTGATTGACTCAAAACCTCATAGTCCTTATGTTTGAAATAACCTTGGTAAGTTACTGTGAAGTGAAAGTGACAAAAATAATGACATGTGGTGTGCTCTGATTACCTAATTTACTTACAATAATCAGTCATCATGCCAACTTATTTTATGATTTTTAAGTTTGAATAAGCAAAATAGTGACACATTGTTTGATAATATTGCCTGATTGCCTAAAAAATCTTAAGCACCATAAATACCTTCCCATAACTTGTGAGAATATAAGTGAGTGATATCATGACATGTGGTGTTTTTTTATTGGATTATATCCTAAAAAACCTTAAGTTCAATATTAAATCCATTTAAAATTACAATACTACACATGTATGAAAAAAATTCATGTGGAAATGAGTGAGGACATGGGATTCTCAAATCTTGCAGGGTAGCTAGAGTGCTAGAATGTGCCATATGGACATAGAAATCTATGTTAGATTTCAAATATAGGAGTTTGCCACCAAAATGATTGCCCTTTTATAATTTAGGCTATTTAAAGGTGAACCCATTGATCTAAACCTATTTTCAAGCAATGGGGATATTGCCAAGATAAATTTCCCTTCACAACACTATTTTGTCTATGACTAAACATGCAAGAACTGTGATCAACCAGACGTGGGATTAAATTAAAATAATATAAGGGTCTCTCAATGATATAAATAAATATTTGGTAAATAAAACATTTCATAAACTATTTAATAAAGGAAATTTTTATTGGAATAAATAAAAAGCTAAAAAACCCAAAGTTAACATAGGTATTTTTTTTACTTTGTATTAATGTGACTTCATTTATATTTTATGTGTTTTCAAATTTTTTAAATTTAATAGTGAGTTCTATTTTGGAATGATTTAAAAATTTGACCCCATGTCAAATTAGTTAAACCCCCTATATATTAAAACTTTTTATATGGGTCTCATAAGTTAGAAATGTGTCTCATGGTCTTAATGAGGTCAACATGATGTTTTGTCCTTGTCATATTTATCTTAGTTGGTCATATTTCATTCTAAGGTCACTCTCAGGGTCACTAAAGGAAGTGATATGGTTTAAATATGAGGAAAAGTGTTATAAAATAATATTAGACTTATTATATGTCAAAATATATCAGGAAAATAATTTTGAGAATGATGAACTATAGGTGTAACATCCTTTCAAGAAGATTAGATAGTTTCATGTGGTTTTAGGCTAATTGTATGGCCTATACAGTAGTTTGGGCATGTGTGGATACTCCAAAATTTTATCTTCATATCCCATAAAATCACTTTTATGCTCAATCATATTTGACAGGTCTAAAATGGTAAAATATGACCTCTCTTTCCCATTACTCTCCCAGACAAGTCAAAAAGGTTAATCGATCTTCCAATGGTATGGACATTTTGATGTGAGTTAGATAAAATGACTTTTGTGGGTGATATTGGCCTCTATGTAATAAAAATACATGGAAATAGTTTTATGTTTTGTGTGATATGATTCATGAAATATTACAAAGAGTTTTAGTGACTCTTTTCTATCCTCACATCCATATGGCCTTCAGTTTTCTCCACTGTTTGGATTGGTCTGATTAAACCAAGTGGTTTAAGTGATATGTAAAATTATGACCATCCTTATTTAATTTTTTTCAATCTTATTTTCATGTGTGAGGGTGAATAAGTTATTAGTACTACCTCATTTTGTTAGTTGAAGACACCACTAAGGTTTATAGACATTATTTTATTAGTTGCATAAGGTTATCTATCCTATAGTTGTCTCTAGATCAAAGGATAAATGTTTTTTTCATTCTAAAATTTTATGGTGATCACTTATTCTTTAGAAGGTTTAGTTTCAAGGAGTAGTACTTGATGCAGTGAAGAGGTCTAAAAACATGGCATAGTTAAGAAGCCCTGTAACTTCTACCTACAAGGTTATGTGAGAGTGTTTAGACGGAGTTGTGGTTTATGTTTGGAACTTATAAACATCCATATGATCTCATGTTTCATCAAAAACATGGTTGTAAGAGAATACGTAGAACACAATCAAAAGGTCCTACAATAGACACTTAAATTCAAGTGAGATTTAGCATTGACCAATCACATTGATGAAATAAAAAGATTTCAAGGTATTGAGAGGATATTCAAAGTGTAAAAAAATGATACTAAACTATCCAAACTGTTTAAGATAGGTTGTGAAAACTAATTCCTAGTACATAGTCCTACATTTGATGGCACATATAGATAGTCTAAAATGGTCAAAGATAAAAGCCACAAAGGTCTAAAAGTTTTGAAATGAATGTGTTAGAAATCATTTTAGACCTTAATTATGTTTTAAGAGAATTGATAAGTCCATTTATAAAATGGTGAATTCATAATATGGTAGACAAACTTGAGTCTAATATCATAGATTTGGAAAGTTGCAATTGGGAAAACTTACCTTAACTTCTTTGAACCAATTTTTGCTCATATACTTGATCTTCTTAAAGTAGAGTGTCTTGAGGAATGAATAAGTCTTATGGTATCCCTCTTTATCACAATCATAGACATAATGTATTGAAAAAATAAATTGGTTTCTTTATCAAGAGAGAGTGTTCTTTGAGTGGTTTCTAACTTAGGTAGGTTTTAACCTAAAATACTAAGTAAACACTATGCTAAGATGACTAAAAGTAACAACTTGCAGTGACTTATGGTAGTGAGTGATAATATGGCCTCTAACAATTATAATGATCTAAATATAGTGTAAAGTGATCTCTAATGGTTTGAATAGAAACAAAGATACAAGGACATTGAAATATACACCATCACCTACAAGTCTCATACTCCCTAAATTATCATCTATAGTCAGTATACAAATATACAAAGCATTGGTAGTAGTAAAATATGATAAGAACAACCCTAGGGAAATATTTTAGTGAATGAAACTATTTAATTATCTCAAATAGAACCAATAAGATATAAATTATTACTTAGACCTTAAAATATTTCCTAAGAAGTACCACCTACAGTCTGCCTATAGTTTATAAACTAGCTTAATCAAATGAGAGATGTCAGCTTGAGAAAGTGGCAAAGATGTAAGATAGAAAAAATTATGAGACCACTCTAATAGTGGTAGGTTAAATATAATTTGTTTCTTAGATGAAGGAGATAGATTAGGAACACCAACCTATAGCCACAGTCCTGAAGTTTCTTAAAACCCTATCAAACCTGCACAGCTAAGTCATATAAGCTTGTTTTGAATAAGTTGTAATGTTAAGGGGTCTATTTGTGTGACCCATATATGAAAATTTTTAAATAATACAACCAATACTTTTTGAATTAATATATAATTGATGTATAGGAATACTCACTGTTTCTATTCAAAATTCAGCTTTCAGATTCAAGAGAGAGAAGAAACTTAAGGGAAATGGTCAAGGCTTGTGAAGTACCTGGATAAAGTTTGTGCACCGTAATCCAGACGCTGTGAGTACTCCTCTTTGGCTGTGGAGGAATGACACCTGCAAAGAAGAAGACTTGGACAAAAAGATGTTAGATGGATAGATGGTGGGTTACCAGGCAAAAGCCTGTTCCCAAAAGTATGAAAACTTCCTTAAGGGAGGTCAACCCACTATTCGATAAAATATGTCTGATAAAAGAATGCTAAGAAGACTGAAATGATAAAGAAACTGAAAGAGAAAAGGAAGCAAAGGCTTACCTGGAAGATGCTGTCGGCTTAGTCACAGTCGCCGGCGTCGGTGGTCCTACCGGTGTCGGTTGTCGGGGTCTACCGACGTCGGTTAGTCTGCCGACGTCGGTGGGGGTAATGACCGGCGTCGGTCGGGGCAATGGCCTCTGGATGGGTCTGGTCAGGTTCGGGTCAGGGCTTGGTCTGTGGATGGTCTGGGCTTGGTCTGTGGTCTGTTTGAGGGGTCTGTGGACGAGTCTGTGGGCTGAGAGTCCGGGCTTAGGCAGTTACAGGGTCTGTGCAGAGATGCAAGGGAGTCAAATGGACAGAGGGATAGAGGAAGCCAATCAGGGAGATAGGAATCTGAGTCTGCCTGGTTTGGGGATAGGAAGGTCTGAGTGTGTGCTGAATCTAGTTTAGAAATGACTAGAAAACACAATGGAAACAAATAGAATACATACCTGTCTCTGTGGTGAGGAGTGGTGTTGATCTTGTGTGCCTGTTGTTGATGTTGCTAGATGTGAAGACCTATTACCGATGGAGAAGTCTGATGCAGAATACCTGTTGCTGCACCTGAGGGAGAGAGAGAGGCAGAGAGGTTGGTTCCAGATCCCTTATTAGCTCCTGAGATTGAGAACCTGATTAGCAGTCGTGATTGTGATTCGTGAGTTTCTGATTCAGGATTTTGTGATTAGCTGAGAAGGAGGTAGACAAGTCGGTTAAGTAAAACTGACGTCGGCAATCCCGCCGGTGTCGGTCAACAGTTGACCGACATCGGTGGGTTTAGAACATGGAAAAGGGCCAGCAAGCCCGTTCTACATCCGCCAAGTGCAAAATTGGTTGGAGAAGTGGTCGAAGGTAAGCCAAATACGCCCGAGAGTTTGTTAGGCGGTTGGAGAGGAGGAAGAATAGGTCTAGGGTGAGTCATAGGTTGGGAATTAGTCTAAGGCGAGGTGTCATAGCGAGGTGTCCTAGGTGAGGTGTCAAAGGAGGGGGAAAAAGGGACTTATTTAATTAAAAATAGATGATTATTTCCAATTAATAAGACCTAGGTGGGTTAGGGACCAAGGAGGACTAGGAATGGGTTAGGAATGGACCAAGGGGGGGAAGAGACCAAGGTTAGACATGATTTAGGTGTCTACATTTGCCCCTTTTTGTCTTGTTGGTTGTTCTAGATGAACTGCAAGACAAAAACAAGAGGTGGTTGCCCCAGGTAAGGGATGATGTGGATTGCCCCGAAGTATGGAATGAGGTATTCCCCCTCAAAGTGGGAGTCGAGGGAAGGGAACCTGATATCGGGTGCTGATTTGACAAAAGGTGGATGAAAAGGATGAAGAGTGAGTGAAAACACTGCAAAAGTCATGATTGCGCGCATACCACTTCATGAGATGGTCAGGTCAAATGTCGCAGGTCAAGGGTCGAGGAGTGCCAAAATTGAAATAACTAGGCCCCAGCATTTAGTCATCTGCTGATCGGGTCATTCAATCGTAGCTGTAGCTCCAAATGGTCATCATGTTCCAGGTATCCTGGGCTCAGGAAGTGCTCCCAGAAACATGAAAAAGTCACAAGTAGTGCGGATCAACCGGCATGCGATCCTATACTTGCGAGGGTCCAAAAATAAAGTCTGCGAACAAAATGGCTAACCAGTCATGAGGTAGCACACAAATATAAAAATGACCAAGGCAACATTGTCTTGGAAGTGGTCAAGGTCGGAGGAGATAGGCATGATCTCCAATGGTCAGTGGTCGAGGTCAAAGGTCATGGTCAAAAGGTCTGAGTGATAGACAGGTGGTCAAAGTGGTTGATGATTGGTCTTGGTTAAGGTCAAAGTTGAGTGATGAAAAAAAAGAGGGGGTTTGTCCATCTGGGAGATGAACAAACGGGATGGCCGAGCTAACCCCAGAAGACGGTCGTGTCATTTGAGTGCTGCCTACATAGCCCTGGTCATAGGGCATCAGACCAATGTAGTTCGAGCAAAAGGTCTGAGATGGTCAATAGGTTGGTCTTGGTCAAAGTCAAGGTCAAAATGATGAGGAGAAAAAGATGTTACAGCCTTTTCCAAATGGTGTATTCTGTAACATTGGTCGAGGGTCTTTCATCCCTAGAAATTTTCCATATTCGTGATGGATGTATGCTAAAAATGAATTAAGGGTCTGTTTATGCGTCAGCAAGTATTGGTTTATGCTTAACATAAATTGAGGTGGGTCGATAGCGTCCATGTGTATTGGTGTCCATAGAAACTATGTGAAATGGATGATGATGAGGGTTGTGGTCTAAAAAAAGTTGGATGTGACCAAAGTGTAGAAAAAAAGTGAAAGGCAAATTGCTCTTTCATTGACAAGGACCAAAAGGACAGCATAAATAGGGGGTATGAGAACCAAGAGTCCCATTTATGCATGACGTCATTGACCAAAGGTAGTGAAAGCGGTAATCGAATCACTTTGACAATTAAAGTGAGCTCGAAATCCCTTGAGCAGGTGTTAGGATGAGGAGGATAGGGGAACCCGTTTTAAGAGCAGAGATAACTTTGCCCCTTTTTATAGGATACCCTGAGACAACTATAAGTCAAGTCCATGACTCATTCATTTTGTTTTTTTTTTTTTTTTTTTGGAATATGGTGCAGACTGATCAATGCGAGAAGCCTGCAAAGAGATGTCATTTGCTTGGTGGTCGTTTGTGAGGCTGATCAATGCGAGAAGCCTCTAAAAATAATATTGTTGTTTGTAGCAAGAGTTTGTCATAGCCATCCTTCGAGGGAGTGGTCTATATTTGCTTAATAAGAGGGCTTAAATAGCTGTCCTTCGAGGGATCAGTCTATTAGCTACAGCAGTGATAGTACAGCTATCCTTCGAGGGAGCAGTCTACCTTTTTGATGTGATATGAGTTAAGTGACCATGGATATGTTGACATCTTGATTTATGTTTTGACAGAAATGTGAGTCATGGACAAGACTATAAGAGGTCAAGTGCTCCCTTTTAGTAGGACAAAGCATCCCACTGTATAAAAGGGTTAAAGAGGATTTGTTAAGGGGAATAGGGTTGAAAGGCATGAGGACTAAGAGGACGGGGATTGCTCAAGGGACGAGCTCAAGGTAAATGCCAAGTGGACGAGTACTTGACTAATAGAAGAATGGTCACAGATGAAAGGCATAAAAGGGCTCAGGGTCTGATAAGTCCCTGGGCCATGCTTGTGTGTTATGAAGTGGTCCGAGTCAATCAGGAGCAAACTTGCCCCGCTTGGCTCTTCGAGATTGGTCACGATGATGGTTGATGTTAGATGGGAAGTTGGTTGAGATGGTTTCTGATTGGTCGAGACTGGTTGAATGCGTGGTCGAAGATTGGTCAATGTTTGGTTGAGATGTGGTCATTGGATACGTGGTCAATGGTTGGTCGATAGTTGATTGGTCGATATGTGGTCTTTGATTGGGTCGAATGTTTGGTTGAGATGTGGTCATTGGATATTTGGTTGTTGGTCTGGTCGAAGTCAGGTTAAAAGAGTGATTAATATGTGGTCGTGACGGGGTCGAAAGGTTGGTCGAGGCTTGGATGAAGGTTGAATTCCCCCAGCGGCTAGGGAGAATTTTTGACAAATTGGTCAAGGTCGGTTGAGGCGTGGTGGTCAAATTGACTGTGTTGATTTCAAATAAGGGGGTTAAAGGTGATAAAGGGACCATAGTCTGGCGTGGAGATCCAGATTTAGGTGACGAGGTTGGAGAAGCATGGGTCGATGTTGATGAGTTGTCAAAGAGGTGGTCAAGAGGATCCTTGGTGAGAAGGGTATCCTTTGTCCGGTGTTGACGAGTGACAGCTTTGAGGGCACAACAATGCGCAGTGTCATGTCCCGGAGTGTGATGATAGTTACAAAATTTAGAGTTGTCGAACCAAGAGGGTTTTGATCTGAGAGGTGATGAGTGGGGCGGTGTTGGAGGTTTGTTGATAATGTGGTCGAGAAGAAGGGTGTCATTCTCCAAACAATGGCGAACGATGACCTTGAGGGCATGACAATGCTCAGTGTCGTGTCCAGGCGTGCGATGATATGCACAAATCTGAGTGTCATCGAACCAGGGTGGTTTTGGTCTGAGAGATTGATATGGTCTAAGAGGCAGGAGGTGGATACGAGAGGATTGCAACAATTGCCGTAACAACAAGGTGTAAGAACCTGCTAACGGGTCTGGATGTTTTGTTGCAGTGAGGGTTGATGACTTTGGTTTAAAAGGTGTAAGAGGCGTTGGTCAATGGTTTGGAGGAGGCATATGTCTGACGGGTTGAGAGAGTAATGGAGGCGACTTGCCTCTGTGAAGGATAGGAGTGGGAAGCACTCCAAGCAAAGTGGATGGATGTGGGCCCAAAATATAGGGCAATAATGAAGGTGGGGGAGGAGTCCTCCAGTGTAGTCTAGTGGCTTTCGTTGGTTTGGGTCGAGGGCCACTATTGTGTGAGGCAAGGTTAGATGTGGGTTTGGGTTTAGATGTGGACGAAGGCGAGTGAGATGTAACAATCTCAGGCAAAGGGCAAGAGGAAATCGTGACTGGGTCTTCCTTTGTCGAGATGGGTGAAGAGACTGGGTCTTCTCTTGGTCGAGAAGAAATATGAGAGGGTGGCTCCTCAAGAGGGCAGGAGGCATGGATGATCGTGCCTTCTATTTGTGCTTGAGGAGTAGGCAAGGTAGGGTCCCCCATTGGTGGGAGGAAAGATGAATGTGAGGCTAAGGACATAGGTATGGTCAAGGCATCCTCCAGTATAAGAGAGGTCAATGGAGGACTAGTAGGAGAAGAAAGTTCTTCATCCTGTGAAGGAGGAGGTTGGTCAGGGACAAGAGGCAAGATAGTGTTGATTGTATGAATGTTATGGTCTTGAGAGTTGTTGGTCATGGTCTGGATATGGTTTTGGTTAAGAGGATGGTTTGGAAAAGGGTGTCTAAAGATGTCGATGTGTTGGTTGGGAGGGGCATTTGGGTTATCTAAAATAAGATCCCCCTTGTCGATCATGTCTTGGACTATGTTTTTGAAGGTTCGGCAGTTGTCGATGTCGTGGCCCTGGATGCGATGAAAGTGGCAGAAGTCAGCCTCCCTATACCATGAAGGGAGAGATTTTGAAGGGTCGAATTGAGGTGGTCAGATTGGAGGGAGATTGAGGACCCCCTGCTTGACAAGTTTTTCCAAAATGGAAGCGTATGGTTCTCCAAGTGGAGTGTAGTTACGCTGGATGTACCGTTGTTGGAATTGTTTGGTAATGCTAGAAGATGTTGAAGGTTGAGAGTAATTAGTTGTTGTTGAGGATGGTGATCTAACGACCACGGTGTTGGCCACTCCTTTAGGTTTGGAATTGGCAGAAGAAGAAAGTCTGGAAGAAGAATGGCCATTGGTTTTAGCGTTGGTATGATGCAATTTGACCTTATCCTCTTCAAGGGCATGGAGTTCAAGCTTTCGGGCCATGGTGAAGGCCTCGTCAAAAGTATGGAAGGTCTGAACCCGCAAGGTGGATGAGATGTGCCTGGCACATGCTCGAGAAAAGAGCTCAATGAGCTCGGGTTGAGGTAAGGAGAAGGAGAGCTAGTTGATCAGACCTCTCCAACGAGCGACAAAATCGGCTATGGATTCATCGTCGAATTGCCTGATGGAGTAGAGGTCAGTGATTGAGACTTGTTTGGTGATGTTGATAGAAAAATGGTCGAGAAATAGTTGGGCGAGTTGGGTGAATGAAAAGATAGAATGTCTGGCAAGAGAGCTATATCAGTCAAGGGCAGGGCCAGAAAGCGACATGGGAAACATGTGTAAAAGCAACGCATTGTCATGGGCGATAAGGTAACAGGCATGTATGAATGCCTGTAAATGTTGTTGTGGGTCTTCCTTGCTTTAAAAGCGAGAGAATTTAGGAAGCTCCCATTGGTTTGGGTATGGTCGGATAGGGACGGAAGGATGGATGGGCTCGTTGCAAATTTGGTCATAGGACAGGACATTGCTTGAAATGGAAATGGAGGCTTCGAGACTGGACATTTTATCCATCAGCATTTTGATAAGATCTGCTGATGGATTGACGAGTTGAGCGCCCCCTAGGTTGTAAGGTGCTTGGAAGAGGTTAGAAAAGGCATGCAACGTAGTCAGTTGTACAACGTACGGATGACTAGTCGCAAGGGCAGAAGTGGAGGCTAAGGGTGGTTGGGTCATGGAGGTAGAAGGCATGAGATGACTAGGTACCGCCAAAGGTGGTTGTATGGCGGCATTGACAAAGGGCAAGGTAGGCACTCTTGCATTGGGTGCAAGAGTGTGAGGGGTCGAGACAATCAAGTTCTGGTATGATGTAGAACTTGGTTGAATTGTGTGTGGTTGAGGGGGTAACGAAACCCCGGTGGAGGTTGGTCTAAAAATGGACAGGGAGGCCAAACTTTGCATATTGGCCATGGTCATGTTAATGGTTGAAGCGAAAGGTTGAGTCATAAAAGGTTGGGTGACGAATGGTGTCGATGTCATCGCCATGTCACCCGAAAGGTCTCGCATCGGGTTTCTCACGAGATAGTTATGGAGGGCTACGCTGTTGAGGTCCAAGAATCGTGCGAAGTCTTGGTCCCCTTCAGGAATGATGAGAGTCGGGGTCGGGATCGGGGTTGGTCCTGTAGGAGTTATTTCATTCTCTGAGTGAAACTCCATAATAGGACTGGTTAGGGACAAGAGAGAGCGTGGTCAAGAAGAGGGTCAGGTTGCAGAAACTGTGTGCTTGCAGTCTCAGAAAACTAGAATGTGATTTAGGTAGAAAAAGAAGTCGGGTTTAGGTTGCTATTTTTGGGAAAAATAAAATGGACAGAGACCGACGTCGGTATAAAAACCAATTTCGGTTAAGAATACTACCGATGTCGGTCAGATGACCGATGCCGGTAAAGAGAAGTTGCCGACGTCGGTTACAGGACCGATATCGGTTACTGTGTTTTCCAGAAACTCAGAAAAAAAGTTTTTGGAAATGAAAAAGACGTCCTTACCAGCTCAAAAAAGACAGATAAAAATAGAAAATATGATGATGGAGACAGACAGGCCTAAGCATTAAATCCTAGAATCAAATTTTAGAAACCTGTGGCTTATGCCTTAGATGAATGTTTTGGGAGGTTGGCTGTAGAATGGGTCCTAGAAGAAGGTGGTCTAAAGATGGTTTCAGGTGTTGTTAAGGTGCGCAAAAGTCTGTGTTAGGTCCGGTATGTGGCCTGGTGCTAAGGAGCAAGCTCCCCTCACTTCACGATTCCAGTGGTTAGCTGGTCTCGCTTAGCCAAGATATACCTCGCCTAGAGATTATACTCCGCCAGAGAATGGAGTGGGCTTTCCCCTTGGTGATGAAATCCAAGTGATATTGCCAGGTAGGGGTAAGGTATCCGCTGGGGGATGAAATCCCAGTCGGGCCTTATCTCAAGTGTGTTAGATGTTTGTTTTAGTGCGTGTGGTCTGGTTGTGTAACATAGAGTGGACTAGATTTATTCAATATGCGATTTAAGTTACTAGATGTGGACTAATGCAAGCACAAGCAGAAATGGAAGTGCAATATGTTTTAAGCCCAAGTCGAAAATATGAAGTTTAAATGAAGACAAGTTTGAGAAAGAGTTGAGAGTATGATGTTGGACTAGTCTAAAAGTGCAAGAAAGAAAAGAGAGGTTCTTTTTAATTCCTGCTTATAGCGTAATTGAGAAAAGAAGAAGGAGGTGAAAAGGTAAGAACCTAATGCACCTAAATGAAAGAAAAGAAAAGGAACCCGAGAAGAACCTAGGGTCCCACTGGGCGTGCCAGAATGTTTCTATTCAAAATTCAGCTTTCAGATTCAAGAGAGAGAAGAAACTTAAGGGAAATGGTCAAGGCTTGTGAAGTACCTGGATAAAGTCTGTGCACCATAATCCAGACACTGTGAGTACTCCTCTTTGGCTGTGGAGGAATGACACCTGCAAAGAAGAAGACTTGGACAAAAAGATGTTAGATGGATAGATGGTGGGTTGCCAGGCAAAATCCTGTTCCCAAAAGTATGAAAACTTCCTTAAGGGAGGTCAACCCACTATTCGATAAAATATGTCTGATAAAAGAATGCTAAGAAGACTGAAATGATAAAGAAATTGAAAGAGAAAAGGAAGCAAAGGCTTACCTGGAAGATGCTGTCGGCTTAGTCACAGTCGTCGGCATCGGTGATCCTACCGGCGTCGGTTGTCGGGGTCTACCGACGTCGGTTAGTCTGCCGACGTCAGTGGGGGTAATGACCAGCGTCGGTCAGGGCAATGGCCTCCAGATGGGTCTGGTCAGGTTTGGGTCAGGGCTTGGTCTGTGGATGGTCCGGGCTTGGTCTGTGGTCTGTTTGAGGGGTCTGTGGACGAGTCTGTGGGTTGAGAGTCTGGGCTTAGGCAGTTAGAGGGTCTGTGCAGAGATGCAGGGGAGTTAAATGGATAGAGGGATAGAGGAAGCCAATCAGGGAGATAGGAATCTGAGTCTACTTGGTTTGGGGATAGGAAAGTCTGAGGGTGTGCTGAATCTAGTTTAGAAATGACTAGAAAACACAATGGAAACAAATAGAATACATACCTGTCTCTGTGGTGAGGAGTGGTGTTGATCTTGTGTGCCTGTTGTTGATGTTGCCAGATGTGAAGACCTGTTGCCGATGGAGAAGTCTGATGTAGAATACCTATTGTTGCACCTGAGGGAGAGAGAGACGCAGAGAGGTTGGTTCCAGATCCCTTATTAGCTCCCGAGATTGAGAACCTGATTAGCAGTCGTGATTGTGATTCGTGAGTTTCTGATTTGGGATTTTGTGATTAGCTGAGAAGGAGGTAGACAAGTCGGTTAAGTAAAACTGACGTCGGCGATCCCGCCGTCGTCGGCCGACATTTGACCGACGTCAGTGGGTTCAGAACATGGAAAAGGGCCAACAAGCCCATTCTGCATCCGCCAAGTGCAAAATTGGTTGGAGAAGTGGTCGAAGGTAAGCCAAATACGCCCGAGAGTTTGTTAGGCGGTTGGAGAGGAGGAAGAATAGGTCTAGGGTGAGTCATAGGTTGGGAATTAGTCTAAGGCGAGGTGTCATGGCGAGGTGTCCTAGGCGAGGTGTCAAAGGAGGGGGAAAAAGGGACTTATTTAATTAAAAATAGATGATTATTTCCAATTAATAAGACCTAGGTGGGTTAGGGACCAAGGAGGACTAGGAATGGGTTAGGATTGGACCAAGGGGGGGAAGAGACCAAGGTTAGACACGATTTAGGTGTCTACACTCACAAACAATCTCACTCTTATCTTGTTTGCATACAATTCTTTAACAAAGGTTCATAGTTGCATGTGCTTGTTTACTGATACAAAGATTATTTTGTTTGTATAATAAGTTTATGACCTTTATCATGATATTGGTAGTCCTATTTTATCACTTAATCAATTTACAAAGTCTTCCAACACATCTCTCTTGCCATATGCTACTTTATCTATCTTGGCAGAGTCTCTTTTAGCCTTTTTTGGGCTATTTATTCTATTATGGTCCTTTATAGATGTATTTTGATTAAAAAAATTAAAAATTAAGACATATTATATCCTTATTCACTTATCCATGAATTTTAAATTCCTAAATCAACTTGGAAGACAATTAAATAGTCCCTCTTAGATCAATGTTAGGCCTAATTAGGCCTTCACTAACCCTATTTACTCACAGTTCCCAAAAATTATATGTACACATACATAATCACCCAAAAAACCTTAAAATATATTAACCCACTTGAATACCTATAAAATTACCATTTTTATGAAATTACATAGGTGTAAATGCCACATACATGCATTTTTTCTACAAAACCCTAGTTCAGGCTTATCTGTAACTATATGAACCCAAAAGCAATTATTTTGTGGTCTAAGAATTCACAAGGGGTTTAAATCTTCTATAAAAAAAAATTTAGGTATATGTAACCTATAATAACCTTTAAAAATATTTTTTTAATCACCATATCTCCTCTATTCAGTATTTTCATAACATTCTTGACTCCATTGTATGCATAGTCATAGTTTGCAGGAATCTGAGAGCACTATCTTGAGGATTTGAACTTATAAAAATGGTTTAAAAATATATAAAAGGTATATAAATATTAATACACCTCTAAAAATATTTTTTAATTAAAAAATACTCATTTTTATGCCTCTGCTACACTCCTTTCCAACACTCTTTTGGTTAACTATCCATGTATGTATTGTTTCAACAGGCTATACTGACTACTAAAAAAATGGTGTGGAATTAATCAAATGAGTTGCATAAACACATTAATAAATATGAAATGGACTAAAAAATTCCATTAAGTTTCAAAAGAATTTAAATAATTGGTTCTTCATTAATTGAGTGTTCTAACACAATATCATTCATCTTATACACAAAAAAAAAATAGAGTTGTAGTAAAAACTAATCAAACATGAGAGTCTCCATTCATATTTTATTGGGTATTTATCACTATCTCATTAAATTTCATCATGATAAATAACTCCAAAAATAATATTTACATGAATTGTATCTTTTATAACTATTCTAACTAATTATTGACCTTCGAACAGTTACTTACAAGAGAATTTGCTCATTGACACCAATGTCAAGGTTGACTATATGTACAATATAACCTATGCACATATATATAGACCCATGGTTCCTTTATTAATATTACCTAATCATTTATACCTTCATAACCCCTTCAAATTTCTCTTTCAATACCCAAACTAGACCAAAAACTTTTAAAAATTCAAATTATGAGTATGGCAGGAAAATGCCAAATTTGAAAATTAACCTACCTAGACACCTATAGACACTTGGAAAAAATTTCAAGGTGTTTTTCAAGACTCGTAACACCCTTATACTCACTTTAATCATGATAATTGACCTCAAAATACTTGATCAAATCAAAATGAACTAGAAAATAGAATTCAAGTGCTTATGCTCTTGCATCATACTACTAGGGTGTGAAATAAACTTTCCATGAAAGTTTGTCAACTAGTTTTTACCTCCTCCTTAGCATATATTTCTCATGTTCACTCCAACTGTGCAATGGTGCATCCTCTTGGGTCCCAGGTCTATGAGTAACACCTAGACCTCCTTGTCCTTTAATCAATGCCAACTTTATTTCTCCTTTAAAGTTATCTTCTTTCAAATTGATCTCCCACCTAAACATATTCAGAACCTAGTTATACTCCTCTAAAAAACCTACACATGGACCACACAAGTTAATGAAAATAATTTCCTATTTATCTTCTTGGAAAACACACTCTTGTACTTTCATGATTATTTTGTCTATGCTTGGAATTGTTGCTTGTTAGAGTACTGCTTGTTATTTCCTCTTATATCCTACAAGAATCTCAACCTTTGTAACCTCATTATTTATCTCTTGATGTTTTTCACTCTTTACTTGGTTAATTATTTCTCTTTCCATGACCAACTCTCTCAACATACCCACCTTCTCAACAAAGTTTTCTAGATACTCATCACTTTATATAAAGGACAAGTAATATGACTAACTTTAAAACAAACCTTCCACATGTTCATCTAAGAATAACTCACCTTTCTGGTTTGACATTAGCAATTCCTTGTTTCTTGAATTAAACTCCTCAAAATTCCCTTACACTTTTTCACTCTCTTCTTCCATTGTCTTGGTTCCATTGTCTTGGTAACTTGATCTATACTCTCTTAACTTTAGCTCTTGATTTCAAATATCATGTTCTTTTCCTCATTGTTTTAACTAGCTTATTTGGTAATTACTCATCTCAAAACATTATGACACTACCTAGTGTCTCCTTCCATGCTTAATTATCCTTTAATGGGTTTAGTGTGTGCTTGAAGCCATATTTCTCAATGTTGTAAGTGTTAGCTTCTCCATCATGCAAATCTCTAATATCATAGTGCCATGGTCTCCAAAGAATAATGTTACATAAATCAATGTGAATGACATCACACAATATTCTATCCTTATATCCTCTTATCTGAAAATCTACATAGAACTATTCATTCATTAGGACTTGTTGATTATTTTGAATCCAAGAGACCTTGTATGGACTTGGTTTCTTGTTTCTTGTTTATTTCTAAACCTAGTTTATACACCATCAATGAGTACACTATATTATCCATACTACCATTGTCAACTATAACCTTACAAAAATTATTTTTGCTCTTGTATATGGTCTTGAATAACATTTTCCTTTTTAGTGGTTCTCTTTCCTAATAGATAGTATTTTGAAATAAATATATTCATCAAAAATATCTCCCCTATTTTATGTTAATCTACATAGTTAATTAATTAAACTATACTCTCATCCTCTTACTGAACCACTTCATTTCTACTCTCACTCCAATAGCTACCTATTTGAATGTCTTCAAGACAGTCATATGACCTATGTCTTGCAAATTTTTTTCACTTAAAGTACTTTCTTGTAAACCAATTTTTACCTCTTCCTATACCATATGATATGCCACCTCTATACCCATAACCACCTATATTTGATGTACTTTAACTCTCTCAACTATTTCCAACCTCTTTATTTTTGCCTTGACATTGATTCTTGTTATTTCGTTGTCTTCTTCCTTCTTATTGGATTTTACCTTTGTAGATTTTACCACCTCTACCTATGTTTAGTTGGCTTTGACTTCTTGAAAAAATACCTTATACCCTCAATTTATCTTTATATTCCTATTCAAATCTCCTAAGTGATAAAATACTTATCTCATCCTAAATAACAAACTTTAAACCATTGATATATCTAGCAACGTTATATGCATCCTCCTCTAAATGTCCTACTCAAATGGTCAACTTGTAGAATTATTTTGTGTAATATTTCACTATCATATATTTCTACCTCAAGTTTTATAGACTCCTAAACAAGTGGGTTTGATAGTCCTTAGGTATTAATTTGCCTTTCATCTTGGCCACCATTCTATCCCATGACCTTATCTTATCTTTTCCTCTTCTTCTTCTCTCTTCCTATATGTTATCCCACCACAAATAAGCATAACCTTTAAACCTTGTTACTTCAGATTTAAATTTATTTGTCTCAGTCACCACTTCATAATTTAATTACTTTTCCATGACCATAATCCAATCCACCAACTCTTTCACATTAAGACTGCCCTCAAACATGGGCACCTCCATATTGGGATTTGAAGTCACTCCAACTATTGATCTAATCAATCTATCTTCATATCTACCTTCATATCCTTCTTATAATATTTATTCATGATTAATATCATCCTCTCCCTCATGTAAATCACCTCTATTCATCTCTCTCCTTTGAGCCAGTTTCATGTCTTACAACCTATCCCTTATGTTCCTTCTACTACCAATGCATTCACTACATGAAACCTGCTTAAGGATGTTACTTATCCTATTCCTATACTTTATATGTGTATTTATTACTTTACCAAAATATCCTAGTCTTTTATACCAAATCATTAATATTAATACTCATAAATAATCTCATTCTTGTCTTGTTTGCATATAATTATTTAACAAAGGTTCACAGTTTCATGTACTTGTCTACTAATACAAAATTTATTTAGCTTGTTAAAAAAAAATTACCTTTTTCATGATAATTTTAATATTTTTTTATCAATTAACCAACTTAAAAATTCTTCCAACACATCTCTCTTACCATATTCCACTTCATCTATCTTAGCAGAGTCTCTTGTAACCTTTTTTGGGTTATTTATTCTAGTATGGTCCTGTATAGACATATTTTGAGAAAAAAATAAAAAATTTAGACACACTCTAACCTTACTCACTTATCCATGAATTTTAAATTCCAAAAATAAAATTATAATACACTTAAATAGTCTCTCTTAGGTCACCATTAGGCCTAATTAAGCATTCACTAACCCTATTTACTTACAGTGCCTTATATTTGTATGTACACATACAAAATCACCCAAAAAACATAAAAATATCTTAACCCACTTGAATACCTATAAAATTACCAAATTTTATGAAATTACATGGGTGAAAACATCTTATACGTGTGTTTTTCATCCAAAACCCTAGTTTAGGATTGCCTGCAACTGTACAAACCTTACAACAATTATTTTATGGTTTAATACTTCACAAGGGGTTTCAATATTATTTTAAACTTGTTTTATATCTATGGAATCTATAATCACCTTTCCCAATAATTATTTATTCACCATAGTTCCTTTTTTTAATATTTTCATAATGTTCTTGACTCCATTATATGCACAGTCATAGTTTGTAGGATTCTGAGAGCATTGTCTTGAGGATTTAGACTTCTAAAAATGGTTTTCAACTTTGTTAAAGGTAAATAAATTTTTATACACCTCCACACACCCTATGAAATATATAAATACTCATTTTTATTGCTATTCTACACTCTTTTTCAACACTCCACTTGTTGACTATCTATTTATGCATTATTTCAACAGGCTATATTGACTACTAAACAAAATGGTGTAGAATTAATCAAATGAGTTGAATAAAACCATTAATAATTAGGAAATAGAATCACCAATTCACATTAAGTATTAAAATATTTTAAATAATTGTTTTATACCTAATTGATCATTTTAACACACTTTCATTCATCTTAAGTACACTATAAAATAGATTTATAGTCAAAACTAATCAAATTATAACTATTCTAACTACTTCCTGACCTTATAATGGCTAGTTGTAAGATAATTTTCTCATTGACACCAATGTCAAGATTTATTATATATATAATGTGACCTATTCCCATGTATATAGACACATGGTGACTTTATTAATGTTCCCTAATCATTGACACCTTCATAACCCATTCAAAGTGTCTTTTAATAGCCAAACTAGACCAAAAACTTTCAAAAATTCAAATTATGAATTTGGCAAGAAAATGCCAAATTTGAAAACTAACCTACCTAGACACCTCTAAATACTTGTAAAACATTTCAAAGTGTATGTCAAGACTCCTAACACCATTTGACTCACTCTAAACATGTTATTGACCTCAAAATACTTTATCAAATCAAAATTACCTAGACAACACAATTCAATTGATGATACTCCTACATCAATAATCTCATCTTTACCAATAAAACATGGGAGATGCCCTCTATTTTATCTCAAATAGAGGGCACTCCAAGAGTAATAAAACTAGAGGCTTGGTGTGTGTATGGTAATATAATGTGATGGGGAGTTTTGTAATATTGTATAAAGGTGTGAAGATTTGGAATGAGAGTAAACAAAGTTTTATAATCATTCATAGTCACTAGATCACTCATAGGTGGATGCATACACATTCAAGCACAGTGAGGCCTATTAGGCCTATAACTAGGCCTATACCCTAATGGACTCTACCTATATTAAAATAACAACATAAAATTTATAATCCACTTGAGATATTTCAAGGGGAGATATAAGGTTGATCAAGACCATTGAGTTGTAGAAGGAATAGCCCAAACTTGTCATTTTAGCCTCAACTTGCTTCAGGGATACTCAAAATGCAAGAGAGAGCTTGATAGGCCATTTTTAAATGATCACATATATACATATTAATTACATGGTAACCCAAGTAGATAGGGGTAGTTTATTATGGTCCTACACTTGGTCTAAGTCAAATTTATTTAGAGTTTGACCATTAGGATTTTATGAACTATCATTAAGAAATAAAACCTTCTAAAACCCTGGTTTTAACTTGATGGAGAAAATATGTAAGGATATGTATTTATGAGGGTTATTTTTTCCTTAAAATTATTTTTTATTTTTTGAATACTCTCTCAAGATACTTGACATCCAATTATTTTGTACCATACTTGTACATATAGGCTAAAATAAGGGGTTTTAACAAGTTTTTTAGTGTTCTATAGGTATAAAAGAGAATGAATAGGTGAAGTACATTGAACAAGGTATATAATAAATTATTATAACTCATATTTTCATTTATTGGAAAAGATAAAAATAAAAACTTCTCTATTAATCATTTCACTATAGGCAATCTTAGATAGATAGTGAAAATGAGAAGTGACTACCTCATGAGAAGGTGAGAGGTCTAATTTGGGATAATTTTAAGGTATATATACTGGATTAAAAGGAAAAAATATGATAAAAATGTTTCATAAAACCTCTTCCATGGATCCCCTTGAGAAATTGCAGGCCACTTGGAGGACAAGTGTGAGGGTAGACCTAGAGAACTAGTGATGAATGAATGTAGGGAATGAATACAAGTGCCATGAGGAAGGATAGTAGTTAAGGAAACATTTGTTGAATATCATATATTTTCTCCAACCTCCATAAAATATTACATATGTGTCAAGTATTCCTATTATAGTTTAAAGTAGCCAAGAGATGCGTCATAATGATGTTAGTTTTAAGAGGTCTATTTTGAGGTGTCTACACCATTCTGAGGATTTTTTAATACTTTAGATGGACATTATCTGAGAATACCTTCATGGTATATTCTCCACTTCATTATCCTAAAATTTAACTTGTTTTCATGTCTTTACACTTTTATTTGTGACCTTTCCACTTTTCTTCTTCTCTCTCTTCTCACATGATCTATAAATGTAAGCCATTTTAGCTTTTGAAAAAGAATCAAAACCTAGTATGGTGAAGCCCTAATGGTTTGATACTATATTTTACCTTTTATATATAGTTTTGAGTTCAAAATATTATTATCTAAGTATGTGAATTGGTGCACAGTGAAGTGTCTAGTGATATGTATCTATCCTTGCCTCCTCTTTACTCTTCCATGTTTGATGCAAGTAGTTCTCCATCTAACAAGTTACATTAAGTGTATCTATTGAATTTATCTATATTTAAGTGTAAGTAGTAGCCTTAGTGTATGTAATATAACCTTTTTTTCACTCACCTTGAGTATTATAACTCATATCACCTCCACGTTTGAAATATTTATGTTAGAGCAAATCTAGGATGTTGAGACTAGTGTTGTGATTTATGTTTCTTAGTGAAGCTTTATTATAGTCTAGTGAACATATATATAGTTTATTACCTCATTAGACTAACTTAGTTTCATTTTAATTCTACCAATTTTCATTGAAGAAATAAATTACTATAGGTGATAATCAAAAAAAGATAAATCTAGGGATCTAGACTTTAAACCTAGAGGTTTTCCTCTGTTATAGACAACCCAAAGGCCAAGAGGTAAACCCATGTTTCACAAATATTAGAGTATTATTTAAAAACCTTATTTATGGTGAAATATTTGGTGAAAATAGATATGGTATACCCTATGGGACCAAGGTCAGAAAGAATATAAGAATTGTTGGTGTGTTTTTCATATTATCATCTTTTAGAAACATGCAAACAACCTTAATGATGACTCTAAATTAAATGATCTAGTTGTAAGTAGCCTAGGTATCTATTGTTTAAAATTTTGATTAATTATTATTTTTCATGTAACTAATGAAGTTAATATGGATGGTTATGTTGAGAATCTATACTATGCACCTCCCTGTAAACCTTGTTATGACCCATTTTATATCCCTCAATAGGCCTATCAAGGTTGTTATTTGTCCTATGATCTATATAAGTCATATGGTCAACCTAATCACCCATTGTATGAACATGATGTTCTTGAACATCCCTATTAGGATGGATATGAGGAAGGTTATCAAAAAGAGTATCAAGAAGTGTCTTCCTATCAACCCCAATATGACTCATACAATCATTATCATGATGCATATCAAACTCAATATGGTTCTTATTAGTCTTGTCATGAGGAATTACATGATCCCATTAATTGGAAATCAAGATATTTGGAAACAAGATGTAAATTCATATAGGCTCAAGTTAGGAAACTCATTTAATAAATTAAAGATCACTGTAATCCCCACTATTACCCTCCTCCTCCTCCTAATTCAATCCCATTTCATGCCAAATCCTTATTGGCATTCATTCCAAGTCTACTAGTCAATGAAGAAGAGATGAGAACATGGGATAAAAAGTTTGATATGCTCACTAATCATCTCATATAGTGGTTGAGAGATTTAGTTGAAAATTTTATGGACATATGGAAGTTGGTTGAAGATGAAACCCAATATGATATCAATGATCAATTATACTTGGAAAAACATCATGTCCAATGCTCAATAGATAGACAAAAAATATGGGAAAACCAAGAGCTTGAATATGTGCCTACAAATGTTGAATATCCTTAACAAGGCTATGATCAAAGTGAAACTCTCATTTAATAAGGTGTCTTTCCTATTGAATAACCCAGATTATCATTTCCCCATGAGTTTATTAAATATGATTCCATTCCCAAACCCATTCATGAGCCCTCCATAAAACTTCATACTCCCTCTCCAAACCATGATCCTATCCATAGCACTCCCATTTCATCCCTTATTTAAGGAGAACTTATGATATAGGAGATCAGTGAATAAGAGAAAGTTCAAGAAATAACTGATCAATAAGATGACATGATCATCTATGATGAAGAGATCACCATAGAGACTCCCCTTGGTGAAGATAAGTGAAATTAAATCTTCTTGAGTGAAGAGAAAGAAGTTAAAAGTCATGTTGTAGCTGTCTACAAAGAGTGTAGAGATGGCATGAAATAAAAGTTGCTTGAAAAGGACTCTACATCTACTAATTTGGTTAATCTTCATGATCTTGATCAATAAATTGAACCTAAAAATACCATGGAATATGAATTTATTTTTCATTCCATGATATAATATGACATGTGGTAGAAGTTCAATGACATATATGATGAGTTTGAAGGCCTCAAAAATACTACACACCTTGCTAGTTAATTAGAAGACACTCTTGAAGCTTCCCTACCTCTTTTTGGTGTGCCCTCAAAGTGATATTTTATGCCATCCCAATGTATTTTATTTTTATTCATATTTGATGTTGATCAAGTGCTCGAGGACCAAGAAGTAAAAGGTTAAGAGGTGGTGGTTCTCAAAGAGAGAGAGCAAGGATTATTGGTAGTAATAAATGAGTCTTTTATAGGAACTTGAATAAATTTATAAAATTTAATACCAAGTGAATAAGAATATAGATCAAGATGTTCTCATGGAGGATAATGACAAAGATTAGGTGGACTATACAAACCTCCTTAATGAGCTTGAAAAGCTTGCAGTTGGTGAGCAATCTGATTAATTCAAAATACCATAGAAGTTAAGGAGATATGCTTTATTGAGATATAATTGAATCAATTTAAAACTAAGGATCCCCATGAGAAGGTTAAGGTTGTTGAAATATAGGAGGATTTCACCTTCATAGGTGATATGTTTTCACCTATCACTGTTTCATTGAGGATCATGCCAAGGAGATTGGCAAACATCATGAAGGTATTGGAGACACAAATGCCAAATCCCAAAAGTAAATATGCCTCATTCAGTCCTTCACTTCATGAAGAAAATAATGGTTCAAAATTTCCATTTCATCCAAGAGGAAGATTTCTATCTAGGTTAGTTTTTACATAGGTTAGTTTGTGTGAGTTAGTTGTTACTTTTCTTAAGTGTTCTTGAGAACACAAGTGTTATTTTGCTTTAGTGTGTTGCCTTGTGTTTTTATTTTCTATTTTTTTATGTGTTTTTTTGTTTTTTAAGAGGTTTTATAGTTTCAATTATAGTGTATATGTGAATCAATATCCCAATAGATAGGAGAGGGTGACTGGTCTTTAGCATAGTTGGCTTCCCACATCTAGGAAATTGCCAAAATTTTGACTAATTTAACCCTAAGTCAAATTAGGTTAACCAAAATTCAAATTATTTCAATCCAATATATATTCAAACTTGTTATAGAGGTCTCCTAGGTTATAAATGTATCGCATGGTCTTAATGAGTGAAACATTATGTTTTATCCTTGTCATATTTGTCTTAGTTGGTCTTATGTCTTTCTAAGGTCACTCTTGGTGTCATTAAATGAAGTGGTATAGTTTACATTGGAGTAAAAGTGTTATAAGATAATATTCAACATCCTACATGTTATAATATATTAGGTAAATCATTTTGAGATTTATAAATTATAGGTGTAATGTCTTTTCAAGAAGACTAGAGAGTTACATGTGTTTTTAGGTAGTTATGTGGCTTATACTTAAGTTTGGGCACATGTGGATACTCAAAAAGTGTCTCTTCAAGTCCCCTAAAATCAATTCCATGATCAAACATCTTTGATACATCTAAAAATGTAAAAAATGACCTCTCTTTCTCATCACTTTTCTAGATAAATAAAAAAGGTCAACCGGTCTTCCTTTGGTATGGATAGGAGGAGGTGAGTTAGATAAAATGCCTTTGGTGGGTAATATTTTCCTATATTTACTACAAATACATGGAAATATTTTTATGTTTGGTGTCTTATTATTCATGAACCATTTCTAAGAGTGATAGTGACTCTTTTTTGCATGTACATCCCCACAACCTTCAATTTTCTCCTTTGTTTGGATTGGAATGAGTAAACCAAGTGGTTTATGTGATATGTAAATGTATTATCATCCTTATTTATATGTTTCCAATATTTTTTTCATGTGTGAGTGTGAATAAGCTAGTAATATTACCTCATTTTTCTAGTTCAAAACACAACTGAGTTCTATAGATATTATTTCATCAGTTGCAAAAGTTTATCTCTCTTGTAGTGGTCTCAGATCAAATGATACATGTTTTTTTCACTATCACATTATATGGTGATCATTTATTCTTTTGTATTTTGATTTTCAAGGAGTAATGCTTGATGGAGTAAAGAAGTCTACAAACATGGCACAATCAAGAAGCCCTACAACATCCACCTACATGACTATGTGAGAGTGTTTAGAAAGAGGTGTGGTTGATATTTACATCCATATGATCTCGTGTTTCATCAAAAACATGGTTAAAAAACTAAGAGACCCAATGTTTTCAAGAGAAGACTTAGAACACAGTCAAAAGGTCCTTCAATAATCACTTATAATTAAGTTAGATTGAGCATTAACCAGTCACATTGATGAAAAAATAATATTTCAAGGTCTTGAGAGGATCCTCAAAGCATAAAATAATTATATTGAACTATATAAAATGTTTAAGATTGGTTGTGAGAATCAATTCCTAGTACACATTCCTACATTTTATGACACTTATAGGTAGTCTACAATGGTCTAAGTTCAATCCATAGAGGTCTAAGAGAGTTGAAATGAATTTGTTGGAACTCATTTGAGACCATCATTGAGGTCTATTAGAATTTATAAGGCCATTGTGATAATTATGAATTCATAATATGGTAGACAAACTTGAGTCCATGATCATATATTTGGAAAGTTGTAATTGAGACAACTTACCTTAACTTCTCTAAACCAAGTTTTGCTCATATACTTGATCTTCTCATAGTAGAGTGACTTGAGGAATGGATAGGTCTTAATTTTTCCCTATTGTATCCCAGGAATAGGAGTAATGTCTTGAAAAAATAAAGTGGTTTCTTGATCAAGAGAGAGTAGTGTTTGAGTGGTTTCTAACTCAGGTAGGTTTTGACCTAAGATACTTAGCAAACACTATGCTAAGATGACTAAAAGCAATGACTTGCAATGACCTATGGTACTGGGTGATACTATGGTCTATATGCATTTTAATGATCTAAATAAAGTTTCAACTGATATCCAATGACTATAAGAGTAATAAATATGCAAGGAAATCAATACATACACCATCATCTATTAGTCTCACACTCCCTAAATTATCATCTACAGTCAGTATACATATCCATAGTGCATTGGTGGTAGTAAAGGATGATAAACACAATCATAAGGTAAAATTTGAGTCCATTAAATTTTGTAATGCTCTAAGAGAGAACAAATATGATATAATGTATTACTTATTCCCTAAAATACACCTATAAGGATTTCAATTTCATAATAAGTGTCACCTCCAGTCTAACTATAGTCTATAAACTAGCATAGTTAAATGAGATATGTGAGCTTGAGAAAGTGATAGAGATGTAAGATGGAAAACATGTTGAGACCAGTCTTAAAGTGGTATCTTAACTATAATGTGTCTCTTATATGTAATAAATAGAGTAGGAACACCAACCTATAGCCATAGTCTTGAAGTTTCTCAAAACCCTGTCAAACCTACACAACCAAGTCATATAAGTCTATTTTGAAGAAGTTGTAGTGTTAAGGGGTCTATTGGTATGATATAGATATGAAACATTTTATATAATACAATCAATAAATTTTTAATCCATATATAACCTCATCTTGACAAATAAAACATGGGAGGTGCCCTCTGTTTTGTCTCAGATAAAGGGTACTCTAGGAATAAGAAAACTATAGGCTTGGTGTGTGGATGATAATAGATAGTGATGGGGACTATTGTAACATTGTATAAAGGTGATAAGAGTTGAAATGAGTGTAAATGAAGGTTTATAATAATTCATAGACACTATATCACTCATAGGTAGATGTACACACAATCAAGCACAGTGAGACCTATTAGGCCTAGAACTAGGCCTATACCCTAATGGCCTCTATCTTGAATGAAATTGCCAAATAACATTAAAAATACACTTGATATATTTAAATGGGATATATAAGGTTGATTATTACCATTGATTTGTAGAGGGAATAGCCAAAACTAGTCATTTTGGCCTAAACTTGCTTCAACAGTACATAGAATGCAAGAAAGAGCTTGATATGCCATTTTCAAATTCTCACATCTATATAGATTTGATGGCATGGTAACCCAAGGATATATGGGTAGTTAAGTAGGATATACACTTGGCCTCAATGGAATTTTTTCAAATATTGAGCATCAAGATTGTATAAACTATAACTAAGAAGCAAAACCTTCTAAAACCCTCCTAAAACCCTGGTTATGACCTGATGGAGAAAATATGCAAGGAGATGTATTTAGGATGGGTAGTTTGGTCTTTAAATTATTTCTGAATTGTTGAATAATATCTCAAGATCTTATACATCCAATTGGTTTGTATCGTACTTATATGGATGGGTAAACATTAGGATTTTTTTCAAGTTTTTGGGTGTTCTACAAGTACAAAAGAGAATGAACAAATGAAGACTATAGGAAGTCTTGGATAAATAGTGAAAATAAGAAGTGATTGCCTAGTGAGAAGGTAATAAGTTTAATTTAGGATATTTTTAATGTTTATCTAATTGATTAGAAGTGAAATGGGTTTTAAAACGGTGTCCTAACACCTCTTCCATAGATCATCTTGAACATCTGAAGGCCACTTGGATGACATGTGTGAGGATAGACCTAGAGAACTAGTGATGAATGAATACAAGCAGTGAATACAAGTGTCATGAGGAAGGCTAGGATTTATAGAGGCATCTGATAACTATCATATCTTGTTTCCAACCTTCATAAGATAGTTCATATGTTTCAAAACTTCCTAGTCTATTTTTAAGTAGTTAAGAGATGATTCATCATGAATGTAGCTTAAAGAGGGCTATTTTGAGGTCTTTATGCTAGTTTGAGGAATTTTTCATGCTTAAAATGGTAACTTTTCCATGAATACCTTCATGGTCTATTCTCCACTTCATTATCCCATAATGTATCTAGTTTCCATGTCTTGACACTTAGATTTGTGACCTTTACACTTCCCTTCTTTTCTCTCTTCTCACATGATCTATAAATGCAAGCCATTTTGACTTTTAGAAAAGAATCCACACCTAGTATGGTGAATCCTTGATAGTTTTTTACTATATTTTTCCTTTGAAATAAATATTTACAATATTTTTTTGAGTTCACAAGATTTTTGTATAAGTATGTGAAGTGGTGCATAGTGAAGTGTCTATTGATATGAATCTATAATTTCCTTCTCTTTACTCTTCCATGTTTGATGCATGTATTTATCCCTCTAATAGGTCACATGAATTATATATATTACATTTTTCTATCTTTAAGTGTAAATATTAACCTTGGTGTCTAAAATTTGACTTATGGTTTACTCACCTTGAGTACTACAATGCCTATCACTTGTGTTTTTGAAATACTTATGTTAGAGCAATCTAGGATGTTGAGACTAGTGTTGTGAGTCATGTTTCTTATTGAAATTATATGGTAGTCAAGTGGACATCTACCTGGTGTATCAACTCATTAGATTAATTTACTTTCATGTTAATTATACCCCTTTTCATCTAGAAAATCATGTAGTATAGGTGATAAGAAAACAAAGATAAATCTAGGGAGCTAGCCCTTAAACCTAGAGGTTTACCTCTGCTATGGGAAACACACAAGGCTATATGTAACCCCTTGTTGCCCAAATCTTAGAGTAGGCTTGAACAACCTTCTCTAGGGTGAAATATTTTGTGACAACCAAAGCAAATCAAGTAAAGAGATGTCCTAAGACCCTAATCTTAGGCCTATGATAAAAACTTGGTGCAGATTGGTAGGGTTATAAATTAACTATCCAAACCATATTGGTATAAAAGTATTAATTATAGTTATCTTTGTATGTTCATTTCATGTTAAAAATAATCATGTCAGTGTGCACAACTTTTTATCCTTGTGTTATTGCATCCTAGTTTTTGTTAATATAAAAATATTATGGTGGGTTTAGGAACAACACATGGGGGTGCTACACATTTTTATTAGATAATTATTCATCTTTTTTAGCCTTTTGGATCAATTAGATGCATTTTATTAAGTTGTGTTATTATTTAAAATTTAATTTATTAGAAGGAATTTATCTTTTACCATTAAGTTAATAGTATTATGTCTTGTATTGTAGGTATACAAGGTAAACCATGATCAGATCTAATGGGGATAAAATCATGAACCTTAAATAGAAGTTGTATTACCTAGGGAATATTTTAATGATTAAAAAAAGGTTGTACCAATAAGACCCATTGATTTATAAATACTTTCTCTACTAAGAGACCTCATAGATAGGATGCCTCCACAAAAAAATAAAGGAATGGGAGTAAATCATGAACCATTCTATGATTTTAAGTGTGAACATAGTTTTCACCAAGATAGATATCTGAACCTAGTCCATGGAAGAACACCCACCATAGAAGATCATGTTAGTGGTGACACCCATTAGAGCATGGATGGAATCACTCGTGAGCTAAATAAAGTAACTCATCTAAAGTTTAATGGAAAAATATTTGGTAAGGAGGATGATGTTTGGATATTAGGCATGAAAATATGTTTTGGGTTAGATATTTTTCCAAAAATAGTAAGGCAAGTTTGACTACTTTTTAACTAATTAAGGAAGCAAACATATTGTGGGACTACTAATGAATAATGTAAAAGCTAGACATGTCCACTGTAACTTAGAATATGTTTGAGGAATCATTTTTATTCAAAAATTTACAATATACATAATTCAATGACCGAATTAATGAATTACATAACCTCTGGAAAGATGATACAATTATAGAGGAATAATATTTACATTATTAAGCTTGATTAAGTATGTGGGATACATATAGAATGAGACAAAAAAAAATTAGCATATATCTTAGTGGGATTTTAACCACCAATGAGAATAGGGTTAATACTTTTTAACTCACTATACTAGTAAAAATTGTGATAAAAACTTGAATGGAATAATAGGAATTCAAAATAGCTAGGTTCTACGAGTAGTATAAGGCTCAAAGGTATGTCCATAATAAGGGATTTTATCCTTGTATGTGTGGTTGATTTTATTATTGAAATACACTATAATAATAGTAACAGTGTGGCATACAAGGAAGATAACCCAAGACTTTACCCCTAATTCCATAAGTGCAAAAAACTTAATAAGTTCAATGGCATGTAAAACAAATGATATAGGGTTAGAAAAAAATATGGTCATTAAGGGGAAATATTATTAAAATATTATGAAGCGTTTTATTTGTGGTGGGCCACATTATGTGATCCATATAATCCATACGTGAAAAAAACTCATTATTATTAAATATATTATAGTGATGATGGTAAAAGCACTAACAAAATGAGACAACAAAATTTAACATATATCTTAGTCAGATTTTAGCCACCATTGAGAATAGGGTTCGTACTTTTGAACTCACTATACTAGTAAAATTTGTGATAATAAATTGGTTGGAATAATAGGAATTCAAAATATGTAGGCTCCAAGAGTAGTATAAGGCTCAAAGGTATGCCCATAATAAAGGATTTTATCCCTGAACATGTGGTTATTTTTAATATTAAAATACACTAAAAATAGTAATAGTATGGCATACAAGATAGCCCAAGAGTTGTATATCGAGGAAGACAACACAATATTTTACCCCCTAAGTCCACAAGTGTGAAAAACTCAATAAGTTTAATGAAATGTAGGACAAAATATACAAGGTGAGAAAAAAATCTAGTCACTAAGGGGAAACATTATTAAAATATTATGGAGTGTTTCATTTATGGTGGGACACATTATGCAATCCATATCATCCATATGTGAAACCAACTTATTAGTAGTACATAAATTATAGTGATGATGTTCAAAAGCACCACATCCATATAGCTATTTCTAGACACTAAGCTGGACACCAACCCATTGTAGTTGAAACTACATGTAAGGTTAGCTTTGTTATTGTGTCTATTTTAATAGACCTAGATGCCACTAGTTATTTTATATTAAAAATAAGTTTTTAAAGGTGTAGCATGGAAATCATATAATGAGAGATCTTGGGTAGTGTATAAATTTCCTAAAGTGTGAGGAAATCCACTATATCTATGGTTAAGAATTATCATATATGTTCAAAAATCTTCATCACCAAACTGGTCTTTTATCACACCACTATAGGTTTATATGATATAGTAATTGAAATATATTGGTTAGATAACTATAATACATTGATTAATTTATTTGAAAATAATGTGAAGTGATTGGGTTAAAATTATTAAACCAAAAATATCCAAAGGATTGGGAGACCTATAAATTTAAGTTTTATCACAACCATGAAGATTGAATGATTAATGAGAAAAAAATGTCAATTATATGTCATTATCATCTTAGAGGATTATTATTGACCATATTTTAGTAACAAATAATGGATAATTATGTTTGAGTGGTTATTTAGTGGTAAATGATGGAAAATTAGTATACTAAAGTTGCATCTATGTGCCAAGTAGTGAGGAAGTGAAGGACTAGATCTATTGTGAGGCACATAATAACTTATATTATATTCATCCTAGGGAAAATTGAATGAAATAGTTATACATCCTTTGTATTTTTGGCTAGGAATGAAATGGGAAGTTGTCAAATATGTTTCAAGATGCTTAAAATGTCAATAACTAAATGCTAAGTAGATATATCTAGTCAGATGTTTTTACCCTCATGAAATCCTTGCATGGAAATGGAATGGGTTTCCACTTAACTAGTGGTGACACAATACCATTATGGTATACATTTACTACCAAAACTAGACACCTATTAGGTAGAGTATATTTATCAATTTCATGTGGATCAGATTGTCTAATTACCTTGTTTTCTAGTCAAGATGATTTTTTATAAGGGATTCATTGTTTACATCCTATTTTTGGACCTCATTTTACAAAACGTTGGGTATAAATATGAATTTTATTACATAGTATTATCCTCAAAAGGATGGGAAAACCAAGATGGTGAATTAGGGATTTGAATAAATGTTGATAACATATGTCATGGACCAATAGTCTCAGTGGAAAAATTATCTACCATTCATAAAATTTGTGTAAATTGATAGCCATAATAACTCCATTGACATGTCTCCCTTGTAGTGTTGTATGTACAACCTTATATAACTCCATAAAGTTAGAATAAATATTAAGTACCATGTTTTTTTCCCTAATATGATAGCAAACATGTAATAAAAATTCATTTAGATTCATCAATACCTCAAAGAGGCATAAGACTAATATAAGTTTTGTGGTTGGAGACTTACTTTTATTTTTAGGAAATACATGTAATAGGGTAGGATGGATTTATGGTGAAGATAATAAATAACTATGTTTTTTTAGGAAAAATTGAGATTTTGGAGTGCAATGGCCTAGTTTCTTTCTAAATTTACTTTCCACACAACATGCATAGCATGCATAATGTTTGTCATGTTTCAATATTAGGTATGTACCAAACCCATCACATGTGATTGATTAGTATTATTTATAGATAGATGATGATTCGTTAAAAAATATCCTTGGAGGGTTTTATACTAATGATCGCTAGAACTTTGACTCTATGAAATTGATCAAAAGAATATCAATGAGACCAATACAACCTAAGTTGTGCTACTTGGGAAGATACTACAAAAATACAACATATTTATTCTCATATTTTTATATAAAACTTTGGAACAAAATTTATTTAATGAGGGGAATATGTAATGATCTATCCTAAGACACTTATTTTGTGATCATGGAAGTCACCCTCATGATTATTTTTATGATATGGACTTATGAGTTTTGTTAAATTTTGATTTATTAAATTTAAAATATTAATCCACGTATTATTATATACCAAGACACTCTTATGAATACATATATGTTTTATATCATTAAGAGAGATTATATTTATGTATGAGCACCTTATTATCTTATAAGGTCTCATATTTGTCTTCCACATTATGATTTGGAATTTAGATTATATATTTAAATTATTATGTCATGATGGACTATCATTTTATTTGTCAACGCTATTTATTATCATGATTATGGATTCATCTTATTACATTATAGACATACCATGATGAATATTATTTCATTTGAAGATGAGAGGAAAAGAAAGATAAATTTATACTGATGTTGATATGAGTTAGTATGGGATATGAACATCTTACATTGGGATGGTATTTGAGTTAACAAGATGGAAAAAAATCTTTAAGAGTGTACATCTACCTTTCATAGAACAAGATACATAACACATTTATCTCATGGATAATTAGTAATTTAATTCAATTAAAGTGGACATATTGATTTCAAATATAGACTAAAGTTATGACCACATGGTCATGAACAATGATAAATAAAATACAAAAAAATATATTTGATATGTGAAAGTCGAAAAACAAATAAATTAACTACATTGACTACAAAATTGAAAAAAAGGATACCTCAATCCCAAATTAAAATACAAACTATCTTTAAGTAGGCAAAATACCATGGCTAATAATAAAAAGAATAAATGTGAAGAGTTTAAGATCTAAAAATAACAACCATTATACATAAGTGGGTGGAGAAGCAAATAATGTCCATTCTAATTCTTGTCCTTTAATTGGTGTAAGTAGATGAATAATTTTATGACAATTGACATAAGTAAGAATAAGAATAAAAGCTACATATGACTTATTGAATGTAGGTATATCATTGGTAAGACAACACAAAACAAATTAATAATATTTTGGAAGTATATAGGAATAAAACACACCCATTCATATGGGGTGACAATAATTAGTACGTAGGATATTATTATTAGTAAAAATAAAGAGCATATTAGAAGAAGGAACATAATAACATATTGTTATGTAGAAAGTAATGTCCAAAAATTATCTTTGATTGGTATTTTACTTGTTCATGTGTTGGTTGCATAAAATTTGTGAGTTATTACTATGATAATTTTTAATGAATTATCTTATTTAGTTCCCTTGTTGAAGGATGAAATTGATTTTGTGTTATTAGGATATAATTTTCATTATTGATAATCTCCTTTGTGAATTTATGAATTTTGTAAAAAAGTGGTTAGACTATTTTTAATTTATGTGATTCTTATTCCTATTAAATTTTTTTTTAGTTTACATCCTCTATGATTTATTTGGGTGGGTTGAATAAAAGTAATAATAATGCCTTATGTCCCATAGTTTCATTGGGTTCACCATTATTTCGTGTTATGTAGCATAAATGCCTCTATTAGAGCATCAAGTAGGTGGTTAACTCTGATACTAGAGTATTTGGGGGATATTGTCTCCTATGGGGTTAATTTTATCCTATATAAATAGTATATTTTTATTATTCATGTGTGTGCATTCCTTGATAGTGCTCAGTTCTCAAGCTACCATGGTTTTGGGAGCCTTGTGTTTATTTTGATACTTTCCAACCATGATCATTTATTGATTTCTTGATGTTGTAATCGACCTCTATTGACTTGGTTATGATTTATTGATTGGTTTTTAAACCCCTATGTGTTTACTAGACTTGAATAACCATTGTTAAATATTTAACCCCTATGATACCGTTCTTTTTCTCACTAGTTCAATAATTTAGATTATAAATGAAAAGGAAGAATGTTTTAGTATCAATTGAGAATAGATTTATGGGTTAGATAATTGCGGGTTACATAGTGAATAAAAAATATGCATTCAAAGAATTTATCAATCTCCATTTATGGATACTATGTATTCACCATGAGGATGTCCAGGTGGAACATGGCACCACATCATCTTCTCATCCAATATTAATCTATTTCAACACTGTAAATCTAACCAATGTGAAAGCAACTTCAGTATCATGGTGCACACATACTCTAATTTACGTTTCAATAACATTAAGAAATGAGGATAAAATTGTAATAGGTTTATATTTATTATAAAACTTAATTATATACAAAAATTTCTAATGTTATGTTTGCACTATTTAAATCATAAGGAAGTCTTGAATGACAATAGAGATAAGAGTCATACTGTCATTTTGCTAAAATTTTAAGAAATATATAAAATGTTTCCCCTTCTCTATTTAAAGATAATAAGTTGTCAAAATGATTAATCTATTAAAAATGTTTGTTTATAAATTTAAAAAATCATTTGAATATAAAAAATAATAGACTATATTGATATTTTGACCATGTATATGAATAAATCATATCTCCTTAATGTAATTAAACTTGGCTAAAAAGTTTTAAATTTTATATATAAACATATATGGATGAGCATGGGACAAATAAAGTATAATTAAATATCAAATAATATAATGCACTATCACATATCAACACACTTGACACAAGAATTAGGTGGGAAAATCTCCATGAAGTAAAAAACACATAAGTGGTGATTATTCATATATCTGAGAAACCCAATTTTCCCAATAGATAAACTCTTCCTTCTCATGTATTTAATATCCTTCATATAACTCTTTGTTCATACATACCTCATGATTCACAATATAATATTTCCACACACATGTCTTATTTCCTAATAAGGGTTAAATCCTATTTGTAGTGAAAAATGAAGGGAGGTGACCATTGTAAATAATGGGTCCAACCATCCTAAATAAACATTTAATAAAACATTAATAATTATTAAATAAATATAATATTGTTATTTATTTACATGAGGTTTCCGCCCTTTATTATTATTATTATTATTATTATTATTATTATTATTATTATTATTATTATTATTATTATTATTATTATTATTATTATTTAATTAATTAATTATTAATATAAGCTAAGGGTTAAATAATTAACACTTAGATATTAAATGCTCTAACACTCCCCCTTAGTGCTAAGTGGGGATAAAATACATAGAAACCATGAAAAAAGGAAGTATATTATATATATAGTTCAAGTATTTAAAAACCTTCATCATGCAAAACATCACCTTTTAAAAATTAAAAGTAATTATAATCCAGAAACTTCTTAAATGTATGTTTTGAGTGGGTTTTAGGGACAGAGCTATATGAATAAATGTTAATAATGTAAATCAATATAAAACCCTCTCAAAATGGTAAATATTGTCTATTGTTGAAGATCTTGTTCAAATGTGGTTAGAATGGTCTTGTATGGCTAGTTAAGTATTTGGAGATTGTAGTGAACTCCCTCAGGCATCTATAGGTGGCATTGAGTGTTTAGATGAGTGTGGTCTTGGATTAATGAATAAGATAGAGACTCATGCTTTATGACCATGAAGGTATCTATGTAATTAATAGCCTCTATTTTAACTATTTTGGTCACTCATGTTCACCTATCGCTAAACTAAGATAATGATAAAACTAGTGAGAAAAACCAGTCTGAGCAAGGTGTTTTAGGATGCTTTAATAGGCCTAATTTGTGTGAAATGTATCATGTAGTGCTTATATAGTAATTGTATCACTTAAAAATGGATTTATTTTAGTTCATAATCAGCTATAAGGGTTGAAAATGTTATTCACAAGTTGTCATGTCAAGTTCAGTTTTAATAGTGAAACTAGGATAATGGGATTGCTCTGCAAGACAAATATTATCCTTTGAGCCTATGATATATATATTAGAGGTAGTTTAAATGATCATTTAGGATCATTTTCATGTATTATAATATTATCAAATTGGTTCTACATGTGTTCTAAGTCATGTTAACCATGATTAGTTCTCAAGTCATATTGACAGTTCTAAGTATTCAAGATAAAGTGATGAGTTTGAGATGTGATATCATGATTTGATGTATCCAATTTACATTTTTATGTTATTTTAGATGTATATTATCTATACATTATTTATACAAGGTTGAGAGTCACTATAATAGTTTATAATATGGAAACCAAAATGGCTTATCTAGATGTGTAAGGACTATGGGAGTGAAGCTCAACAAATTGGTCTATAAGTCCAATAGTTGACACTGGAACTTGTGATATATCTATTTTATGATAGTATAGAGGTCACATAGGAACTATTAATGTACATGATAAGTCTTGTAAGTATCCTTATAGAATTTTAATGCAGGATTCTACATGATTATGTTTTGGAGCATTTAGGCAGTTCTAAGTAGTCATCTAGAAGAGATGAGTTTGGGGTGATTTAGATAGATTTGAAGGATATATTGCATATGAAGGTGTTTTTTAGGTCTCAAAGGTTCATGTGAAGTATTATTGACCAATTTGACTTTAAGGTTAAATTTGTACCCCTATAAGCTAACAACATGGGTTTTTAGATGTTTTAGGGGTACGGTACTTTGTCATAGGGTATGTTATAGCTAATTTGATGTTATTTAATATTTTTTTAGCCCTAATCATGGTCTAATAAGATTATTTATCATTTTAGGTCACTTAGTAGGCTTTTATGGGTCATAAGTGCAAGTGTCATGGTTTTCAAGTTGCCCAAGTGTTCAAAGTTCCTTTAAAATGTCTAATAAGTCAAATTTCCTATCAAGAATATTAGTCTCATATGAAACTTATAGGTTATCTTATTGAGGAACTGGTAATCAACTAAAAAAGGTGAGTTTGGCACTTGTATATCCCATGGGGAAAGGTGACACATAGGAGAAGTCCATGGAACATCTATTAATATTATTAAAGCTCATTTCCATGATTTATAGGCTCTAGAAGTGTCATTTTTGAGCTAAAACCATTCTACTCCTTCTTTGCCTTTCTAGACACATAAAAGTGGTCAATAGGTTTATGCTTGGTATGAATAGTTGAAGAGATTTCAGGTCAAAATCCTTTGGTATGTGGTATCACACTCAAAGAGATCCATTTTCATAACAATATTTCAAGGATTGGTTAACCATGCTCTATGAACCATTTCTAACAAGTTGACTATGTTTATTTGCATACTATTTCTTGTACCTTATAGGTTTTTATCCATTTTTTATAGGTCCATACAATATAGTTGGAAATTTTGACTCCATAGTATGTTTTTCTTCCTATAATATGTTCTCAATGCTTATTTTAATTTTTCATGGTGTTTTTATGAGTAAGTTATCTCATCTTATAGGAAGATGTCACCATTGTGATGTTTCAGTCAGATTTCTTCCTTATTGCAAAATGTTAGTCTTATACAAAGATCTCATGTAAATAAATTATGGTTTTACATAGATATAAAATCCATATCATCACCTCCTTAAATTTTTGGTTTCATTACATCATTCTTTGGGAAAATTTCAATCTAGTCATTCCTCATAGTCAACTCTTCACTCATTCTTACTTGCAGTCACATGTATGAGACTTATCTAGATTTTTCGTCAAACTATAATGAGGGTGTATCAGTTTTATAAAGTCATTAGGATATATAGAGAGATAATTTGTATGTTTTTAAAAAGTTCAATTTTGTTTGCAACCTCATTTGTCACACCAACTAGTTGTTAGATACCCCTGCCTACTCTGTTCCAAATGTCTGCAAGAGGTTTTCACATTGGAATGGATGTTTTGAAGCTTAAATTAAGATATCATTAATTTAAATCATTAATTTGAGTGATTTAAATTTATTTGGATTTGTTCATTAAGACATCCATCCATATATTTTTCTTCATTCTATGCACACTGCCTACATACAGCTCACACATACCTACAAATAACTCCTTGATGACATCATGCTGAGAGGAAAAGACTGATATGTGTTTTAACCTATTAATATTTATAATAGTAAATTGGGATAATTATTTAAATAACATAATTTATTACAATATTACACACCTTGTATACTACCCAAATATACCCACTATCTATATTTACAAATGCCTACCTACGGGTGGTAACTCAGAGCTAGGAAGGCACTTGTACGAAAGTTTGGAATATGGTAAAACCCTATTTTAGTTTATATCATGATATGTTATCATTAAATACCTATATGAGGTGTCAAAAGTAAAAAATATGGTGTAAATAATTTTGGAAAGAACCAAGAATGGATTCAAGGATCTTTTCCCAAAAAGTGAAAATAGAGGTCCAGAGGCATTTTGTAGATATCCTCTAACAAGGTTACAAAGAGATTTGAAAAATATAGATAGGTATAAATTGTAGCCTATATCATGGATAATAACTATGCCAATGATGAAGCCAATAGGATTTATGGATCCTAATTATTTGGAACCTCAAAGTTGCCTATAAAGACACTAAGAACCTACATTAACATCTACAAGATTTGAGTTTTGAAAGTCTGTTGACATCCCAAGAGAAAATGAAGCATAATCTCATGAATATAATGTCCATATTGATTTAATTGTGTGAAAATAATCATGAATATAATTATTATGATATTAGTATATAGTGTTTCAAGTTTCATGGTCACCTACAGGTGTCCTTTCTCAAGGAAATGTGCACCTATAGTTGAGTATGGAGACAATGACCTAAACTTGGTGTCTTGGTGATGTTTTATCCAATTAAAGGTGAATAAAAGTATTATTAGATAATATTTGTATTTAAATATTCATTGATGGTCTTCAAACATCATGACCAAATTCTAATTAGGTAAATATACACCTTCAAGAATCAGAGAGCAGGGTATCACAATCAAGAAAGAGAGTTTAGTTAGGTGATCTCAAAGTGTAGGTAAAGTTTAAGGGAGAGTTAACATGAATAAATATACATATTATTACATTAATTATAACCATGATGATCTCCATAATACCTTGGCAATGTGAAACAAGCTTACATAGACCTCTTAAGGCCCTATATGCACCTACAGCTAAGTGTTCAGTGTTAATGAAGGTAAAGACATGAATATGCTTAGGAAGAGAAAGTAGGTTTGATAAAAACATCAAAATGGTTAATGATATGTTATTATAGTTTTTAAAAAATCTAAAAGACTCCTTTAAAGTTGAAAATCTACTCTTCATTCCAGCCCAAGAATGACAGACCATACAGTTGCACTAAGGGACTCTTTTCTCAATGGGTAAGGATGAAGAATCTAAAGGAGAAGAGAGGTTTTGCGTGAATTAAAATATTATTAAAAATTAATTTAATGTGGATAACATTTTTAATAAACCTAATCATATTAGAACTAGCCCTGAGAGGTCATTCTTAGGTGGAAGTGAAAATGGCAAGAAAACAATCCTTTTATATGCCCTTTTTGGACAAATTGAGTTAGTTAGGTGCCTAAATTGAAGAATATAAATTATCCTTTTCGTAAAAAAAAATTAATTAGGATAAAATAAAAATCTTAAAACATTAACTTTGACACGAAATGGATGGCTATATCTCATTGTTTTGTCTAAGAGGTCAGCCAATTAGGAAAATGAGGGTTTTGGCAAAACAAACAAATGAAACTAAAAAGGGTAAGGAACTTAATGGAAATATTGGGGAACATGAAGAAGAATATTTATAAATATATAAAAGGTTATTAAGTTATGTGAAACACTAAATCAAGATCAGACCTCTCATCATGGTCAAAATACTATAGCATATAGTCTACTCTCCAAACGTTGCACATAGGTTGCTTGTTCACAGTCTATCTTGGGTTTTTTAGAAGTTAGAGCCTAAAATGGCATAAAAAATGTTTTAATTTTATGTATAAGGTCATAATATGTTATGGAAACACATCTAAAACTTGGTTTTCATGGTAAATTAGGGGAAGTTCCCTTTATTTTGTCTCAGACAAAGGGCACTTTCTTGTGAACAAAACCTGTAATTTTTGAAAAAAGAAGGTGAAATTATGGACAAGAAGATTAATGGACCCTATTAAAAGGTGTGTAAATTTGTATCATACCTGTACAAAAATGAGGAATCAATCAAATAAGGAATAATCTCGACAAGGAATTCTAATCCCTCAAGGTTGCAATCAAGACTTTTTGGTAGGGCTTTATCCTAAAGGCAAATGATAGGTTATTTTTATTTCCAATTATGGGAGAGATTTATAACTTATTGGAAAAAAAATCTGGTGTCACTAAAGGTGAGATAAATATTTTGTAACTAAATTAAGTTAAAAGGAAGGCCATTTTATCTCAAAGGCAACATTAAACCTACAAGAAATGAAGAAAAAATCTTGAGTAAGTAGTTTGAGATGTTCATATCTCCCTTGAAACTTTGCATGGAGATATAAGGGGTTTGGATAAGTTGACAGGGGTTTTGATAATCATATTTTTAAAAAAAATTGGTAGTTCTAATGTCAGAGTTTTATGAACAAATCTTAAGGACAAAAGAGACCTAAAACCCTTGCTAACCCTTGGATAAAGACCTAATTGAGAAAATGAAGGAGATATATGTAGATAGGATGAAATTTTCATGAAAATAATTTTAGGTTTTAGAGGAATATTTAGGGATCCTCTTGATTAATTGTGTGCTACCCTACATGTATGAACATTGTATAGAATGGCTTTCTTTGATTATTTTGTGCATTGTGCCAATTCTAGAGACTTTTAAGGAATGAAATAAAATTTGGGAGGATAATATGGAAAGATTATAACTCAATATTATCATTTCATACCTTGAAAAAACTCCTAATTTTTCAAACAAAAGCTTTCATCTCAACCAGTCAAAATTGACATAGTGAGCATGATAGTGAGAAGGGTGAGAACATCAAGTAGATGGATTTTTAAGGTGAACTTGAGAAATATAATTCCATAGAGGATATTTACAAGTTTCATCCACCATATCCCATAAATTTTATTGGAACATTGAAGCCTATATTGAGGCCAAATGTGAGGGGTGACTAAAAGAAGAGTTTTCCTTGATAGCAGGTAGTAATGGCTCATTTATAAAATTTTCTAGGTAACCTAGAATAAAACCAATCCATCGGGAAGAATGTATGAAATCATTCTCTCTCATTCCAATAATTAGACCTATCCCTAGTCATTTTTGGGACATTCAAATAGGTGTGAATGATGAAGGTAGTTTTCTGAGCCAACACAAAGAATTTCATGCCACTTTCCAAGAGTGTCATGCTTTTTATGGACACATGTACTTCCTATACTTGAATTATACATTTCACATCTCCTTTTCATGCATATTTAACCTCTTTTATTAGCTTTAAAATTGTCTATTTGACCTTTGGACTTCCCTTGTCTCATCCCTCACTCACATGCTCTAAGTAGTGACTTTTTTTGTCTTTTGAGAATCCTCCATTGGTTAATGGTGAAACCCTAGAAAATTTTGTATTTGAATGTCTCTTTAACCAATAAAAAAGTAAATTTTCCTATGTATATGTTTTATAATTGATATTTTTTCAATCTTGTTGGTCTTGTATAGTAAAAGATGGTCTTTTCTAGCATATTATCCCTAATTGTTCACCAAGTGTGCATAAGAGTAATTGCTATAGGTATTTTTTAGTGTTCTCTTTTAGTGTATAAGTGTTTTAGGACTGTATTCTCCCAAATTATAATTCATTTCCATCTTAAGTATCAATATACCTCTTGAACCTAGCATATGAAACATTGATGTAACAATCTATCTCGAGTTGTGAGTTATGTGTGAAAGAACCTTTGATTTTATATAAGTAGTATAATTTAAATAAATAGGAGGAAATTAAATATCTTTACATCTTATTTTAAATTTATATATTTGTCTTCTTAACCCTTTTCATGCAAAGTTGATAAGTGAGAGAGTGCTTCAAAGAGTGCATCAAGGGAACTAGGTTTTCTAGAGATTCATCTCACCAATTTATTACCCACAAAAAGTGAGATGTTTAAATTGTTCCAATTGGATGAGGAGAGTTGATACATCTCCTCAAAGGGTGAAAATCTAAGTGACAATAGTTTTTAGTACACCCGGTGGGACTCTAAGTCATAAATGATTGTCCAACATTGGTGTTGATCTTGGCATATTTATAGTTGAAAGAACATATACACTAAGTAACTAGTAACTCCACTAATTTTTCAACTCTTTGGTTTTTGATAAATCCTTAATTTCCATGCCAAAGGTGACCACTATGTCTATTTTTAAAGTTATACCTTTTGAGTTTGTACAATTGCCTTTGTATTCTATTAGAAGGTTCAGATTTGTAAATACTACCCTTATTCAAGGGAGTTAGTGTTGAATAAGTATAATTTTATATATATTTCAACCCATAATACACATAATATACATTCCAATATGGCTAAAAACCTTCCTTTTGTAGCCTTCACTAGATCATATATTTTGAATCTCTTCCAATATGAGCAAATTCTTGGAGAAGCCCTTAAAAGTGTTATATATTTTAGTGGAGAAGGTCATATCACTCCCACTGAACATATTAGGAACATGGAAATTTTTTGAAACATCCATAATATCACTCAAGATAATGTATCCATCAGTTTATTAGCATTGTATTTGAAATGGAAAGCTTTAGATTGGTATAAAACTCTACCATAAAATTCCATTTCTTTATGGGATGATCTAGGAATTCTATTATCTAAGAGGTTTGAAGAGAAGAGTGGTCACTTGTCACTAGATGATCAATTGAATACTATCAAGAGGGATCCTCAAGAGTTCATGCAAGATTTTAAATCTATATTTAAAAAGACACACAATAGGATCCCAGTCCTTGTAAGACCTACTCCAAATTATGCCTTCTTATACTACCTAAATGCATTGAATAGTGATTTAGCCATGATGATCCAATCCATGGGTGGGAATACATTACCTACTACCTATGAGATAGCTATTAATGCTAATAATTTTCTTGTTCAAGTAGGGAAGATTACTCCTAGACCACCAATGTTATTGTTCCTTTATTTATACCCTCCTAGTCAAATTAGATTACCTACTTTGACCCCTTTGCCTAATAGCCAAGAGAAGTCTACCGTTACTCATACAAATGATATTAATGAAGTAAAGATTTTTATTCAAAGTGTTACTGATTAATTTCTTACTCTCAAAAGATAACAAATTCAAAATTATAGGCCTTAGCAATCCTATAATTAGTTTGGACAAGCAAGTAGGCTTCCTTTTCAAGGTGATGCTCAAGGACAAGGTAAAATAACTCAATATAGACCTTACCAAAGTTTCAATCCCAATGCCCCATAATATTTTAAATCTCTCATTCCCACTCAAAACAACTTTTTTCAAAAATAATCATGTTATCCTTCCTATGACCAAAGTCAAGACCAAGTTGTATATGCCAATGAAATGCCTAATCAAGCCATGATAATACAAGGTTTTTAAGCACCTCAAGCTCCCAATTATTATGTGCCACTTAAAAATGGAATGGAAAATGGATAATTATAATCTAATTATACTCTTATTAATCATTTAGAGGGGGATTTTTATGCCATGAATCATTTTGGAAGTTCAAAAATTGTGAACGCTAGTGTGTCCTCTAACACTAGATCTAAGAAGAGGGATATTGAAGAGACACAAGGGACAACTCAAGGACATATTTTGACTGATAAATCACCTCCTATAGTGGGTGGGTCTAACTCAACTACTAAGGTGTAATAAAATAAAAAGTTTCAAAATGTAAATCCATCTCCTACATATCCATTTTCACATGTTATTCCACAAGGTATTAGTGCTTCTAAATAAAAATTCAAGATGAAAAATCTTTCTATAAATTTTGTGGATCAAATGAAAAATTTAAACATGAAGATTTCATTTTTGGATTAATTGAAAATATCAAGAAAAAAGGATATGATCCAAAAAGAATTGCTTGGACTAGGTAAACAAGTTGGATCAGCTAGGACTAAAAATATTGTTTTAGTGAATGTAACTCAACCCATTGATGGACACATGAAGAAAAATGATAAGATTCATCTTTTTATATATTTTTTATCATTTTTGATTGTTTAATTCATAATTGTATCATATATAGTGGGGATAATACTTAAATTATGCCCAAGTCTATAGCAGATAAGTTAGGTCTCAAGTATGAACCAATGGCTAAAGAAGTTCTACAGTTAGATGGATTACCAACAAAGACCTTGGGAGTAGTCAAGGATTTGAATTTGATTTTACATTATTGTCATAATTTTTCTATCTTTAATGATGTGGTTGTTTTATATTTACCCCCATACTTTGCTCTTTGTTTATCAAAAGAGTTTACAACCAAGATAGGTGGATACTTGGTAGAAAGTTAGTCATACATGGTTTTTATGATAAATTATGGTATGAAGTTAAAGATTGAATCAGAAATTATTCATAAAAATAATTTATATCCCTGAATGCCTAAGGTTTAAAATGTCAATTATGCTATTATTGATGAGGAATAACTTTACATGGATCAATCTCCAACTTCTTCTCTTGAAGGAGTTTCTGATTTGTATCTAGAAGAAGGGGGAGATGAACACTACGAGCATGATCCTTAAAAATTCATAGAGGAAGCTATACTTGGAGTGTATTTCCTTTGTGAATAAGGTTATTTCATGCCAAATTTGATGAATCCAAATGGAACTATGGATGGTTTATGGTAGATATTCTTTTATGGATCTAGAAGCAAGGTTGGATCAAGTGGTGGAACAAGGTTAGTTTAACCATCCAAGGAAAGTTATTACTCTAATTTTAGATTTCACTTTAGTTTTAATTATAATGTGGTAGAATATGAGGCCTTCATTCATGGCCTTGAATGGGCTAGAAAGAGAGGTGTGAAAGAGTTACAAGTTTATGGTGATAGTGAGTTGGTTGTGAATCAAGTAAGAGGCCAAAATGTGACTATTAACTCCTTGCTTAAGTCATAGAAGCATATAGTGTGGGATCTTGTGGAATATTTCAAAGCCTTCAACATTCAATATATACCAAGAGAGGATAACCAACATGCTAATACATTGGCAGAAATTGGAGCTCAATTTGATGTTTGAAAGGGGATAAGAGAGGACAAGAACGAACCTCATCTCAAAGTGATTGTAAGGCCCTCTATAACTGATAATATCATTAATTGGAAAGTGTTTGATAGTGACAAAAAAATAGATATTTTAATACAAGATGAGGCTAAATTTTCCATAAAAAATAAGTCCAAACTACAAAAACAACATGGAGGGCAGATTTTATAATTGAAGACAAACAATCTCCCTAAGGGATTAGTCACACTTGAGAGTATATTCAGTTATGATGATTAGTTGAAGGAAAAGCTAAGCATGTATACTAAGAAATAAAACTATGAGAGAGTATAAATCTTCAAGAAAAGTTGCTTGCTCTTGGGAAGGTATGTACTAGAGAAGAAAGACATCCTGTCATTAAATTATGCAATGAATTTTTTGATGTCTTTGCACGGGAATATAATTATTTAAATGGATTTGATCCAAACTTAGCTCAATAACCATAGATCTAGATAATAATGATAATCATATCAATCAAAGTCAAAGTCCAATCAATCCTAAGATTGAGCCTCTCATAAGAAAGGAGTTTATAAATTTGATTGAGTCTAAGATCATTTTTCCTATTAAGCATTCATCTTGGTTGGCAAAATTAGTCTTGATAAGGAACAAGAATGTATAAATTAGGTTATGTGTTTACTTTAGATATTTTAATATATTTTCATTGAAGGATCATTATCCTCTAACTTCATGGTGTATATTTTTTCAATTTGTGGTAGGTAGTCAAAGGTTCTCACTCCTTGATGGATATTTAGGATATAATCAGATTTTATTGAAAGAAGGAGATCAATACAGGATAGCCTTTACCACTAAATGGGGTACATATGCTTATATTAAAATTCCTTTTGGTTTGTCTAATTTTATTGTAACCTTTTAACATGCAATCAATATGGATTTTCAAGGTATAATAAATGATATGGTGTTGGTGTATCTTGATGATATCATAGTTTTCTCTAAGGATGCAAAGGATCACTTGAATCATCTTAGGAATATTTTTGAGATATGTAGAGATTTTTTAATCTCTCTCAATACAAATAAGTGTGTGTTTGTTTTCCATTAAGGAAAACTCTTGGGACACATTGTTTCAAATAAATGACTATCCATATATCCTAAAAGGGTGAGTGAAATATTGGCATTGACTTTACCCAAACACAAGAAAGGTTTTCAAAGATTCTTTGGAAAAATAAATTTCATAAGGAGGTTTATTATTTATTTATATAACTTATTAATCCTCTAACCTCTATTATATGAAAATATGATGTGTTTACTTGGACAAGAAGAATGAAGGAGAGTTTTCAAGAGATCAAGCAATTTATTGTTCAAGCTCCAACTCTTGCAAGTCCTGATTTCTCAAAGGAATTTAAAGTGTATACCTTTGTAAATGAATAATTAATATCTTCCATGCTCACTCAATAAAATTAATAAAACTTGGAACAACCTATTGCCTTCTTTAGTCAAGTATCAAAAGGCTATGAGGTAAGGTACACTTATGTAGAGAAGCAAGTAATTTTAGTTATTATAAGTCTAAATAAGTTTAGGCACATGTTGTCTAATAACAAGATTAATATATTAGTAACTCATCACAGTGTGAAATACTTCCTTTTGAGTAGATATTTGAATTAAAAAAAGGGCTGGTTAGATTACAAAAGTAATGGAGTATGATGTAGAAATCAAGACAACCAAGCTAGTGAAAGGGAAAGGATTATGTAAGCACCTTTCCTCATAATTAAAAGAAAAAAGAGAAGTTGTTTTATCCCTTCATGATGATCCTATGACATTTACATCTTCATCAATGAGGATTTGGACATAAGAAATGATCCATTTTCTTCAAACCAATGAGTATCCACAAGGCCTAAATAGAGTTAAAAGAAGGTACTTCAAATTACAATTTATTCCTTATGTACTTGTTAATGGAGTGTTGTTTAGGAAATATTTATCATGTGTACTATTGAGATGTATTGAATCAGATCAGGTTGAGAAGATATTATTTAAGCTTCATGATAGATCAGCTAGTGGTCAATTTACTCCAAGAACCACAACTACTAAGATTATGAGAGCTAGATATTTTTGGCCTAGTTTATTTAAAGATACCCATGCTTGGGTAAGGAAATGTTATAAATGTGCCCTCTTTGATGAAAATAAAAATCTTGTAGCCTTGCCTCTTCATCCAATACAAGTTGATCAACCCTTTATGCAATGGGGTCTAGATTTCATAGGATTAATCAATCCACCTTATAGTGTTGGTCAAAAATGGGTGTTGACTATCATAAATTAATTTAAAATATTGGTGGAGGATACATCTCTAAAGGAAGAAAATAATGTTTTAGTTTTAGACTTATATGAAGGCACAGTGATAAGATTTGAGGCTCTTTCAACAATAATTTTAGACAATACATTGGCCTTCCTTAGAATGAAGACAAGTGAGTGGGATTTGAAACATGGTATTTACCTTAGTACTTCCTCCAACTATTATCCAGAAGGGAATGGACTATTTGAGTCCACTAATAAGTATATAATTAGGATTATCAAGATAATAATGGAGGAAAACCAAAGAACTTAGAATTCTATGTTTAAGACAACTCTTTGGGTTGATAGAATCACCTCCAAAAGAGCCATTACAAAATGACCATATACACTTGTTTATGGGAGATAAGCTAGACTTCCTATTTAAATTGAGTTATTTGCCTTGGATCTCATTTACCAACTAGAGTTGATGGAAAATGAAATCATGGATGTCAGATTATGTGAGTTGATGGAGCTTCAAGAAACAAGGGATCAAACTATTTAAAATATGAGAGCTCACCAAGATCAAACAAAGAGACACTTTGACAAGAAATTCATACTAAGAAGCTTCCAAGAGGAGGACTTTGTTCTAAATTGGTATGAAGATAGGGCTAAGCCTAGAAAAAACACAAATTTTGATGCTTTGTGTAGTGGCCTTTATGTCATCACTCAATGAAAGTAATACAATGTTTTCCAACTCTAAAATATGAATGGAGAGGATATTGATATCCTAGTCAATGAGATATAATTCATACATTATTACTAAGGTTATCCTCTCTCCTTATACATATATATTATTTTTTTTATTTTCCCTAAGTACTTATGCACATGTGTGAGTCTTGTTAGTGTCTTGATTTGTTTTGTCTTTGATTTGTGTGTTTTGGTTATTTTGTGTGTGTTTTAGGCAATTATTTTCTAGTTATCTTCAATAATTCATTGACTCCCTATCCAATGGGTAGTATAATACTATTGACCTTTAGTATAGTAGGAATAATACCCTTATGAGTCACCAATTTGTTGACTAAATTTGAATTTAAGGTCAAATTTAGACCTTTATAGGTTTAAAAAATTGGGTTTTTAGATGTTATAGGGGTCTAATGATTTTTCATAGGGTATGTTATAGTTCATTTTATGTTATTTAATGCTTGTTTAGCCTTAGTCATGGTCTAATAAGTTTATTTATCATTTTGGTTCACTTAGTAGGATTTTAGGGGTCATAGATGCAAATGGCATGGTTTTCAAGGTTCCCAAGTGTCAAAATTTCCTTTAAAACATCCAATAATTCATATTTCCTATCATTAATATTATTCTCATCTAAAAATTTTAGGTTATCGGACTAAAGATTAGGTAATCAATTGAAAAAGAGGAGTTTCAAACTTATACAACCCATGGGGAAATGTGACATGTGGGAAAAGGCCATAAAATGTCACTTAATATTCCTAAAGTTCATTTCCATAATTGAAATTATCTATAAGTGCCATTTTTGAGCTAAAATTGTTCTTCTCCTTCTTTGCCTTTCTAGACACACAAATATGGTCAGTAGATTTATGCTTGGTACAAATAATTGAAGAGGTTTCAGGTCAAATACCTTTGGGAGGTGTATTAAACTTATATATATTCATTTTCATAATAATAGTGTATGGATTAGTTAACCATGCTTTATGAACCATCTCTAACAAGTTGATTATGTTTTTTTGCTCACTATTTCCTATACCCTATAGGTTTTGTGCCATTTTGGATAGGTCTGTACAATCCAATTACTGATGTTGACTCCAGAGGATGTTGGATATATTTTAAAATTATCTATATTATTCTTTTCATGTTTCATGGTGTTTTGATGAGCAATTTATCTCATTTTTTAGGAAGGTGTCACCATTGTGAAGTTTTAGATAGATTTCTTCCTTGTTTCAAAATGTTAGTCTTATATAGAGGTCTTATGTGAATAAAATATGGTTTTAAATAGGTATAAAAGCTATATGATCACCTAATTCCATGTTTTTTTTCATTTCATCATGATTTGGGCAACTTTCAATCTTATCATTCCTCATAGTTCACTCTTCACTCATTCTCACTTAAAGTCACATGTATGACACTTGTCTAGCTTGTTCATGGAATTGTAATGAGGGTTTATTAGTTTTTTCAAGTCATTAGGATATATAGATAGTTAATTTGGATGTTTGGTAAAATTGAAAGATTATTTTTAAGCTCATTCATCAGACCAAATAGCCATTAGATACCCATGCCTACTTTATTCCAGATGTTTGCAAGAGGTTTTCACATTGGAATGGATGTTTTAAAGATTGTATTAATATATAATTAATGTAAATCATGAATTATGGGGATTTAAATTTATTTTTATTTGTTCATGAAGACATGCATCCATTTAATTTGCTTCATTTTATGCACAATACCTACATATAACTCACACACACCTACAGATAACTCCTTGATGACATCATGCTGAGAGGAAAATATTGATATGTGTTTCAATATATTAATATTTATAAGAGTGAATTAGGATAATTTATGAAATAATATAAGTGATTACAATCTTACACACCTTGTATGCTACCCAAGTTTACCCACTACCTATATTTTCAAATGCCTACCTATAGGTGGTACCTCAGAGATTTGAAGGCACTTCTATAGAAGGTTGGAATGTGGTAAAACCCTCTTTTGGTTTTTAGCATGAAATTTGATCATAAAAAACCTATATGCAATTTCGAAAGGACAAAATAATGTGTAAATAATTTTGGAAGGAACAAAGACATGATTCAAAAATCTTTTCCCAAAAAGTGAAAATGCAGGTCTAGAGGCATTTTGTAGATATCCTATAACAAGGTTAAAAATATATTTGAAACATTTAGATAGGTATACCTTGTAACCTATATCATGGATAAGAACTATACCAAGGATTAATCTAAGATTATTTATGGATCCTAACTATTTGGAGCCTCAAATCTGCCTACAAAGACAATAAAAACTTGCATTAACATCTACAGGATTTTATTTTTGAATGACCTTTGACATCCTAAGAGAAAATAAAGCATAATCTCATGAATTTAATGGTACTATTGATTTAATTGTGTGAAAATAATAATTAATATCATTAGTATTATATTTTTATATAATTTTTCAAGCTTCATGGACACTTATAGATGTCAATTTTCAAGGAAATGTGCACCTACAACTAAGTATGGAGATAGTGACATAAACTTGTTATCTTGGTGATGTTATAGCCCATTAAAGGTGAATAAAAGTATGAAAATATTATATTTGGATTTAAATATTTAAGGAAGGTCTTCAAAAATCATGACCAAAGTTTAATTAGGTAAATATACACCTACAAGAATCAAAGAGCAAGGTATCACAGTCAAGAAAGAGAGTTTATTTTGGTGAGCTCAAAGTGAAGGTAAATATTAAGGGAGTGTTGAAATGATTATATATATATATATATATATATATATATATATATATATATATATAAAATAACCTTCATCATAACCATTAATATCTCCATAATCCCTTGGAAATGTGAAACAAGCTTACATAGACCTCTTAAGGCCCTATATGCACCTATAGCTGAGTGTGCAATCCTAATGAAGGTAAAGAGATGAATATGATTAGGAGGAGAAATAAGGTTTGATAAAAAAATTCAAAATGGTTCATTATATATTTAATATATTATTTCCATAAGCTACAATACTCCTTTCAATTTTAACATCTACTCTTCGTACTATCCCATGAATGACAGTCTGTACAGTTGCACTAAGGGACTCTTTGATCAATAGGTAAGGATGAAGAATCTAAAGGAGAAGAGTATTTTTGGGTGAATGAAAACATTATTGAGAATTAATTTATGGTGGATAAATTTTTTAATAAACCTAATAATATTGTAGTTAGACTTGAGAGGTCATTCTTAGGTAGAAGTGAAGAATGCAAGAAAATAGTCCTTTTAGAGGCCTTTTTTGGATAAATTGAGTTGGCTAGGTGCTTAAATGGATGAATATAAATTATAAATTTAGTTAAATATTATTTAATAAATAATAAAAATCATAAAACCTTAAATTTTATTTGAAATTTAGGGATATATCTCATTATTTTATCTTAGAGGTCAACCAGTCAAGAAAATTAGGGTTTTGGCAAAATAAGCAAATGAAGTCAAAAAGGGTAAGGAACTTAATATAAATATTTGGGAACATTAATAAGAATATTTTGATGTATATACATGTTTAATATCTTATATTAAACACTAAATCAATATCAAACCTATATCCATGGTCATAATACTCTAACACACAGTTTACTCTCCAAACCCTGGACACAGGTTGCTTGTTTATAGTTTATCTTAGGTTTTTTAGATGTTTGAGGGTAAAATTAGATTAAATAGGTTTAAATTTTGTGTATAAGTAATAATATTTTGTAAAACCACCTATAATACTTTTTTTACTAGGAAAATAGAAGTGCCCTCTATTTTATCTCAGACAGAGGGCACTTCCTTGTGAACAAAACCTGTAGTTTTTTAAAAGGGAAGGTGAAATGATGGAAAAGACACTAAATGGACACTATTAAAATGTTTGGGAAGTTTTATAATACATGTACCAACATGAGGAATAAGGAAAATAATTAATAATCTCAATAAGGAAGTCTAAGACCTCAAGGTTGCAGTCAGGACTTTTTGGCAAGGTTTTGGCCTAAAGCCAAATGATAGGTCATTTTCCTTTCCAACTATGGGAGAGATTTAAAACCTATTGGTGAATTTATTTGTGTCAATAAAGGTGTGATAAACATTTTTTAAATAAATTAGGTTAAAAGGGAGGCCATTTTGGCTCAAAGGCATCATTAGGCCTGCAAGAAATGAAGAAACAAGCTTGAGTAAGTAGTTTGAGATGCTCATATATCCCTTGACACTTTGCATGGATATCCAAGGGGTTTGGAGAAGTTTATAGGGGTATTGAATATAATATTTTTGAAAAATTTTGTATGTTCAAACATTATAGATTTATGAACAAATATTAAGTATAAAAAAGACCTAAAACCCTTGTTAACCCTTAGATAAGGACCCGATTGAGAAAATGAAAGGGAGATATCTAGATAGGATGGAATGGCCATGAAAGTAATTGGAGGCTAAATGAAACTCTTCAGGTATCCTCCTCATCAATTTTTGTGTTACCCTATCTATACAAACATGGTATATAATGTATTTCTTTGACTATTTTGTGCATTGTGCATGTTTTGGAGACTTTGAAGGAATAAAATAAACTTTGGGAAGAGGATATGGATATATTATAACTCACTATGGTCATTTCATGCCTTTATAAATATCCGAAATATTCTAAAAAAAATCTCATCTCAGCCAGTCAAAACTGGCATAGTGAGCATGATAGTGAGAAGGGTGAGAACTTTAAGTGGATGGATTTTTAAGGTGCACCTAAGAATTATAAGGATAGGGAGGGTATTTCAAATTTTCATGCACCCATTACATGTATTTTCATGGAAAATTGAATCCATACTTTATGATAAGTGTGAGGGGTGATTGAAAGAGGAGTTTTTTGGACTGTAGGTAGTGATGGCTCACTTTCAAAAGTTTTTAGTTGACAAGGACTATGTATGGAGAGGTACGTATGAATGTCTTACTTATTATTAAAATCATAATACATATCCCTAGTCAGTTTTTGGATGTTTAAAAAAGTGTGAATGATGAAGGCAATTTTTTGAGCCAACACAAGCAATTTCATGCCACTTTCCAAGAGTTTCATGCCTTGTATGGACACTTGTACTTCTTAACCTTGCATGGTATATTACACATATAATTATCATGCATATTTAACCTAGTTTATTAGCTTGACAAGTGTCCAAGTGACCATTGGACTTCCCTTGTTTTGCCTCTCTCCCAAATGTTATAAGTAGTGACTTTTTTAGCTCTTTTGATAAGACTCCATTGCTTAATAGTGAAACCCTAGCCAATTTTTTATTTGAATGTCTCTTAAAGAAATAAAAAGGTGAATTTTTCTACTTACATGTTGTAAAATTAAGTCTTATTACAATCTTCTTGGTCTTGTCTAGTAAAAGATGATCTTTTTTAGCATGTTATCTTTGAGTGTTCACTAAGTGTGTAGAAGATTAATTTATTAGTGTTCTCAATTAGTGTGTTGAAGAGTAATTTATTAGTGTTATCTATTAGTGTGTAGAAGATTAATTTATTACAAGTCTTTGTTAGTGTTCTCTTTTAGTGTATAAGTGTTTAAAAAGTGGTTTATGACTTTATTCTCCTAAAGGATAATTTATTAACCTCCTATTCATCAATTTACCTCTTGAACCTAGCATATGAAACATTGATGTAACAATCTATCTTGAGTTGTGAGTTATGTGTGAAAGAAGCTTTGATTTGATCTAAGTAGTATAAGTTTAATCAATTGGAGGAAATTAAATATTTTTTCATCACCTTTTATCTTTCTAATTTTGTCTTCTTAACCCTTTTCACATTAATTTGATAAGTGAGAGAGTGCTTCAAAGAGTGCATCAAGGGAACTAGCCATTCTAGAGATTCATCTCACCAATTGATTACCCACAACAAGTGAGATGTTACCATTGTACCAGTTAGATGATCAGAGATAATACATATCCTATAGGGGTGAGAATTCAGTTGAAACATTTATTAATTTCATGAAATGTCCCTATTTGAGTAATGGAAAGTCAAATGTTTTTGACTATATGTTGGTAGTGTTTGGCAGTTCTAAGTAAGCCTTTTACAGGAGTGTTCTTAAGGCCTTTTAGCCTATGTGGTATTGCTAGTTCACTTGGTGATGATTTTTAGGTCATTAATATTATGTTAATATTATTTAAGGACATAGTTTTATGGGTTATTTTGTTATATGCTTCATATATTCAAGGTAGACTTTTTTTGTGTGTGAAGGCCTAATTGTGAGTTGGGCTAATGGCATAGTTCAAGTGGTGAATGGAACTAATAGGTGGCATGAAGCCTACATTATGTTGTATAAGTCATATTATTATGGTTTTTAAATTTTTTCATCCATGTGTTATGCATAAATATATTCCAAGGGGTCAAAGTGGTAACATGTGGTTGAGATAGACTAAATGCATTAGGTCTCTAAGTAGGCCTAGAAAAATTTTAATGTCTAAATGAGTTTGACTGACCTAATGGTGATACTATTATTATGTGAAATGTGTGTATTGAAATATTACAAGGGTGATCCAATTATGGAGAGATGTTTGGCCCACCAAGGTGGGTGTAAACAAGAGTCTTGTATTTATACAAGGCATATTAGGTCTATTTGGTTAAGTTAAGGAATGAAAAGTGAAAGAAAATAAAATAGAACCTTGATTAGAAGATAAGGTCATTTATAAATTTAGATGCGAGTAAATTATTATTCATCAACATCTATCATAAGTTTTGAGTATGTTGATCAAGGTCATATGACCTAATCAATCCATATGAGGGTTGTTTGAATGAAGTAGAAATTTGATTGCTTGAAGAGGTAGTTTGAGAGTGTTGAAGGAGTGATATTGTGTTAATTAATAAACCATAAGAGTTTCATTAGAGATGTTTTCCTAATGTATTATAGTTGATATAAAATATAGAGATTCAAAGAAGAGATCACCATCTGTTAGTTAAGCAACAAGGTATTATGGAGGTGATCAAGTTTGTAATGGTTGAGTTGGAGATTATTCAAGAGGGTGTGGGAGCTACCTTATAGCTTAGATCTTGTATAAGTTTCCTTTAAGTGGTTGATTTGGTATTGAGTCACTTAGGGGGTTGTTAACTCCTTGTAAGTTGGAGCTTCCTAAAGGACTAGTTGAGTTGGTGCTTGACTAGTAAGGTGTTGGTGCTCTTTGTGGAGTCGGTGCCTCACTTAATCTTGGTCCATTGCTTATAGGATAGTAGTCTAAGATATGTGTTAGTGGGTTTTATCCCCCATGTGGATTTAATATATATCTCTTGTGTTCATGTGTTTATATCTTGATTGATGTTTATGTGATTTCTTCTCTATAAATTGCTTGATCACTATATCGGTTTGAAAGGTTAATCATGTTAAGTGGAAAGAAAGAATTATTTTAAGACACTGATTCACTCCCCCCCCCCTCTTAGTGGTTGTTCTTCCAAAAAATATAATTTTTCTCTTTTGAGTAATTTTGGAGTATTAATAGTTTTCAACCCTAACTTGGATCATTTGCATTGTTTAGATCATGGCTGGATATGTGAAACTAGTGTATGGATTGATACTCCTCATAATTTACTTGTGAATTAGAAGGTTGATTTTCATCATGTGGAATATGGATAAATTTATCCTCATGAGAAAATTAGATACCTTGCTAATTTTGGTCAATTTTTTCTAACATTTGATATAATCAAAGGGTTCTTATTATGAATTTATATTTATATTCTTCTCTAATAACCCAAACCCTTATTTTTGAAAGATTGTTTCAAACTTCATTTATGTTGTAAGTCCTTTATATCAGATCAATGCCATTATAACCATCTTACATTACAATTATTTTGTGTCTATCTAGGATCAACATGATTATGCAAAAATTAAACACCACCCATGAATAATTTGATTGTTAAATTTTGTTAGCATGGATGTTTTTTATTTTTTTTAATTTGAGGTATTTCTTTTAGATGTGCATTATATACAATTTGGATTCTGGGTTTTTATAATAATGAAATTTTAATAAATTTGTAAGCATATTTCGGTTCTAATGTTCACTAAGTTGTGACCCTCAATATTTAGGAGGATCATCATATGTAAGTTGTTGTTTATCAATAAAGTCTTTTATTTTATGTTTAAAGGTAAAAAAAATTTAATAGTATGTCTTGGGCATTGGTGATAGTCACCATAAGTGTTGGAATTGTATCCTTTAGGTAGAGGTTGACTCATATAAACTCATATAGGATGAAGTAGAGATATGATTTGACACTCCATAAGCTTCATAAGTAATGAAGCTAGAGGTTGAAGTAAGCATGTAAATTATCTCCTTGGTGCGTGAGATAATACAAGTAGATAAGTTTTTTTTAATAGTGTACTAGTCAATCTGATGGGTTTTGAGGCAACCTTTGAATCTATTTTTGAATGAATAGGTATTTGAATAGATGTAGGAAAACTTATTTCATTAATATATGGGTATGTTAAACCCTTATTTTTAGTATAAACATTTTTCTTGCTCCTTTTTATATAATTAAACACAAAGTCCACATAAGGTGGATCTACATTTTTGGACAAGGTTTTTATCATAAAAATACCCTTAAATGGTGGTGACTGTGTAACAATTTTAAGAGTGAAATTTGATCAATATCATTATTATATGTCTTTGAGATTTGTTGCATATGCTCCTTTCAATTTTATTGATTGGGAAGAGGAATTTACATTGATAAATGAAATTCTTGATGAATGATATTATTTGAGGACATATATTTACAGCCAAAGGTAATAACATTCTATTTTAGATTATATCTTGCATAATATATACAAAATAAGCCAATTTTATATCACTTATTACATAAGTATCACACAATAATTCATATAGGATATCTTTATATATAGTAGATTGATTTAGAAGTTATAGATTTAGTTCTTAGAATGCATGTTGCTCAATGGGTCAATAAGGTCATCTCCCATAATTTTAGGCTTAGAAGGTACTAACTATATTGTATTACAAAAGTAATTATAACAAGAGATTAAATGTTGTTGTTTTAAAACCTTCTTATCATGTTGACAAATTTTCCTATTACGTTGAATTATATGTATAATTAAGTAACTATAATTAAAAACCATAACTATAATCACAAATTGGATCCCAAAATATGTTATAAATGCATCCATATCGAACATATTTATAACAAATTGAAATCTAATTTTAACTTGTTAACCTTGCTAAATTAGAAATTAGCAATCATAAAATATAAAATAAAAAACCTTAGGTAGAAATATAGGGTTTTGGGGGCCAAAGGTTGGGTTAACCAAATGTTTAAACCTAAATTGATATGGGTTAATTATATAAATGAATAAGAAAAATGGTTATAAATAGATCTATAGTAGGTCAATTAATATGTAAACATAGAAACAAATAATCTAAATTTAATTGTTGAGATATGTTAAGAATAAAAAGTACAACTATTGATTGATATTGAAATGAATTGTAAATAAAAGAACTTAGATGGTATATTTTCATGCATATATTTGATATTAAATAGGTTAGAGGTGAACTAGAATATAATCTTAGATGAATTGTTAGATTTTATAATTTTATAATGTATAGCCTTAAAAATTTTTTTTGAATTTATTATGGTGTGTATATATATCATGCACAAGTTGTATGTCTTTTTAAAATGATCAAAACCCTATCCTCCTCACCTTTGGAATGACTGTGGGAAAAATGAGTTTGTGGGCATATAGTGTCAAGCTACCAAAAGGACCCATATGTCAATTAGTGACACCTAAATAACCAATACTTTGACTAGTGATTTATACTTATGTATTTTTACTCTATGTATTGTTTTTTGTGTACCAAGATGTAATGCATGATAATAAACTCCATAGAGTTACCTATCTTGTAACCTATAAAATATTACAAATGGATTGCTTCTTTAGTACATAAAACATGCATATGGATTGTCCATATGACTAATATTTAAATAGGAAATAATAAGGAATATTTTCTCACTTGAATGTTTGATTGAATATTGTTGGTAAGCTGCCTTTTGAGTTTCTAGGTCTATACTAAGTGAGGAATGAATGAGGATTGATCTTGTATATATACCAATATTTTTTTGTAAAATATATAACATTAAATCACTTAGGCTAACCATATAGATACATTTCATTTGAAAATTTGATTATTTTAAGGCATTGGACACTTAGTTTGGCATAATACACTTGCATCAACATAGGTATCTAGCTAGGACATAAGTGTCCAAGAAGCTAGAAAATAGGTATAGTTCTACAACTTATAGAAGATGATATTAAGCATGTTTAAATCATTTTTAACATCATAAAAGTATTGTTCATTAGAAAAACATGTGATTATACTAAGAGATAAATAATATACATAAGAGATAATGGATGTCATGCTTTATATAATAGGAAGGTCTTAGGAACTAAAAGGTATAACCATGAGAAGTAATTGCCAAGAATACAGTACTAAAATACTATATAATTCATATTTAGTGTCTAAGTTATGATAGAATGAAATATTATAAAAAAATGGATGAATCAAATATTATAATAAATGATTGAATTCAACCACCACTATTAAGTTCTTATCATTTTTATAATGTTGATGATCAATAGAAAATTCCTTTCCAAATTTATTTTGAGTGAATGATTCAATTGGTGTAATAAGTTATGCAATTTGGGTGATATTGAGCCTTGTAAACCTAATTTTGAATATATAAGATGTGATTTGGGACTTTTTAGACACCAATGGCATATCAAAATAAATAATATAGTTAATTGGTTAAATCATGAAGCAAATTGGAGCCAATTTTATCCATTTAAACCTAAATATGACTATAAAATGTGATTTGAGTCTCAATCAACCATAATTTCATCAAATAAAGATGTAAAGAATCATTTGGTTCAATGATAGATTTAATTTTGACTATATAGAATGTGATTTAGGCCTTAATCAACTCCATTATCATCACATATTGAATGAAATAGTTGATTGGTTTAATCATGGAGTTAATTAAAGTAAATCTAAGCCCCTTAAGGCTAATTGTGACTATAAAATGTTATTTGAGGCTAAATTGGCTTTTATTTCATCATACATTTAGCCAACTAGTCAATTAGTGCAATCAGTGATGTGACTGTGTTAAAATTGAGCCATATGACCCCATTTTCAATTGCATATGATCTAATTTAAAGCTCAAATGACCATAAATTCATCACATAATGAACCAAATAGTTGATTCATTCAATTAGGGAGGCAATTGAGGCCAATTTGAGCCCATTTAACCTAATTGTGAGAGTAAGACATGATTTGGAGCTAAATTAGCTTTGATTCTATTATGAATTGATCTAATTAGTTAATTTGTGAAATTATATACATGATTTAGGACCAATTGAGGCCCATGAACCTAATTTATTACTCAATAATTATAGAGGATGTAATTTATGGCTTAATTGACCCTAATTTTATCAAAAATATAATCATAAAATAAAGGTAATTATGACCAATATGAACCCCTTGAACCCAACTAAAATTATAAGATGTGATTTGGGGCTATATTAGTTGATATTTGATGACATATCTAGCCAATTAGTCAATTGATACAATCATTGATTTGATTTGAGTGGAATTGAACCCCATGGACCTAATTTTGAATAAATAAGATGTAATTTGGAGCTCAATCAACCCCAATGTCATATCATAATAAATTAAGTAGTCAACTGGTTTAATCATGAAGGCATTTATGGCCAATTTGAGCCCCTTCAACCTAACTAAGACTATAAAATGAGGCTCAATTAGCCCTAATTTCATAAGAGAATGAGGTAAAGAGTCATTTGGTTCAATAACAGACATAATTTTGACTATATAGGATGTGATTTGGACCTTAATCAACTCTAATGTAATCACATATTAAATGAAATAATTTTGTGGTTTAATCATGGAGGCAATTAGGGTCATTCATGGATGTTATTTAGGGTTAATTGAACCATGTGTGAGCCTAATTTCAGATGTATGGGATGTTATTTTGGTATGAACAACCCCAATTTCATCATGTAATGAACCAAATAGTTGACTACTTCAATCATGAAGACACTTGGGGCAATTTGATTCCCTTCAACCTAATTATTACTAGAATGTTTTATTGGGGGCTTAATTAGCCATAATTTTATCATAAATAAAGCCAATCAGGTAGTAGTCTAATTGATAATGTGATTTTGGCCAAATTGAGCCCAAATTTATTGTATAAGATGAAGTTTATGGTTAATCAAACTTGATTTTATGAAAAATTGAATAAATTATAAATAAACAAAAGGTATAAATAAACCCTCGAATAAAATACATAGAGAAACCTTGACTCAAAGGTATAAACAAAAATAATATTATGTATATAAGTATTGTAATACATATTGTATACTATTATACTATCTTATACAAAGAACTAATATATATATATATATATATTGTGTGTGTTCTTATTAATATTTATATATAATGTGTACACATTATAACATGTACGTGTTCCTTGCATAATAAACAAAATACTTTGTCTAACATTTATTTTTTTACCACTTTCAAGGTTTATGTCTTCACTATTATTATATACATCATTATGAACCCCAGTGGAAGACAAAAGGTATCAAGTTTTTTTCTCACCGCCACCCTCAAGATATATCATGTTTTTACATTCATGGGTGATGGATCTCATTGAAAGAATAAGAAAAACTCAAAGTACAAAATACACATGCAATTATAATTGTTGAGAGAGACAAAAAGGTAAGAATATAAATATTTCACTCAAGACAAGGTACACATACTATCCCTAATGAACCAAATGTCATAGATAATGATGAAATAAATAATGATGAAATGAATAATGATAATTAATGTTTACTTAAAATTATAAATTATGTTCAAAGTCCACATTCAATATACAAATATTTTAATTTTTTTATGATGAATCTATGGATGATGATTTACCACCTAATAATTAATAAAATTACAGGGAAACATAAAAAATGAAGAAACTAATAGTAAAGATAAAAATATGGAAACACCAAGTCAACAAACTATAACATTAGTAACACCTTTGAATATTTTGCATATAAAACCCATGTACTTAATTGAAGTTGATGAAAAGATTTTAAAATCAATGTGTCAAAAAATGTCTGAATACCATTCAAGAAGAAAATCTAAAAGAATTTGGGATAATTTATTGGAAAACTTAAATGATATAAGAATATGTCAATTGTTTGTCTAGTTGATGAAATTGACTAAGATGATACCTAAAATGTACACCCTAGGAAAAATAACACCTAATATGGATAGTTAAAATAAGGTAACTATTTAAAATCTACATGATGCATACCATATTTAAGGCAAGAAAAGACATTACAAAGATAATAATGTTTTCCAATGCATAATTAAAACTTATATAGTATATGGTAAAACAAGGAGAAAATTCTTGATTAGTAAAAGAATTAGATCAATGAACATAAATATAAAAATAGTAATTAAGGAAATTGGGATATGTAAAAGACATGATGATGCTAATACCAATGAGATCTGAGCATTCTATAGTAGACTTACACAAAAATACAAGGCTATAACCGATGTTCATAAAAATTTACTTGTAAAATTTTAGAAATACAACAAAATGTTTTACCCAATACAAGAGATGTAGTGAAAAGAATAATTGGTTCTCGTAACCATGAACTAAATTTGAAACATTTATTAGATATGACCCAAATATAATTGTACTCTAAGTTTTTATAGAAACATGCATAAAGTTTTATTAGTCAAATATGTTTAGAGATGGTGAAACTCTTCTATTTAAAATAAATCACACAAGTACCACTTTTTATTGTAGGCAACACCTTGAATTTTCAATGGAATATGATATTTTTATCATGTACATTTTAATTTCCATACTAACAACATTTTTAAATATTGTGGCATGGAATTTCCACCAAAATCAGCAAGGGAATTTATTCAACCATTTTTTTGAGAAAGATCGGATGGACATTATTTTAGCAAAACATGTTTGAATGGAACTTACAATGTTTGTAGTTGATTTCCAAAATTAAGAAACCTTGAAGAGAGTAAACGTGGAATTGGAAATAATTAGCTAATTTTAAAAAATACAAATATGTGACATATCAATTAAAAATGGAAATAAATCTAAAAAGTGTGATATTTTTACAAAATAAATACATATTCTAGAATGTATGGTCAAATTTAGGTAGGACATTGTTCATTAATATGCAAAGCACACAAATAGAGCTAGATTATTGGATGAAAAATTCAAGTTAAACAAGGACACATTCCCAATTGTATCTATTATTTTCAAATTCATATAAAAATTTAATTTAAGTAAAACTACTAAAACTTAATATAGTTTTTCATATTTATGCATATACAATTCATGCATATACCTAATGGTATAGAGCACGATCAAAAAATATTAAGGAAGTACCATTTCTATGTTAGTGATTACCAATCACATTTTAGAGAGTATATGCAAGAATATTTTGAGATGTTATATGGAAAATTAACTAAGAACATTAATTTCAATAAACATTATATTTGGTCAGATAATTACACATCACAATTTAAGAATGCATGGATGTTTTATTAGTTTAATAGGGTGCATGTTAGTAACGGTTTAGAACATATTTGGAGATTCACTGAGGTTATCCATGGAAAATAGAGGCATGACAAAACTAGAGCATGTGTGAAAATATTATTTTCAAGATAGGATTTGAAGTTATAAGATAATATGGATTTGACTGATATAAAAACCATTGTTGAATGGTTTATTGATAATATGAGCCATGGTGCTCAAGAAACCTCTAGTGTTCTTTGATATTTTTATTTTATTCAAGAATAAAAATTAGAAAGGTATGAGGATTATTTAACCATAATAGGGTGAAGTGATCTCCACTTATTTCATAACTCAAATATAATTTCTTAGACTATTCATACAAGGCACTTGGCATGTTTTTGTTTAACATGCATGGACTTTGTTTGGAACAAGTGTGAGTCACAAGAGTGTGTGGATGAATGGGGATATAAACCTCTAATTCTAATCAACACATATAAGGTTCCACCAAAATTAAAACTTACATATTTTAGATCATCAAATGACTTTGAAAATGTATTTAATCTAGTGAAAATAAGTACATGATTAATCATTATGTACTAAATTATCACTGTCTATCAATATCATCATTAAAAAATATTTTTGATGTAAGGCATGATTTTTCAGTTACTATGGATGAGGACAATGAAAAGGGAATAGATTACTACTTATGTCAATGTGTAGAGGAAAAAATAAATTAACTTCCTCAATCATATATGGAGAAAACATTTAATATCCCACTGGGTCTATGGTAGTTACTAGAACTGGGATTCAATGATATCCTATTATAAATTCAAATGTATGATTGTTTGAAGACTCTGAAATACATATAAAGATACTACACTATTCAAACTTGGTTCTTGGAATAAATGTTCAATTGCTCAAATATCAAGGGAGGCAATTAAACAAGAATCTATGGAAGGTTTGTGAATCTAACCTTGAAGCAATTATTTATACTATAAATACTAGAGTATATCCTAGTGGTTTTTTGGATTAAAATTCTAATGTATTTTTTAGTTTCAAAATGTAAATGTATTTAATTTTATTATATTTTATTGGTTTTTTAGATAACACATATTAATTTCATTCTTAATTATTTACTAACATATAACTTTTAGGGTAGTGGTATCAAATAAGCTTCCACATTCACATGTTTGGCATTGTTAGTAAATAAATTTATATTCTTGAAGCTAAGATAAGCTTAATAAAATCTCAAGAGAAGGTTGGTACTGTTATAACTGAATTTCATATTCTATTGAGCCTAGAATGGGTACTCCATCTCATAACTTGGTGGATTTTGGAGTTGTGGCCATGGGAACATGTATTATTTACCAATGCATATGTGTTTGAAGTGATCGATTTAAAAGGGGATGTCTTGGAGGTAGAAATGATAGTTGGAAGATAAAACTTATCTCTTAATGACATAAAATTTGAATTTCAACACTAATTAATATACAATTTGACATATATTTACATATTATGTTTTATAACCCTAATCTAAGATTAAATTAGAAGAATTAAACACTTACTTAAAGGTTATTTTGGTTTGTTGAAAAAAATTACGTTTTTATTTTTACACATGTATGCAGTTGGCCTGAAAACTATAATTTTATCTTATTGGTAGGGACATTGTTAAGGATATAACAAGTAATCCATATCATTACCATGCATAATTATAGATAAATAAATTGATCATAAATATTAAAAATCATCTCTGCCATGGTGCTAGTTCCCATTTTTAGGCATGAAGCACTAGAGGTGGAGATTTTAAACAATGGATTCAACATTGATAACATTTATTGTTAGTGTTTCTGCATTCCTAAATAGTTGTAATAAAGTGCATTTAGATGGATTCAGAGGTCATGGTCATGGGAACACATGTTATTTTCATGTGTGTGTGTGTGTGTGTGTGTGTGTGTGTGTGTGTGTGTGTGTGTGTGTGTGTGTGTGTGTGTGTGTGTGTGTGTGTGTGTGTGTGTGTGTGTGTGTGTGTGTGTGTTCTAAATGGTTTATTTGAAATGGTAGGTCTTAGAGGTGAAAGTGTTAGTTGGAGGATAAGAAATTATCCCTTGACTACATAAAAGTTACATTTCAGCATTGATGAGTATATTGTATGCCATGGATTTATATCTTATATTAGATCATTATGATTTTGGGTCTAATATAGGGATTTAAAAAACATTTAAGGTTTATATTGTTTCATGTAAACAAATTATAGTTTTTTTTTAATACACACATATGATGTTGGCCTACAAAAAATTATATTTTCTTATACTAGGAAAGACATTATTGAGGCCAAAATGACTACTCTATATCCTAAATGGGTGTGATTAGAGACCAATAACTTTGTCATAAATGTTATTCACCATCCCTGACATGGTTATGGTGCTATTAGCGATCTCCAACTATACCTTCAAAGTTGACAACATTTGTTGTAAGTGTTTTTTGCATTCCTAAGTAGATTTAAAAAATTATATCGAGGTGGATTTAGAGGCCTTATTCATGGGAAGACATGTAAACTTTCATATATATATATATATATATCTATGTTTTTGGTGATGTATTTATAAGAGGAGGTCCCAGAGGATAAAATTTTAGTTGGAAGATAATAACTTATCTCTTGACCTACATAAAATGTATCTTTCAGCACTAATTAGTATATTTTATACCATATATTATTATCTTATGTTAGATCATCATGATTCATATTAAAATTGTATGTATTCAACATGAATGTAATGGTTCATTTAGTTCATGAAAAAAAGTAATTTTTTTACATGAGTCTGAAGTTGGACTAAAAAACTGTAATATTGTCATATTGGGAATGACATTCTTGAGGCTAGGAGTATATCATCTCCTGATTAGGAGTGATTAGAATTAAATAACTTTATCCTAGATGTTACTATCCACCCCTGACATGGTATTGGTGCCATTTTAAATCCATAAATCACTAGAGATGGAGATGTATAATAATGGTTTAAATAAAGAGATGATAATTTGACCATTTCTATAGATGTAGATCTTAATAGAGAGAAATCAATGACTATTTGTTTCTAATGTTTCCATGATCTCTTCTTACATACTTTCTACCTCATGTTCATAAAATTGGATCATGGACTCTATTATGTATTTAGTCTCAGTTTAATTTATTGTAAAATATTGATAATCTCTCTTTGTTTTCCCTTGTGACTTGGAATAGGTCTCTCTTCATTTTACTTGTATCTAATAATGTAAATAGGATATATTTGGGTAAGATGTTGTAGATAAGTGCTCAAGAGTATTTACCTTAGGAAGATTAAATCCCCTTGTCACCTTTATTTGGGAGATGGATGTAATAAGTTCAATAATCATAGTAGTAAGAACCAAAGTGGCCTTTGATGGTTTTTAAATTTTGAAAGGTCTAATGAAGTGTAGTGAGTAACTTGGGTAAGGTAGTGAATGAGTTGGGTGAGGTAGTTGTATGATATGGAATGGTACTTGAAAATTTTGAGATCATATTCAGGGTAGAAATCGTAATTAACATATAATTTTGGATATATATATATTATATATATATATAATATATATATATAATTTTGGATATATATATATATATATATATATATATCAAGTCAAATTTAAATATAATTAAATGTACAATACACATTATATGGTAAATATATTACATTTTCATATAAAAATAGGACTTCATGTCACACTTTGTATAGGACACAAACTTTCTTGTGTAGATGGATAAATAAAAGGATTAACAAAAATATTGATTGATTATGTTTCAGATAAAAAAATAATGAAGTGGAGGACCATTTCAAGTAGATTAAAAAGCATAGGTTTTAGTCTTTAATTTTAAAAATCTTAGTGAAATAAGATCCAATTACATCAAATAAAATAAATCCTATTATGTAACACAAATCTACTTAATAAATTTATGTGAAAATATATTGATATTTTAAATAAATTATTCTAGTATAGTTCATAGGAACATCTCAAAAACCAAATAATAATTTCATCATACATCTAATTCAGCCCACCACAAACTGACTATTTTTATAGTTAAACTATATGAATATGATTATTCAACCATAAAATTTATTTTATATTAATATTATAAATTCTGACAAGATTTGACATATTATATAGTGAACTAACAATACAAAAAATCCAATAAAAAAATTATTCAACCCTCTCACCTCCAAAAGATTATAGGATATTGTTATCTAATATTAAGCATATTTATTGAACAAAAAATATTAAATTTAAGTCTAATAGAAATATTAATTGAGGTAGAAATCATTTTAAAATAATAATGTGAGCCAAATTATAAATATAAATATTATCACTACAAAATGTGAACATATCCTCTCTCTCTCTCTCTCTCTCTCTCTCTCTCCTCTCTCTCTCTCTCTCTCTCTCTCTCTCTCTCTCTCTCTCTCTCTCTCTCTCTCTCTCTCTCCTCCTCTCATCACTCTCTCTCTCTCTCTCTCTCTCTCTCTCTGGGTCAATTTTCATATAGGCATACAATGCCAAAAAGGCAAACATTAACATATAAGGATACAATAAATTAAATCATGAAAGACATATCCTACTCATAAAAAATCATCCCCTTTATTTACCTTGCTTGAATAAGGTTCTCCCTCAGATGCTTTGCTTATAGATGGAGATCTGTGAAATACCTTATATTCCTTCAAGATTTGATTTTGAGTCCCTATATGCTCATAAATCCCCTGTATCTAAACGTATTCATATATAAATATTATTTTAAACTTTACATACTAGACATGCAACCAAGTTCATAAGTTAAATTTTAAATGATACATAAACTATTTAAACATGGACTTACTGAAATCTTGTGGTCATACTCAATTTACATATAACACTCAACAAGGTCAATGGTAGGTTGATCCTAACTCATAAGATTCTGAAAAGGATAAAAAACCATGAGTTTGTGCCATCCTAATCATCTCGTTGGGACTATCAGATGACATCAAAATACTACATAGGTAATACATACATGTTAGTTATAATTTTCACAAGAAGAAAGTAGAGTTATTAAAACAAATCTATATTTAAAATTAAACATTACGATGTTAACATAATTCAATGAGTTGTTGCATGGATGAAATAGTAGTAGCAATACCTATATATGTTAATGTCATTATAGATAGATGAGTCCTCTACTGTGATCAACAACTAAACTATAAAAATATGGTTGTTAATTGAGCATATATATGTATAAATAAATACATGTACATGAAGTATAATATTAATTAAAATTTTCTTTTATATATGTTTACATTGGATGATTATAAATAACATATACACTGGTAGATGACACAAAATCTAGATATGTAAATGACAAGACCATCTCCTCCTTCAAAAAAATATAAATGAATCATTACCTTTTAAATATATATATATCTAAAATTTAACCCATCAAATATATAACATACCTTCATAGGTAAAGTCAATGTTTCCACACCAAATGTTGCCAAAACTCATCAATTATAACCATATCACCTACACCCTAAATCACCACCATCATTATTTGAAGGTTCAGTGCCTATAATACTATAGGATATGCAATGATGTGGTTGGGCATCAACACTAGCTTAAGTATCCCCATGTCTGCCCTATCTAGAATTAGTGTTGGAAAGCTTACGTGTATGTAGAATGAGTGTGTCAGTAAGCACATTGATTATAAATAAATTTAAATTATGAAAACCTCATTCACTTCAGAAGGGATTATCTTAGATACATGTGGATTTTGGATAGGTACTCTTACATTTTGTTTAGATGCACAATGTGGAGCTAGTCTATCCTATTTAGAGCCTTTTCCTTACCTTTAAAACTATGATTAGTCAAAATAAAGTGGGAATCCTCATTTGGGATAAAATCACAATCAAGTCTCCTCAAAAAATATAAAGGAACCTCATGGTTATTAAAAGGTGGGTAATCAAAGGCCATCCACCATCAATCCCATAAAATGTCTCTTATCAAATTTATGCAAGCACAAGTGGATTGGGAAACCATTTTCATAATAATTAAGGTGGTGTATTCTTTGATGGATCAAATAATAATGCACAAATTTTATCTTTTATTATTTGCATATCCCTCACACCCATAAACATAAAAATTGCTAGCGTAGTAAGACCTACATCTCTCTCTATAAGATGTCCATCTATAAATTTAACCCATTATCTAGTCAACATAGCCTAGTAATGGCTCTAAAATATTTTCTAATGAAGTACAGGGGTGTTGGTCAAACATGGCTCCTTCATTCTCCTTAAGTATATCTTCAATATGTATTTTATTTTCTACTATATGTGTACTCAAAGCTTCCTAAATAGTTGGGGGCATTATGGAATTATAGGAGGGCTATGATGTCTACAAGGGTTAGGAGAGATAGGAGGGTTTTGTCATACACTTGAACGACCTATACAAACTAAATTAAAAAAAAATTAACCTAAAAAAATGTAAACCATTACTAATTTTTGTGTTGATTATAAAAAAATATAGTTTACTTACTTCTCCCTTACCATGACATTACCAATTTGTTGACCTAATTGGAAAACTCAAGTAAGTGTAGTCTGTGTTGGTAGTTGTTTCCTCTTCATAATGTAACACAAGTGTAGTTTAAATTTTGAACTTGAGGTTTGTGAGAAAAAATTAAATGAATTTAAATTGTTGGGTTGATTTTTATTTTTATAACCTGCTAAGATACAACATATGCATTATAAATGTGTATGCATTTTTAATGATTAAGAATGCATACAAAATTTATGTTTGGTTTTTGTCAAGCCTATTAAACTAATGTGTACCTTTGATGTAAATAAGACATATATGTTTTCATTGAATGCACTAAAATTTCCACAAATTTATTCCCCAACTTTTTATACTTATCCAATAGTCCTTTACTAGTTAATACTGACATTATACTAGTTGTGTCAGACATTACAAGAGTTGTGACATTAGGTCATCTTATAAAACAAATGTTTATATATGGATGAATTTTTCATTCATAGGATATCATTCCCTATTGTGTACATAACTATTATGAATAAAATAAAATAAAATTATTTTATCCAATATGCAATCAAAGTGGGGTAGACCTAGGAAAATATGGTGTTTTTTTATAAATAAAAAAGCTAACAATTTTAATGATTTTTAATTTCCATGATTTATGAGAAATTAGTTCTTAAAGAATTTTTTTAGATGATATATAATGGGTTATATATCACCTTAGTCTTGTACACTTGGAAAACTCAGACCTTGGATGTTCCTCTCAGTTATGTACCTTTCCCAATTTCTCAAATGGATCTTGTATTTGCTCTATTTTGTTCTCGTTGGCTTATATATTATCTATACTAGTATCATGTTGATGACCCAGGCCTTCTATCTTGACCAAAATTCTTAAAATATACTTATCTTCCATCTCTACAAGTTTTAAGCATGTAATTACATTCCTGCTCCCTCGACATTAGTGTCTAGGATAAAAACTTACATCGATACAAGTGTCCTATAATGCAAGTGTTTAGTACCCCAAAAATCATATAATTTACAAATTAAAACTATTCTAATTGTTAAAATAATTTATTTAGTGCAAGTTATTACTCCTAAGGGATTGATATAAATATAATATCAGCCCTAATTGATTCCTCACCTAGTAATACCAAGAAAATAACTAATATTCATACCAAAGATAATTGAAAGAGCATTCAATTGAACAAAGCTTTCCTATTTTACCCTATTTATATATTAGTCATAGGGATAACACATATACAAGTCTAAATTACTGAAAGAGTAGCCCAAGATCTTGATTTTACCAATTTATAAGTTAGGTCACTATTGTACTTGTTTTCCACATATTACATGATTGACTCAAAAGCCAACACATAGGGGAAAAATACATTAATCTGAAAACCTCTTTAGAGTATTGGTTATGTTAATAAATTCTCAATAATAGAGGGATTTTTAAGGTTATCTTGACACCTTATTCCCACTAACCCATTTTACTCCAAGGTCACCATGAAGATGGAGAACTAGGATTTTACAAATTCATGAGGAGCGTCAATCCATGACATAAATATGAATGCATCATAGTGAAGGAGAAGACAAAATAGAAATCATATAGGTTATCATATCATTTTCAATTATTTATAATTTATAAGACACTTACATTAAACCCAGGTAGTAGTACCATCCATGCATCCTGTCCCAAGTTGATGCAAGTGTCAAAAAGCTCTAGAGGCACTTAATCTAGAATCAAGAGACTATTCTAGAATCATCTTCCTATTCTACATTCTATTTGATCTTGATCTTACAGTATGTTATCATTATAACCATCTACATATATTACTTATTTTTCATTTACATACATAACTTAGTTTTACTTTTTATATTTAGCTTATTCTTAGTTTTATAAATTGAGCATATGTTATATCTAAGTTTAGCACCCAATTGGATTGTTGTAGATTTCATTATCACCCTTTTGAATTTTCCATTTATATATACCCATTTAAAGGTATTATAAGTTTTACATCAATTACTTATATCATCATTTTATGGTTAAACATTTGGTGAACCTGATCTTTGAACATCAAACCCTAAGTCAATTAGGGCTTTCTATTTTTTTCTATTTTCTTCATTTTTGTACTTATAAATTCTATAAAAAAAAATTTCAAAGTAATGAAAAATGTTAATGACAAAAAATAATTTTCAAATATAAGATAAAGATACATTGATAATTCATCTCAATAATAAAAAGGGTTTAATGAATAATTTTTGTATGTTAGAAGAGATGAAATAAGCAATCATGATAAAACTAAGGGTACTTAACCTAGTGATGGTGAGTCTTTATAAGCTAATGAAAATAATTACATATCAATCAATCAGCCTACATCTAGTGGAATAATAGATCATGTCTTCCGACCTTTGTTTCTAAAGATTACTATTGTTATATTCACCATGTAATCACCAATTATTTTAACATAAATACTATTTTCAATTCATATTACTACTCAAACCATGTTTACATCCCCTTTGGTGAATAATAAAATTAATAATTATAAATCCCAATGGATCTATAGTTCAAAACACTCATTCAAGTTATAATGACATTAGAGGACAATGTTACAAACATTTAACAATTTTTTTTAAAATCTCCTCATGTTATTGATTCACAAGATGCGTTACATAACCCTCCTACACTTCAAATATATTTACACCCTTTTACAAATACTTTTGTTGCAACTAACTTTCCTTTTTATGATGGAAAAATATGATCTTGAACATCATCTTAGATCCTTTTATGTGGCATGCCCTTGGACTATGCCTCCAATTATAAAATTTTGACCCAATTATTTCAAAGAAGACTTAAGGACTATGATTTGAGGTAGTTCAATGATTTATCTCTCCAATCTATGAAAGAATTCAAACGTATTGAAGATCAATTTTTGGCACACTTTTCCATCAATATTTCCAAAAAAAAAAATCTTATGCTAAAATTGCCAAAATTAAATAAGTAAATGAACTTATAAATGAATATATCCTGAAATATAAGATAACACTAGCTAAATTAACCAATTCTATAGTAGATAAGGATTTTCAAGACATATTTAACAACATTTTGCTTTCTCTTTTACATGAGTCCATTATTTTCAATAAGTTAAAATATGTTAATAACTTATGTCATGTTGTATAGATCATGAATTGAAAATTATTTTATTAAATAATATAAAGTATGTAGCAAACAAACTAGTTGCATCTACATATAGTACCAAGTTCACAATCAAAACAAGTTATAAGGTAAAACCTTTTGAACCTAAAAAAGAAACAAATACTATTGTTAATTCATTTTTTGAATAGCTTAATGACTTATATTATCTAATGCACCAAGGAGACAATTCTCCCATTTGTTTGAATCCCTAGATTCTTTACACCCATGGTTATTATAATGTTAGCTTATATGTCTCCCTCATCATATCGAGGTTGATATGAGTTGAAATATAGTGAAATAATATGATGTGAATGATTATTATGATTATCATCAAGGATAAAGGCATTCTAGGAAAAAATGATTTACCTTGAACTTAATATCCAAGGTCTTATTGATGATCAAAAGATTTTAATTGATGATCATCCAAATGAATCAGGTTCACAACCTTGTGATCATTAGAAACAAAGAATATTTAACAATCCTTTTCCATGACCATTCTAAGAAAGAACCAAAGGGAAAATGGCATATAATGCAAATATTCCTTTATTATACTATGGGCATAAACTAGATGGGATTATTGGTACTAACATGTGTTATATACCTCTTATGGTTTATAGGAATTCTATTACTTTTGATGACAATGAGATTAAGGATGATGACTCTGATCTTTATTCTTTATTCATTTGAGCATACCTTGATAAACATGTTATATGTAGTGTTATGATTGATAATGGTTCAAGTGAGAATGTTTTAATCATGACATTACTTGTGCACTTGGGTTATACTCACCATGATTTACATTAATTCTACTAGATTGATTAGAGCATTCATTAGGACCTCCCATAAGGTTCTTGGTAAAATTGACCTACCTTTATAGGTTAGTTGCACACATGTGGTTATTACCTTTTAAGTTATACCTTCCATAGTCATATTTGATATGTTATTGGAGAATACTTTGGATCCATACACTTCAATTAGTTCCTTCTATAGTACATGGGTGTGTTAAATACATTCATGCCAATTGAATGGTTATAGTTTCTAGAATTACATATGAACATCCTCTTCAAGAAGATAAACTAATACCCGGTCACTTAATTACTAAGCCTACTAAGTCTCACTCACCATAAAATGGTAATTTAATATAAAATATACTCTACTAGGTGGCTAGTGCTTGAGATACCATTACATGAAAGACATACAAGGGATTACATGGAATCCTTAATTATTATGCATCATGTTTAGATATCCATAGCACCTAAACATTTTACTATTATGTATATTCTATATAAATAATAAATAAATCAATAATGAGTTCCAAAAACCCCTACTACTATTAACTCTTACTATTATTTCACAACCACATAATCTTATTTTACATACATAAAGCGTAACTAATACTACAATGAAAAATATTAAACCTATATATATTCCTCAATAGTGTCACAATATTATTACACCATGTTCACAATGGAGAAATATATATGACCATCCATGGGATGGTATCATAGGATGATATTTCCTTTTTAAAATATTCAAAAATACCAAAAAAAAAAAAACTCCAAAAATACAAAAATGTTTTTGGCACCAATATGTTTTATTACCTCCTTAGCATCTAGGTTCTAGTTACATTTTGATGGATGCCATATTTAGTTACTTATATATACACACATGTATATCACACTTATATTTGAGTGTGATACAAATACACACAAATACATGATCTAATCCTATTTTAGATGTTGGAATTTCCCTCTACTCATGTCAGACACAATTGGGGCATACCCTTCTTTAATCTTGATGGACACAGGTTATATGGTTTAATGATCACAATAAATTATCATGTTTGAGATTACATATAGACTTACACATGACTTTATGCATGATTATATTTACATAGGGTAGTTGATATGCTATACACTTGATTATATCCTTGAGTGTCTTCCTTGCTATTGTATTCCTTGCTTGAGCATGTGAATATGTTCATTTATTTATGGACCAATG
>JARHVA010009215.1:330000-345000 GCA_037957365.1 Torreya grandis | reverse complement strand
TATATATATATATATATATATACATATATATACATATATATATATATATATATACATATATATACATATATATATATAATATACATACATACATACATACATATATATATATATATATATAATATATGCATATATATATATATGTATATATTATATATGTATATGTATATGTATGTATATATATATATATATATATATGTATATATGTATATATATATGTATATATGTATATATATATATATGTATATATGTATATATGTATATATGTTATATATGTATATATATATATGTATATATGTATATATATATGTATATATATGTGTGTATATATATATATATATATATATATATATATATATATGACATGTTGAGTTAGTTGTGATAAATATATATCACATAATTCTATCATATTTACTTCGGTATATTATTTCCTTTGATGTTCCATGATGTGGAAATTTATATATTTTTTATATGCGTTATTTATTTTTGGATGGTGATTTTTGGCCATATCCTATTAGATGCATGATTTTGTGCATGGGATGAGGAGAGTGGCATGAGATATTCATCAAGGATCACAATACTAGCCCATGTTTACACAATATTTTTTTTAAACTTAACATTTAGTGACACTTTATCTCTTATAATAACTAACCAAGATTCAATCTCTATGTGTACACACCTTAAAGGATTCATGAAGAAAGGGATGGGAAGACCATTAGTATTTTACAATATTATTGGTTAATTCTATCATACCTAAACCCATTATCATTACCTAAACACACTATAAATCTCGTTTATCAAACTCACCAAGAAAATAAAACCCATTTATCAATTTCCATAATAAACTATATTTTCAAATAGACCATAACTAAGCAAACCATTTTTCCTTATAACTTGGCATGGTTAACCCTATTATGAAATTTAAAGTGCACATTATGGAACTAAGTTTTCATAAATGACCTAGTTCGAGGTATAATAATAACATTTTATTAAAAATTGCATCATGTAGCTTGACCTTGGTAGATGAAATTACTTAAGGGTTAGGACCTATCCATTGATATAAATATAAAGTTCACTTCAAAATGATAGAGAGGAATATTAATATTCTCAATATTAAAGCTCATAATATTCTATTACGTCTCCATTTGAAGAAATTATTGCTTACATTTTGCCTTAGAGGTAGGGTAAATTTTAGTGGTGAATATTCATTATTTGAAAATATTCTCCTTTGGGGAATTTGAATTTAGAAATCATTCTAGGTGTAACATATGAGTATTCATCTAAAATATTTGGGATGTCAATTTTTTTACGGTTTAGCTAGCCAATGATTTAGAATAATTATGGTGTTATCCATGCAATCTAGGAGATATATAGTACATATGTTCCTAGAGGACATGAAATTACCACCAAAGTATCTTTATTCGCTATATTATGAAGATCTTGAGACTTCAAGACAAAGTGTGGCACTTGACTACATTCAATAGAAACTGAACCACTTGGCATTAATAAACCACCCAACAACAACCTGATACCTAAAAACATTATGTCACATAGTGCTAATTAGATTATTGATAGAACTATGTCATGTGATGACAACCTGACACCTGCAAGCACTATGTCACATGATAATAACATGGCTTCTAGTAGCATTTTGTCACATGATGCTATCCAGAAGCTCGATAGTAATATGTCAGATGATGGTAACCCAATACTTGATTGTAACATGTTACATGATTATCACCTGGCACCCATATCATTGTGCCATAAAATGGTAACCTATCACCATATAACATTATGCTATGTGACAATAGATTACCACTTGGCAACACTATGTTACATGATAGTTGCTTGATGCTAGACAACAACCATGAATCTGACAATGCTAAACCACCCAGCAACAGAACTATGGCATGAAGATGTAACGACAAGGGTAAAGAACCATAATAAATATTATAAAAATCAAGCATCATGTCTTATATTAGAAATCTAGGAAATAAAAGTGTGCAAACAACATGCACTAAAATTAAAATTAATTTTGAAACTTTTTTTTAAAAATATCAGTTAATTCTTTTTTATTGTAGAATACATGTAAAAAACATTTCAATACAACAATCTACATGGATAATGACACTATTTCATTAGAAATAATTAATCCAAATAGCTTCTCACCACCCCAATTTTTTTTAATAATGACATGACACACCTATAAAACACTCCTCTAGGAACCTCACTAGAATAAACTCCTCTAGGATCTTGACAAGAGAATTACAATTCTTTTTAGACACCAAAATTTGTTGAAAATTCCACTCAAAAAAGTCAACAAAGGAAGAGAAGTACATGGACAATAAGTAGGTCTTTTCAAGTTGACTAGGCTACAAAATATCCATTTATAGAACCTTTAGGATTGAAAAATGCTAATGAGTCTCCAACAAAATACAAATTTATAATTTACAATTGAAAACTTGGAAAAGAACACATAATGCAACATAAATTGGACATAATTGAGAAAAATTGTGGGAATGTGTGTGTGTGTGTGTGTGAATCACCAAGAAGGACAGATAACAAGAACACATAGATGTAAAAATGGAGAAGAATTATTTTATGTTTTATATGCATGTGAATACGAAAATTATAAAAAAATGACAAAAACATATTGCTAAGAAAGGGGGAACAATTGGAGTGTAATTTGGAATAGTTATGCGGTCCTATCATAATCCATAATACATACATTTCTCTAGTATTTTACACATTTAAAAAAAGGGTAGACCCATTATTATTTTGTATATTAAAAATATTATTTCAACATAATGGGTTTCTAGATATTCCATAATCACATTGGTCAGATAATAGTGCTTTGAAAATGGAAAAATGTCTAGCTATTGTTGAGATGGAAGATTTGAAAGAAAGTGCTATGAAATCACTATTTATATCTCTGTCCATTGATGATCTTACTAAATTTGACACCAAAACATGGATTTGAATGCATGTGTATACTTTTGAAAACTATTCAAGGTAGTCTCATCTTTTAGTTGTCCATAAAATGGTAGAAAATTGCAATGCAAAAAACTATCATAAATTGGTTGTAACCAATTTGAGAGAGAGAGAGAGAGAGAGAGAGAGAAGAGGAGAGAGAGAGAGAGAGAGAGAGAGAGAGAGAGAGAGAGAGAGAGAGAGAGAGAGAGAGAGAGAGAGAGAGATGGGATGGTTGATTTTATCATAGATAAAAGTTGGTGTGTGTTGGTACTGATGGTGTATTAGTGATGTAGTAGTGTAAAAGAAGTCTTTATGTTCTCCTTTAAACAATAGTTTCTCCATTTATGATTCCAATTCATTGCATGACACATAGGATGAATCTTGTATACAAAATTGTTAACACATTTAGTAATGTTGAAAAAGTGAAAGATATTATTCATGACTTGTATGCTTACATGTCAAATAGACTAAAAAGATTTATAAAGTTCCATAAATTTGCAATTGGGCTGACAAATGGTAAAAAACTATAGAAAGATGTTGAAACTAGTTGGATTTCTATGTATGAACCAACATGCATAATTTCTAAGGAATACCAATCTTTGAGAGGGTTTGTGTATAAATATCATAGGGAAGTTGACAAAATAAAATATTTGCTATGTCATTTAATAGATCTTGAAACTTTACTCACATGATATAGTATTTTTCCAATGCTAAAGGAAGTCAATTGTTTAATGAAACATGGCCAAGAGATGTCTATCTATATTTCTAACTTCACACATTTGAGAAAATGTGTATGTAAATGTTTATATGGCTTATACACATCGAATGAAAGCTTTCACAGACCTATTTTTAGAACGTAGTAAATTTTGATAGATTTTTAGAATGCATAGAGTTATGTAAAACTTAATATACATGATCATCTTTATGTTGTGGTAAATGACATTTAGATCCCAATGCACATATGCTCTAGAAGACTTAAAGTTGTGGGAGTTGAACTTGAAGATATACCTATGACATGTGTACTATATGATGCTATTTTATCAAAAACATGAATTAAATTAATAAAAGTCTCACAAAAGTTTATCCACTGAGATCAAAAAATATTTTCAAAGCGATGAGTTGTTGGAGGGCATGGGAGTTATGAATCTCATTTTTTGGAACAATGGTTAACAGTCCATAACAAATCAATAGTTTATTTCACAAATACAATAATACCATTATTATGCATTTATATAAATTTGTAAATGTGAATGGAGTTTAGGTTAATGGTATTTCAAATAAAACATTATTGACATCTCAATCAACCCAATTTGTGACTGAAATGATGGATCAATTTAAGTGTTTAAGTGACCCAACAAAAAAATGGTCCCATTACACATCTATGGAAAAAACTTTATCAAGACTTAATAGGTAATTTCATGGTAGATACAAATCACACTTACGATGAGTAAGTTTCAAAGTGATTATTTCAGCTCCCTAACTTTTTGTTTAATACGTATAGAAATTATTATTTTCTAAAATATTTCATATTCTTTCATCTTCAAATAGATTAAACTCTATAATCTATTTCATGTACCTTACAATTATGAATATTATTTAGTACATTGGAATTAAGCACTTTATTTGTCTTATTACAATTTTGTAAATTTCAAATAATACTTCTATTACAATGTATGTCATTCAATAATAATCAATGATAATTCTAATTAACATTGTGCATAGCATTTCATTATGCCATTCATTAAAGCATATAAGTCTTATATGTAGACATGCATGGTACACCATAAGACACTAGTTCTCTTGTGATTAAAACTCTAATTATTAATATTTGTTGTTTTCATTATCTTAATTGTCTATAATATTAATCTAGAGAGCATATACATAGATTTAATACATACATAAGTATTGAACTAAAATATAGACAAATATTTTAATCACACCAATAATATTCTATTACAAATTTACATTATAATAATTACACAAATATATAGGAAATATTTTTACTATAGTTTGGGATCAAATATTTACAACTTCTACCACAATCAATGCATTCAATGTTATAACTAGTAGAACAATATAAAAATGCATTTAATGCTTACTAGAACACTATAACAATGAACTCAATTCTACAACTACTAAAATAATATAACAATATATTCAATGCTATAAATACTAGAATAATATAATAGTATAATAATGTATTCAATGCTATAACTACTAGAACGATATAATAATGCATTCAATAATATAACTACTAGAACAGTTTAACTATTCATTCAATGCTACAACTACTAGAACATTATAACAATGCATTCAATACTACAACTACACGAATAGTATAAAAATGCATTCAATGCTACAACCAATATAATACTATAACAATGCATTCAATGCTACAAATACTAGAATAATATAACAATGCATTTAAATTTACAACTACTAGAATGGTATAACAATGAATTCAATACTACAACTACTAGGATATTATAACAATGAATTCAATGCTATAATTACTATAATAGTATAACAAAGCTAGAACTAATAATTTAGTATAAAAATACATTCAATTATACAACTACTAGAACATTATAACAATGTATTCAATGTTAAAAATACTAGAATTGTATAACAATGCATTCAATGATTCAACTACTAGAACATTATAGCAATGCATTCAATGCTACAACTACTAGAAAAATATAAAAATGCATTCAATATTTACTCTAATTTATCTCCATATAATATATAAACTTGACCAAAATATATTTTAAATATTTAAAATATTAAAATTATATAGCCTGAGTATTTTGAACAACTTTAAAATATCATTTAATAAAATAAATGATTTTAAAACAAACCTGATATAAAATATTTGAATCAAATTAACATTTTTCTAGAAGAGACTCTCCACCCCCTTGCTTCTTTCCATCACCCTCCATGGAAACCTTGTTATCTTAACCTACTTGTGTATCCTCCAATATCAGTTGCTTCTGAAGATCCTCTGCAATAGAATTCATATTTGCAAGAATTACCCTATCCTCATTCATTATATTTCCTTTTGAAATAATATTTGGATCTACATCTATTTTTTTATTCAATAAAATTCTTGAATCTATCCCATGCTCTTTAATTATTCTCTTCAAAGTGTTGTTTTATTTATTTCACAAAATAAGCTTTTCCTTCAATGCAATTGCTGAGGCAATAATTTTGTGGGCATTTTTCAAATGCACATTAAAAAGATGTACTTATTTCTTCAAATTTTTATAATTTTACAATAATTAACAAATAATATATAAGTTTCAAGCACATACAAATTTTAATAACTAAAGTACATGTTATAGATAATGAAAACTTACCACATCTTTATCCCTCTTTGCTTGTGCAATGGTAACAAGGTTTATATCTCTAGATCATTTATTGAAATAGGCATGAGCTTCACCATTTAAATTTTTCAACCTATTTATCATAAATCAATCTAGATTAAGCTTATGAGAATAAAGCATCAATCTTTGAGGGTTCATTTTGAACAAGCAAAAATAAATTAACTCTTTGGGAGTGGTTGCGATAATGGGCATTTATTTTTTAGATAATTAATTTTTCCCTTATATCCCATTGTTTTAAATCATTAAATTCATCAATAACACCCTCTCTCAAATTTTCAAGTAAATTTTTTGAAACTAGATTTGCCAATGAAAAATTAGTGATGGAATCATTAGAGATGGTTAAATTGTCAGTGTGGGGTAGGGTAGATGGGGAAGAGGTAACTATAAAATGCACTTTTATAGGCACATTATCAACTTGAATAAAATCATATGGATTGAATCCACCAAAGTTGGGGCCCTAATTTTGATCCCAAGAAACTCTTCATCTATATCAATTTGCTATAGACATGTAAGACCCTATGCACTAAAAATGCCATCAATAGAGAAATTTGGGAAATCAAAAATATACAAGGTTCATATACTCTATGTAGGGAGGGAGATGTTATTCCTCTTATCTATTTATAGATGGGTGGTGGGGGTGGTGGCATACTTCTTGGTCTCTTGATAGATGTTTGGTGGATTACAAAATAGAAAAATTATAGAAAATTGGTAAATTCAAAAGCCTATAATTAATGAAAATTCAAATGAAATATGTTATTACTTGTTAGGGTGACTACCTCTTCCATTCTGATTGTCCTTGGTAGAGTTGTATCTTCCCCTCTTATTGTCTTTGTTTCAGTTGGCTCTTACCATCTCATTATCCTAGCAAGAGATACATTTGTGATTTCACTTGAAAAATGAGTAAATTATCCAATTAATAATATACCCAATTCTAAGAAATTTCAATTCAAAAATAAAGTTGTAAGGTGACAAACATTGATCATGTTGTCAAGAAGAATTTTTAATGACAAAAATTCAAGAGTCAACTACAAAAAGAATTAAAATCCAATATGATATATTTTTTCTATTAAATAATACAAGAAATAAACATTAAATAAATTTTGGTGGAACCTAAAAGAGGAGATAAAATAGAATCACTTCTTGGGCATTTGGCAATTCAAAATGAATGGAATGAAGTATTATGGATTGGGTATCACTATATCCATCTAGAGCATAATTACCTTTGGATGCCACCTATTTTCTTATGTATATGCACTGACTCTCACCTATAACAACCATTAGTCTAAAAATGATAAAATCTAACATATGTATAAAGCAAGAGAGGAGACTATTACGGAAACTAAACTTACCTCCTATTCTTTAATAGACAAAGCATTAGCTCTAATTTTTTTATGGATAAAAGTGGGAATTGTAGTATTTTTTTATATCATATAAGGCCTTGAAATACAAGGCCAAAATATAGTTAGGAGATGAAATGGTGAAAGAGTGCAAAAATGTAAAATTCAACTCAGCCCTAATCCTGCTAGATATAACTATGCACCAATCACATACAACACCTGATAAAGAATGAAGAATGTATTGAAAAACACATAAGGGAATGTCTGATGGTATTCCCTATAAAATAATTCTATCTTGGAAGAAATGCACAATATATTTGAGAAATGGATTCGAATTTTTTTTTAATGGCATTCCCCTTAGATTTCAACTATCTATAATGAAAATAAAAAACATGCAATTTAATTACACATCAAACTAATTATAATAAATGATTTAGGAATAATTAAGAAATGTTAATTTCATTAATAAATATAATGCTTACCATTTGGGTATTTGGCCACTATGTAGACTAACTCCATTTAATTTTTTTTAGCATTAGATAAAATAACCTTGTTGCTAACTCGGCTTGAATTATAATGTGGAAGGCCCATTAAATTAAGAATATCCAATGGAGAGGTGCCAAAGGATATTGTTTTATTATTAAAATAGACATAGAAATGGATCTCAGTATGGTTAAATTATGTAACTATAGAGAGTGGTGGGTTATTATTGATCATCATGTCATATTGAGGTAACTACATTAGGTCTTTGAGTTCACATTAATCTATCTAGTCAACATAGGATTGTAGTTGCTCCACCATTTGGAGAAAGTCCAAACACAATTGATTATTGAAAATTATGTTCTAGATCCCTATTTCAATTTCCATGGATGTGAAAGCCATTAAAACTTTGTTGTATAGTTTGAAGTATTAGTAGGTGATCATGGAAACAAAACGTAGGATATGATTTTTTTATCAAAGTGTGAAATGAGGGAGATATGCTGTTATTAATAAGCCATGATGAGAACTAAAGTAATCGATTGGAATGACTGATGTAAAATGGGGTATACTATCACTTGATATAATGAAGGTGTTTTATATCATGATGACATATAATAGCATAACATTATGCAATATCATGATAATACATAGGATCATGATGCTCAGTGATAACATAATGACCGGTAGTGGTAGCATGATACCAGGTGGAAATATGTTGGCATGCAATAGCATGGTGGTACAACATGGTGTTATGTGATTCCATGTTTTCACATGATATCATGTTTACAAGTGGCACCATACTATCACATGACAACATAATGCTAGATGACATGATGTTTCCAATCATCATTATTTAACCAAGTGGTAAGATAACATCACTTGAGAACATGTTGTCATGTGATATCATAATGTAACCTAATAATGTGCTATCACATGAAAACATAGTGCTTCTCAGCACCATACTACTACTAGGAACCATATTGTCACCTACTAGTATAATGTCTCCTGATGGTATAATGTCACTTAGTGGCATAGTGTGACCTGATGGTGCAATGTCACCTAATGGAATAGTGTCTCTCATTATCATAGTTTCACTTGATGGCATGAGGTCTCCTAATATGATGATTCCACCTGATGCCATATACATAGTTTTGAGTGTAGTTTCCCCTACCTCTAAGAGAATAATTTCACTTGATAGCATAATGTCACTAGGAAACATAATGTCACTTTGTAGCATAATGTTTCCTAACTACATAATATTATAATTTTGGCATGAATTCACAAAATGTCATGCTATTGCTTGACATTATGATACACAATGTTATGTATAGTGTCACCCCAAGCTCTAGTTAGATGTTGTCAAATATTTGTGTGGAAAACAAACAACATAATTTCCCCCCTCCTTTGCACACTCAAATTCACTAAAGCTATGAATTTTATTTGCCTAAACAAGCATAGGGGTTTCTATCATGGTAAACTAAAATGAATCTTGCTTAAAGGGAAGATATTTTGTCATATGGTAAGTCTTGGGATCAAAGTAAAAGTCTTTTAGCCTAGACATAATAATCTCTTTCAAGAGAAACATTGGTCAAGGGAGATATTGACCCATGACACATGTTTCCAAAGGTAATTACATTTAACTTTTGTTATTTCATTTGATAAATGGGTATTACATAAAGTAATAGTTTTTTAATATATAACTCATTACTTAGAATTAGTATATTTATAGGCTCTTCTTTGATTTTCATATTCCACTTTAGGTGATCTAGTCCCCCATTTTTCTACCATGATCCCTTGATTTTTGTAATTATGTTAAACCATCCCCCATTATGCCACAAGCTTTGGTGATATCTAGATTAGTTTCATTTGATGTATTGAAAGACTTAGCCAAGGTTATTGCATAGTGTTATTTGACTAGAGGATTTTTTAACCTATCCTTTAGTTTTGTGTGATAAGAGATTGCTTGGTTAGGTTTAGGGGATCTAAGTTGGTCAAATCTCCTTTTATAAAAAGTATCCCAATAAATTTTAGCTAATTACCTTCTCTAATCTTGGAGTTAATAACTAAGATAAGTTGTATATTTATCTTAATCTATTCCACACATTCTAGTCAACTCAACATGAACCTAACCTTGCATTTTTAGTTTCTCATTTAGAGTCAACTAGGTCACATTAGTTGACCTAGTTGTACCCTATGTTTATACATGCAGGGTGTAGATTCAACTTGGTTACATTGGTTGACCTAGTTTTGTCATTTATTTTTAGAGTTATCATCCAAGTCTACTACGTTGCATTGGTATACCTAATTATTTTACTTATTTATATATTTAGGATCCACATAAAACTAGGTTCCATTGGTCTACATAGTTTTGTCTTCTTCTTGTAATATTTCATCTTTAGTTAACAAGGTCATGTTGGTATACCTAGTCAGTTTTTTCATTTTATAAGTTTTATTTATAATCAACTAGGTCAAGTTGGTCAAAATAGTTCATTTATATAATGTTTATTATTAATTTCTTAGTTAACTAGGTCATGTTGGACTACCTCATCTTATTTTACCATTTTTTAGTTTCTAGCATTCTATAGATTATGTCAACCTGGATGACCTTATTTAATCATTGTGTTTTTCATATTTTTGGCTTTACAAGACTAAAGCAGGGTTAGATAATCCAATTAGTAATAATATACTCAAAACTCTTATTCAACTAACTATATTGAATTAGTCAACCTAATTATATCACTCAACTTCATTTAACCAACTTAATTCTTAATTTTTTTATTCAATTATCTTTGTTTTTCATTTTTAGTTTTTAGTAAAGTTACTCATTATTTAAAATTTATACTCATTTTTTGCCAGTTTATTAGTTTTTCTAAAACTATATCGTACAATCATTTTAGTTGGCCTAGCTAACTTAATTTTATAAAAATTGAATTTAACCCTAAAAAATGAATTCAACCTTATTAACTATGTATGTTTTTAGTGTGTTTTCATAGTATACTAGATCAACCTTCCCAAATTTGTTATGATTTATTTTCCAACTAGAAAAACATGCTTGACCTTCTTCTATGTGCTTATTGTTAGCATAGGCAATGTAAATAATTTTCCATTCATAGTAACTAATCTCATATATTCTTTGAAAATAGTTGGATTCATGTTTAAGTACTTTCTAAAATTGCATATTGGTTTTTGACACCTGATTTTTTCATTGATTTTCACATTGTCTCAATTTTATTAGATACTTCACAATCTCAATTTTAAAACTACTAAGTTATTATTGTAAGGGAATATGTAGTTCTCTATTTATAGTCATTATCTATGATTTAAATATATCATTGAAAGAGGTTATTACCCCAATACTCATAGCAATAGTAAAAAGCTAAAATTGGTTTTTAGTTTCCATGTACCTCATGGTATTTTGAAAATGCCTAGGATTTTCCTTTAAATTTAATATTAGGAATCCATCCATCCATTTGATCTTGGTGCATTAGTTAGTAGTTATGACTATGAATTTACTTACATATTACAACTTGAACTAAGTTTAGTGGGATAAAGGAATAATACTTCCTCCATATTCATAACTCTAAAACATTGGGTTAACACTATTCAATAGACAAAAAAGTATCTCTAGGAGTATACAAATTAATCAAAGCCTTTTAATACAATGATGATATTTTTTTCAAATAATTGGATACTATTGTAGCTACAAATTTATATTTTATTCTTGTTTATTAGTTTTCTTTCTTGTATTACAAACTATATCGACCAATGTGGACACATTAATGTGATGTGTGTTTCAACTAAATTGGCTAGCATCGACCGAGTTGACTATGTGTGAAGAAACAAAGTCAAAAAGGCTTGAATCAATATCTATATTCAATCCACATTTCTATTAATTTTTTTTTAATATTCAACTAGGTCAGCTAGTTCAACCTAGTATAGCTCTATATTTTCCTACCTATACAACTAATTTAAATGACTCAACTTAGTAGGCTTTAAAAAATATACATTTTTCTACATGTATAACTATGTCAAGTATCTTGAATTATAAGGATTTCCAATTTATATTTTTACTTCTTTTCCAAACTAGGTTGACCAAATTAACCTATAGCTTTCTTATTTGTTATTTCTCCATGTCTACCCAACTAGGTTGACCAACTTAGCTAAATATGTTTTTAGACTATTATTTTTCTATGTCTGCCCAACTAGGTTGATCAGCTAAACCTAGTATAATTCTAGATAATTATTTCTCCCTATCTACCTAATTAGGTCAATCATCTTTACCCAATATTTTCTATATTATTATTTTTCCTTGTCTACAAAACTAAGTTAACCAACTCAACCTGTTAGTTTTCAAAATTGTTATTTCTACCTAACTACACAATTAGGTAGACTAAATCAATCTAGTACATTTGAAAACTATTATTTTTAAATATCTACCCAAATAGGTTGACTGAATCTACCTAATACATTTACAAACTATTGGTTTTCCCTATTTCCCAAACTAGATTGACTAGCTCAATCCAATAGGTTTTCAACTTGATTATTTGATTTTTAACTTTCACCATGTAGTAAATTTTTAATGAAAATAAAATACAAAATCAACAACTTATGATGTATTTAATTAATCTCCATTAATAACTTCATTCTTACCTTCTTTATAATTTTCTATGAAATATAGACATAAGCAATGTTCACATGGCCACTAAACCAAAAACTATGAGTCAAATCATTCCATTACTTTGGAAATACTTAACTATCATCCAAAAAATCCAATTGTTGAGGATGAGACTGATCTTGAATATTCTACCAAAATGATATGTTTCATCAAATAAAACACTCAAAATGAAGGAAAGGATCCCATGATCATCTCTGATCTCTTGATGGGACCTTACATTGATTTTCCACCTTCACTTACAAATAATGTTTCTATAAGTATTGGTTCAAGAGAACCTATTACTTCTTCTATTCCTATTTCATCTTCCATGCCTTCAATTATCTCTATTACATTTTATTTTACCTTTCCTATTATTTCAACTACTATGGCTAGTCTTTCCTTCAATGGTCCTACTCAAATTTTCCATGTTCATACTCAAATAAATGCTACTTCTATTGCTTCTCAAACCACCTCTACTAGTCAAACTACTATTAATACACATCAGATTATTACAAGACATTAATCAAATGGCTAGTTTTCAAACAAATATTACAAATCAAATGATGCAAATGTAAAAATAACTTTTATAATTTCAAATTAATCAACCCACTAAATGGGGAGTGAAAAGTCCTAACCTTCCCTCACCCCAACTTAGACGTGCCTAACAAAAACCTAAAAAATAAACCCTTAGTTTCTCAAATTTCAAACATTAACATAGTTGGTATTGTTCCTAGTATCACTTATAATAGATCCACTAATCGTGTATTACATTTGAAAGCTTCTGGTCACTCACATAAAATTAGATTAAGATTCATACCTTTTTGGGAACCAAGATTCTAGCTAAAACCTTTCCAGATGAGACTTTAGATTGGTATAATCAACTCAAATCTCAAACTATATCAACCTTTTAATATTTATTTAGTGAATTAGTACAATAATTCCAAACTAATGATCTTCCTAAAAATATCTTAACTCACTTTATCAGTTGTAAACAATCAAAATCTAAAACTAGGAATCCTTATCCAATAAAGCTAAACATAACATGTCGTAAGACAATATCTTCCACTTATTCACTAATGATCTTCATCATAATTTGTAATATCACGTTATGAATCTCTCTATTTTTTTTTGGGAAGAGTCCCTTGATCAAAACAAATGTCAATAGTTTTTCATAAGATAATTTCAGCCTTCATGCTAATGAGACTTGCCACCAATTAAGAAACATTTCCATTAAATATATTCTTGGTATTAATTCTGAGCATGAAATAATTTATAAGAATCAACAAGATTATGAAATGGAAAGAAAGGTTAACATAACCAAAACTAAATATTATACGCTCAATTAAGATAAACCCATCTTGTTATTTACAAGGATCATCTTCATAATCATCAATTAATACTACTCAACCTCCCACTACCAATATTGGTAAAATTTATGTTGATCCTAATTCTATCACTAATGATGAGAATGATAACAATATGAACAATATGAGGAGAGAAGTTTATTATTGTGATCTCTATCCACATTTTAAATATAGTAATTTCACAATGTTATGTAATTTTAAATATTATTACCTATTTCATTTTATATAACTTGAACAAAAGGCAATGATTTAAACAAATGTAATAATATAATCTATTCATTTATCCAATACTGCACCCTTTTCAAATGTCATATTTGGATACCCATTGAATTTATATCAATACATAGTCCCAACATATAATCAAATTATCGTCAATCTGAATTATCTAAAACTCCAAATAAACCTACTTCTTGCAATTACTCACCACCTATAAATTATTCAAGATAACTAAGAATAAACTTAATCACAACACTAAAAACATTGCCCAATTCAACCAGATTAGACATAAATGAAAATACCACATCATCTAAGATTAAATCAAATAATTCTTATCAACATCAATTTATATGTACTTCCACTCCTTAAATATATTCTCTTCACCATTATGCACCTCTATTCGGTACAATTCTAACCAAATATAATCAATGGACCATATAATAAAAATTTATCATGCCCCATCTAGAATCCATTTTCTATAAATTGTGAGGAATGATCCTCATAATCATAATCATTTAGTCAAACTCTTATTTATAATTAACATCCATAAACATCCACCTATGGGTTGATAAGCCACATTCTCTAGGTTTGAA
>JARHVA010009215.1:295000-322500 GCA_037957365.1 Torreya grandis | reverse complement strand
TTGATAGCTATACATCAAATAGTCACATGTGTAAACACACCCAAGTATATCTCTCATATCCAATCACATAAAATGATAAGGATCATCTATTTGCATCTTTTTTTGTGTGTTACACATCACATACATTCCTAAAATTATAAGTCACATTAATGCATGGACATCCTCTTGGGTGATACCCACCTGAATGGTATCTTCATCCACCACCAACACTTATATTAATTGGTAACTCCCATGATCCTGTAACACCAATTATCCACCAATTAATATAAGTTACTTGTCGATGAGGTTAAATTATCCACCATAACTTAATATGAGTGTTAATTGGTAACTCCCATGATCCTGATAACATGGTGACTAACTCCAAACTAAGTGGAACCCTTAACAACTCCATAATATTAGTATAACCTAATTCAATCAAAATTTCCAATTTATAATAAATTTTGTAAATGTTTAACCTTGTAGTTATTCATCGAAAAATTCTATATTTTTCTCATGGATTTTCTTTTGTAAACTCTTTTGATATATTTTTCTATATCAGTTTTAGAATCTTCATAAATTATATATTTTTTAAACTAACCACACAATTTATAAATTTTATGTTATTTCTCAAGTCATGCTCTTGTTTCTCATAATGTACACCACTTCCATCTATTTTTGACACAACTCTTATTCAAAATAAATAAGGTAAGTATGGGTATGTATTTATAAATTACTTAAATTATTTTTTCCTTTATAATTCAAATTTTTAGCTTAGTTTTGTGTGTTTTTATTTTATTTCTTAAAGCACCAGCCCATGTTACACCATCAAGACATATGATGAGATTCAAGTGGAGGATATACATACATAGTTTTTTTTAATTATCATTTACTCACACTTTGTCTCTTGTAGGAACATGTTGAATTTCTATCTCTCTGAGTGCATGTCTTAAAGGGGTAGGCAAACTATTCATGATTCATAATATTGTTAGTTAATTATATCATACCTAAACCTACTATCATTACCTAAACTGACTATAAATCATGCTTATCTGAGTTTCCAAGAAAATAAACATCATTTATGCATTTTCATAATAAATTATATTTTAAAGTAGCCCCTAACTAGGAAACCACCCTTTTTCATACTAATTCAGCCTGATTGAGTATATTGTGAAAGGCACAAGTTATGGAAGTAAGTTAGTCAACCTAGTATGAGGCCTAATGGTAATTTTAAAAAAATAAGTGGATCATTTTGGACAACCTTGTTGACTATAATTATGAAAGTGTTAAGACATATCCATTTATATAAATATAAAATTAATGTCAAACCAATATATTTGAACATTTATTTTTGCATTATTATAGTGAAAAATTATATTATATGTACATTTAAAAAATCCATTGCTTAGGGTTTGTATTAGATGGAAGATAGTTTTTCTTGTGAAAATTCTTAAATACAAAGTAGGATTATTTTAGCCTAGCTATGATTTATATTATGTGATACTTAAAAATACACAGCAAACTCTTTAAAAACATCATTGGCCAATGGAGAGATTGAAGATCAAGATATTCCCCTAAAGATATGTATCTTTATCTTTTTCTATTTCATTTGATAGATAGAGATTGCATAAAATAATAGGTTTTGAATGTAGAAATTATTAATTAGATTAAATCTATACTAAAAAATAATATGGTTAGAGGGTCTTATTTGATTACATATTTCACCATATGTGATCAAGGTATATATTTGCCTAACATAATCCCTTCATTATATGTATATGTTGAATATCCTAATTTATGCCATAAGAGTTGCTGAGAAATAAATTAGTTTCATTTTATTTATTATAAGATGTAACTAGGGTTATTTCATTATTTTATTTGACAAGTTTATTTGGAAACATCTCCTTTAGTCTTTTGTCATAATATATTCCTTGTTTATGTTTAATAAATCCAAATTTGTCATGCTCATGATATAAAAAATTTCATAATATATGGTAGTTGATTACCTTATTCAAGATTGATTTTACTATGTAGGATAAGCTGTAGAAATAACTTAATTCATTGCATATATGCCATGTATATAGAATTTTGTACTTAATCTTGGTTGGCCATACTATAGGAAGGTGATATGGCTTTAATATATGCTTCAAAATATCAATATAATATTGTGATTCAATTTACATGATGACATTCATGTGGTTGAGCACATCCACATACCTTAACAATATTATGGGTTTTAGATAAGCATTTGGGTTTGAAAATAATGTATTATCATGTGATATTTGATAGGATCACACTTGGTTGTATAGTGTTTGTTCAATATAGAGGCTATGGTAGGTGGCTTGAGGATGTTATGGAGTTATGATGCAATCATGTTTGTGCAAATCTATGACAATTTTATTGGTGTTGTTTATATGTTTTAATTTTAAATGGTTATGTGGAAATTTGATAGTTGGAATCATTCGCAACTATAATATCATCCATGTACATGAAACATGATATTAAATATTAAATTAGGTGATAGTATATGATTAATTAGTTAAGTTTTAGTGCCTTTGATTGTAGGGGATGTATATCTTCCACTTTCTAGTGTAGATATAGATGATGCAATTTATATTTCATAATATACTCAAAAGTGGATAGGTGTCAATTTTTCGATGCTTTTCCTAGTTGTAATGGATCCAATAACCATCTCTATTTTATGCTTGAGATTTTATTGTAGTCACAATTAAGTATATTTTTATATTTATTTATTTATTTTCATATTTTTATTTCTTAATTATATTTTTCTAAAATTTGGTATACGTATGGTGTTATTTATCCATTGAATGAGATTTTGGATATGATCATAGATGCATTCATTGATGTTTTATTTTAAAATATTCATTTCAACATAGGTTTTAGTGAATTGCTTAGGAGACTGGATCACATTACAAGATTACATTCACCATTTTTGTCATATTCCATTGTTTCCACTAATTTAACTATAGTTCTAGGTGAGTGAAATGATATAAATTTATAACTACATAGACTCCCAATATCCATGCCAAATACTCATTTATCATCATAATTTTTATTTTGGTTTTTTGATATATAGGTAGAGCACATGTGGATTGTTGAGGCAATTTTTATGCACATCAAAAAAAGTAGGTTTTCGCCCTCTAATTTTAATACTAGTGACAAATCATTCAAATTCATGAGTTGAAGGTATGCAATTTTTAATTAACTAAGTATTAGAATAGCAATATGTGACCTATAACCCATCCAAGAAAATTGACTTAAGTGATCATAATAACACCCAAGAATAGATGATGTAAAGTATAACTCTATTTTTATGGATAGCTCTATTTTCAAGAGGGGAAGGATTTTAAAAAGGAAGCATAGAAAAGGGTGATTATGAGAGTTATTCAAGATTTATCTTACTTTTAATTTGGAAGAGGTGTCTCATAGTATTGAGAGGTACCAAGATCTGTAGATCCAAATGGAGGATAGGTCCTCTAATCTTTTCTTTTATTAAATTTATTTTTGTTGACTATGTCTTTGGAGACATGGCTTTATCTCCCTTTGGTTTAAAGGCTTTGAAAATTTGGTTATGTTTTATTCCTTCAATATATTTAAGTTTTATATTTGGTTCTCTAAAATTCATTTACCATCTGATGGCTTCTATCCAGCTACTTGGGGTTGTTCTTATTTATTCCAAATCAAAGTGGGAGTGTTAGTTGATACTCACTTTTAGTTTTTCAAGCATAATTTTAGTGAGGTTATTTCCTCTATTTTGTGATGAGGTGGATGCTAGGCATCAAGGTGTCCCTTGGGTATGTATACTCTTTTGAGGAGGTTTCTAGCAAGAAACACTTGGTGAAGACCATAAGAAATGGCTTTATGCATGTTTATAGTTTAATCTAGTTTTTATTGATGTCAAATATTTCATACATTTTATTTTATAGATGGTTATTTAGTGGATTCCAAGTGGATTCCTTCTCTATATTCATGGAGGAATCATTTGTTGATTTACCTATTCATTCTTGGATGGGACCTCTTCAAAACCTTGTTATATTTTATGGGTTGTTCCTCCCACTTTTATCTTAAGATGAAAGTGGGGGACTTTAAAAACTCTTGAGACTTGGGCCTCTAGTTCTTGTGTTTTAGCTAGATCCCACACTAATTACTTATAATTATCCTACTTTATAGGGCTTGAGTTTCTTTTGGTACCCTAATATATTTTTTTTACGTTTGTTTTATTCTTAATATTTTTTGCTCATTTGGATTGGTGATTTTTATTTCCCTGATGAGCTATTCCTCTTTTCTCTTTTGATTGCCAAGGGGAGACCTAGACCTCATGTTGTGTCTGTGGCTGGATTCCACATCTACATCTAATGGTAATTTATTATTAATTAAAATACCAAAGATTATATATATATTTATATTGATGGTATATTAAAACAATCATATCTCATAAATAAATAAAAAGATGGAAGAATAAAGAAAATAATAAGCTACTATATGACTATTTTAAAGAATAAAGCCTTCCAAATTAATTGATTGCACTAAATCATGCATGCATCATTAAAAAAATTATGTCATAATTTAGTTTAAGAGCATATAATAACATACACAGTAAAGACTCTAAAAAAAAAAAAAATAACCTAGTGATCATAACTAAATATATTTGCATTATATAATTTATAAACATAATCAAATCACTCATAAATTATAAGTATGATCTATAATCACAACACTGATAATGCTAACATAAAATTGGATCTTACCAATGCAATAAAATACATACATAAATTTTATACAATAAATCAAATTGATATAAATTACTCACAATAAACACATAAATTTAAGAAATTATAAAACTAAAACAAACTCATAAAACATCCATAAAGATTTATCAAGCTTGTCAATTATCTCTCAAAATCTTTTTCAATAATAATGGGTTCAATGCAACTATTAATAATAAAGAAAAGTGGAAAAGATACACAAATGTATAGATCACATTAAGAGTGAACTATAGTTTTAATTTTATCCATAAATTATAATAAATAAACTAAATAAATAAATATATGCATTAAACTTACATCTAAATTGCATACATTTTAATTATTTTTAATAAATAATATCCACCTTAAAATAAATCTAGTTGACTTCTTTCTAAATATTTACATGAAATTTATATAATATTTTATAATTTTAAATATATATTTATAGCCTTGAATAATATTATCTAGGTTAAAATAATTTATGTGGCTAACTACAAAAAACTACCAAATCTACTTACTCTACTTTCATGTAGCCAATTATTTCTGAGGGGTGAAGTGATGTAATGGCATGAGTGGGATGGCAATTAATTAATTAGAAGCCAACTTAATAAAATAATTTAACATGGAGAGGTGTGAAAGAGTATAATTAATAATTAATTAGAAGTTGACTTTTAATTATATATTTATCATCTTGCAATATATGATAGGTGCAATATATTTGTTATTGTCAAAATTTTATTTACTTTAAAATAAAATTATTTATTTATTTTATATTTGTTAATGTGGTAAATTTTTACTTTAAAATAAAAGATTTTTTTTATTTACAATGTTGAAATATATGATAAGTGAATTACATTTGTTATTCTGGTAATTTTATTTTATTTTAAAATAAAATAATTTATTTATTTTCTATAAGTGAATTATATTTGTAATTATGGTAATTTTATTTACTTAAAAATGTAAAAAAAAATATATATTTATTTTATATTTGTTATTGTGGTAATTTTATTTACTTAAAAAATTTTCAAAAAAAATTATTTTATATTTGTTATTGTGGTAATTTTATTTACTTTAAAATTGAAAGATTAATAATTTATTTAAATTTTTAATTATTTAATTCATGTAAATACAACATTATAAAAATTAAACAAAATAAAAAAAAGATAGCTAGGTCCAAAATAACTTTGTTTGTTCTACCACTTATTTTATAGTAATGTTTTATATTTTTTCCTTATTAATTGAGTAATGTTGGATTTAAGATATAAGAAAATGAAAATAAAATGCTTCATTTCTTTGATATCAAAGAACTAAAATAATTTATCGTAACTTTTCATATAATAATTTATGTCAATCTCTTCATTCAGGAGATGATATTACCTCTTTAATTTTTAAAATCGCAAATATTTGACATTAAAAATAAGATAAAATTATAAATTTTACAATAACTAAAATTATAATAACTTAAATTTTAAGACAACAAATATTTGACATTAAAAATGATACAATAGAATATAACTAGCATAATTAAAATTAAAGTAACTTAAATTTTAAGATAACAAATATTTGATATTGAAAATGATACAATATAATATAACTAGAATATACATCTTAGATAAATGAATGTAAAATACACCAATAGATACAATTCTCGAGTCACCTATATTGTATTGAATTGTGGATGTCTCAAGAATTATATTTATCAGTACATTTTACATAGATTTATCTAAGATATGTATGCTATTATCTATTTTTATTTTATTATGTAAATTTATCACTAAATAGTGCTAACAATTAATTTTGATAACTATGAAAATGATAGAAAATTGGCTAAGTATAAAAACATTCAAATATGTTTGGTAGGGTGATTTTATAATGTGACTAAAAATATTAAACCATTATGATATTATTATAATTTATATTCCTTTGTGAATATTTTTTTCTAGATGCAATTTGATTTTATTTCTCAAATATTTTCTCAAAAAGTGTTGATCAATCATTTTTGAAAAACTGTACATGGATAATTTTTTAACCAAACAATGTATATCTCTATGTTGCACACTAAAAATTAGTTTTATGTATTGATCATACATTTTATAATATTTAAAACTATATTAAACCTAAAACATTTTTAAAATATATTATTATTATTTTTTAAATTTGAATAAAGTAAAAATATACATAGATCCTTGTAAGTATAAATGTACAATTAATTAGAATGTGAAAGTAATTTTAGATAAAATATCATTGTATTAAAAATAATAAATCTTAAGAGTGTTGATACACAAAAAATTATAACAAATTAGGTCAATACTCCTTAGTATTTGAGAACTTGGGTTTTATGGTTTAACTATCATAAAAAGTTTAAACTTTATAAGAAATAAATGAGCAAAACAAAAAATTCAAAGAGGATTTAAAATAATCCTAGAACATACTAGCCCTTATAAAATTTCATATTTTTCATGATTATATAAATATTATTTTCCCCTGATAATATATTTTTAATAAATGTTAGATAAAATTTTAGGTATATTTACTTTATAACAAAATTTTTTTTAAACAAAAGGCTTTAGGAAGTTGGGCATTGCTCTGTTTCTAGCTAGGCATCAATAATTGTGATAGAGATATATTTAGTTCAAATATAAACATTTATTACCATCATATAGATATACATAGCTCTTATATATATTACTTGAATCACCCCTTTTCCACAAGTAATTTTTTAACAAACTTTTCATGGAAGAAGGGTTCGTAACCACCATTAGATGGGTGTAGAGGAATAAAAATTATTGTAAATCAGATATTTCACTCATATTTAGTTTTTTTTATCAATGTTCATTAAAAGTAAAACATGTTTTAAGAGTGTAAACATGTAATTTATCTTTCAAAATGTGAAGTCTTTTTAAAATTTGAATGAAAATATCAAATCAAATTTCTTGAATATAATAATTTTATTCCATTCAAAAAAATGAATTTAATTATAGAATACACCTTAATTCTAAGCTTCAAAAAACTCATGATCAGTCCAAAAATATCCATGATTATAAACAATTTTAAATGATTAGAAATTGTGGGTAGTGAATGAATGGTCATGATGACCTTATTTGTTAAAACTACTTAACTAAAATGAAAACTAAACTAAAAAATAATAATAAAAGATAATATACTCTAATCTAAGAAAATAATTATTAGAAAAAATTTAAGAAGGTGGGTTTGGAAACTTTGTGTAGAATGTATCATAATTTCTTATAGAATTAAGATTATTCATGTTAAAGTTAACAAACATGAAAAAACATCTTTATATTTTTTCAATAATTCTTTTAGTTTCATTCATTTAAACCAAAATCAATTTGCACGTATATTGTCGCAATAATTTTCTTTAATTCAAAATTGGAATGAATATTGGCATATGAAACATTTACCTCAAGTATTTCTAAACTTAAACAAGAGATTTATTTACATAAAATTTTGTAACTATGCTATTTGGAGCAAGAGGTTCATTAAATACCATTTTTATAGATTTGGATTGTTTGATAAAGAAACATTTCATTTTACTTCTTCTTTCATGTTTTGATTATGTTATTTTAGATTTTAAATCTTTTTATACTAACCATCATCTGAAACATATTTTTTCTATTAATTAATATCATTATTTATAAAAGTTGAAGCTCATAATCAACTTTCTTATACTAAAATGATTATGTTGGAAATATGATAGGATCTTGAACTTTTTGATTATTTGACACAATACTTTGAAAAGAGAATATATCCTCTACTTTATTTTTATTTGAGAATGATAACCAATTTTCCACATAAATGAATTTTACAAAAATTAAAACTAAAGTATTTATTATAGACATTTTAAAAAAAGTTGATGTTAAAGGATCCAAAATAGTTAAATACAAATCTAAAGCCATTGATTTAAAAGTTCTATGATTGATTTGTATTTTTTATAGTTCTTTTGAAAAATTAAAATAAATTTCTAATTACCTCATGATCTTTTATCATAATAAATTATTTTATTAGAATATGATCATCAATCACTTGTCCAAATTGAAACAAAAATTTATCTTGAAATTTTTTCCAACTAGTAATAGAATTAGGTTTCATTTCTAAAACATCAATCATAAGTGTATTCCTATAAGGAAAAAGGAAATAATATGCAAGATACATCCTTAAATCTTATATTCAAAACATTTAGGATGATTTTTTTAAGACACAGTATGTCTTCAACAATTCTTTTGTTACTATTTTGAAAAATATAAACAAAATTAAATGAATCATCTAGAAAATTTGTGGGATATCTTAGATGTTTATTGTTGATTCATGAAGGCAAACCATTTTTTTAATATTTTAATTTTATAAATTTCATATTTTTTTAGATTTTTAGATTTTAATAGGTAAATAAAATAAAATAATGTGTTGGATAAAAAATTATTATAAGAGGTGCTCCTTCTATCACCAATTTTCAATTGACATGGGTTTTATGCATACCACACATAACAAGTTTTCACCCTCTCATTTTATAACCAATGACTAATCATTCTAAGGCATAAATTATGGTCATGTGATTTCAAATCAACCAAGTGTTGGAATAACAACATGTGACCTAGAACCCATCAAGGTAAATTCACTTAAATGATCAAATTAACACCCAAGAACATATATTTATAGTGATGCTATATTAAAATATTTATATCTCATAACAAATAAAAAAGAGGGAAGAGTATGATAAAAATGAAGTGGCTCAATGACTAATTTAAATAATAAACCCTTTTAAATTGATTGGCTATAAAAAATCATGCATACATCATTAACCATTATGTGTTATAAGTTAGTTGTAAGCATATAACATTAAAAAAACATAGAAAAGAGTCTAAAAAATAATTTTAGAATAACCTCATAATCATAATCAAATAACTAAAAAATTGTAAATATGATATATAATCACAAGACTAATAATACTAACATAATGTCCAATCTAATCAATTTAATAAAAAACATGAACAAATTCATAGAGTAATATCAAAATAATCGGAACTCTTGAAAAGAAATGGAAATTTTAGAAAGTAAAAAACTAAATTAAAATCACAAAATGTCCATGATAATTTCTCAATCATGTAAATTATCTTTAAAAATATTTATAAATAATAATTAGTTCAATATAATTATAAACAATGAAGTTATGTGGACAAAAGTAACTAATACATAACTCCCATGAAAATTTAATGTTTTAATTTTATTCATATTGCAAATATTAAATTTTGTGTGTGTGTGTGTGCGTGTGTGCGTGTGTACGGGTGTGCGGGTGTGTGTGTGTGTGTGTGTGTGTGTGTGTGTGTGTGTGTGTGTGTGTGTGTGTGTGTGTGTGTGTGTGTGTGTGTGTGTGTGTGTGTGTGTGTGTGTGTGTGTGTGTGTGTGTGTGTGTGTGTGTGTGTGTGTGTGTGTGTGTGTGTGTGTGTGTGTCTGTGTGTGTGTGTGTGTGTGTGTGTGTGTGTGTGTGTGTGTGTGTGTGTGCACATGCGCATGTGAATAACTATATACATAGATACATACATTTTCACATTTCATTTTCATATATATTGCATGGTTTATTTATTTTTAGTAACTTTTATTCACCTAAAAATATATTTAGTTGATTTGTTCCCATAAATTTCAATGAAATTTAGAAAAAAATTTCTAATTTTAAATTAATATTTCCAATCTTGAATATTATCACTTAGCTTGAATAATATTATTTTAATTTAATATGGTGAAAAATATGTTTTGGAAGGCCCTATAGCTAGTTACAAAACATATAATAGTTAAGCTTGAATGGGGCACCCCAACTGGTGGCCCATGTGGGACAAAACAACCAATGGAGACAAAAAACAAGGCCTACTAAAAAGATATACATACATAATCTCTATATACATACATACATACATACATACATACATATACATTGAATTTTCATCTAAATTGCATGGTTTATTTATTTTTTAAAATTAATATTCATCTAAAAATAAGTTTAGTTTATATGTTCCTATAGATTTTCATGATATTTAGATAATATTTTCTAATCTTAAATAAATATTTCTAGACTTAAATAATATTAGTTAGCTTAAATACTAGTTATTTGTTTGATATGGTGAAAAACTAGGTTTTAGAAGGCCCTGTAACCAATTTAAAATGATATAATAGGTAATATTTAATGGGTCACCCAAACAAGTGGATCACGTGGTAAAAAATAGCCACTATATAGAAAAAACAAGGCCTATCTAATATACCCCATACCTACAACAAAACACCTGTAATAAATATATCTTCCACCATACTTCTACCTCTTTAAAGTAATCGCATAGCCAAGAACATCAAAGGAGCCATAACTACTCATCCCCTCAAAATAAGTTACTTTCCTCAGGAAACTAATATACCATCAGTTTATATTTCTTGATACTTATCACAGCCTATATAAAGGGCCCAACCCACTTTCATTCATTTTTTCTAATTCAGCTCGGGGACCCCTTAAGTATAGGGATAGACAACAAGGCTAAACCACCAACTTTATATCATTTTTTTCATTTCTTATACCTCGTTCCAATATCCCTTATCTTTATTAACATATTATTAAACTAGTAAATAACTTTTATTTGAAATATAGGTCTATGATTTGTCTTCCATTACTATAGCATCAACTGGTTCTACCCAGGATAAGTCATTCTATAGGTTCACCTCTGTGGATATGAAATTCATAGGAGGGACTCAAACTGATTCTTTAACCTTCCTTGGAGTGATTAAATTTTACATCATTTTTCTTCAAAAGTAAGATGCACATATAGTTCCTTATTTGGAACTAAACATTTAAGTTCATCTAAAGATGATGTATAATCAATGGAATCAAAATCAACCAACATATTGAGGTGGTTATGAAGGGAGTCCTTCCACCAAGAACATTCCATATTTTTTATGGTAGTTGAAGTTTTTGGTTAAATTTTATATATTAAAACAACTATGGAAATGAAATAATATTCTTTAATAAAAAAGTGGTTGAGAACAATAATGATCTCCTAATTAGAAAATTATCTTTTTAGGTAAATCCTTGGAGGCATCAATATTCCCCAAGATCTTAGTAAAAGTGGTATGGGAGAAATAATCAATATCTTGGTGTATTCTCAGGAACTCACCCAAGGATTTTCTAATTACATTCATCAATAATAATAAGGTTAAGAATAATAATAATGAAACTTGTAACCCATCAATATATTAAATCATAACTTTTAGGAAGGGTTGACAGTGGTTTAAAATCCATGAGTGAAAGTCTTCAAAATTTGGTAAGTGATCCATGAATCTATTGTTAATTCCTCTAGATGATAACTATCTCTTTGATATTATCACTTGCCTAAAATCTTCCTCATTGAAAATTATAATAGGTTTAGAAGTTATAGGTATGAGGAGTTTAGGATCAGATCTTGTAAATGTATAATGAGAAACTACCTCAATGAATGATTTGATTCCTAGATTATGACATATTAAGTCCACCATGACTTCTACCTCCATGACATGTAGACTGCTATTACAATTTTATACATGAAATCCATTTTCATACCTAGATCTATCCTTGGATTTCCATGAAGTATTGGATGGAAATGAATCATGGGTGTTGGATGAATGCACACTCACATGAGCAAAATGGATATCATTCCCAATTGAAGAGATAGATCATATATGCAGCTTTTGAGGAGTCATTTTAGACTAAATGACTAGCTTACTATAAAGACCCATGTGAATTTGATAGGTTAACAATAAACCTAGTTAGTGTAGGAGGGGCGATGGGATTATCATTGTTTGAACCATTGTTGGGTAAGAACACATGGGAAACCATCACATTTGAAATTTAATGACTTTCCTTAAGACACTACTTTATTGTTATGTTAAGTCTCTTGATAATATTTTACCTAAATTTTTATATATTATCTTCAATAATATTATCTAGGTCAAAATAATCTATTTCACCAAGTACAAAAACTAACAAATCTATGTGATATGTTGCTTTCATGGAGCTATATGTTGTTATTGAAAAAAAAAATTATTACAAATATTATACCATTATTTTCACCTTAAATTTGAATTACTCATATATAAAAATTACTATTATCCACTATTATTTGATTGTAACAATTTTATCAACAAATAGTGCTCACAACACATTTTGACAATTGTGAAAATGACATAAAATTGAAGTGTGAAAACTATCAAATCTATCTATTATGGTGATTTATTGTAGCCATATATTTTGACTTCAAAACCATTTGACTATAAATATTAAACCATTTTGATTCTATTATATTTTGATTCCTTTATCAATATTTTATCCATATCCAATCTGATTTTATTTCTAAAGTATTGTTTCAAAAAGTGTTGATCAATCATTTATGGAAAATTGTACATGTATATTTTTTTCACTGAACAAAGTTTATCTCTATATTACACACTAAACATTCCTTTGATTTATTGAGTATCCTTTTCTTGTCTTTAACATTATTTCAAATCTAAAACATGTTTACAATATATAATAATTTGGTTTTATTTTGAATCAAATTAAAATAATTATTTATCTCATTTTAAATATAAATCTACAATAAATTAGAATGTGAAAATATAAATTAAAATCTTATGGTCCTATTTTTTTAAAACTTGGTTATGTTCATACAAAACATAGACTATGGTGGAGTTATGATTTTTACGATATCATGTAACTTGATATAAATCTTGGTCATGTACACTTAAATTGGATAGTGGATCCTCTACTTCTAGTGATGTTATACCTAGTGATAGTAATGATTCATATACATTGAGGGATATTTCCTTCAATATTAACTAAGTTTTTATTGTATTTTAAAATTTAGATGTGTTTACATATGAATAAAATATCAACTCATTTCATATGAGTTATTAATTATGATCATCTCAAATGGATTTAATCTTCAAATTTTAATTTATATTTGTTTGATATCACATTAATATATAAATTTAATGTATAATTTATATCACTTTATTTGATTTTACATTTATGCATTCATCTTAGATTAAATTCACTTTCTCACATGTAAAATAATATTCTATTTGATTTAGTAATATGAGATATATTTGATTCACACCTTGATTTCCTTACCCATAGGATAATAATAAGTTATAATAATTTTATAAAGCTAAATTTTGATCCCTATTTAGAAAAAATTAGATGATTTTCATTTTTTGATTTTGTAGGAAAATATTGTTAATTTTTTTTCCTTTTATCTATATATTTTTTATTCAATTTTGGTATTAATACTTGTTTGGAAGGAGATTTTATTATAATAAAATTATTTTGTGCCTTATCTTTTGAAACCTTGATTTATCTAGATTATTTTCTATTTAATGGTCAAATGACCTTTGGTTCAATAATTTTAATATTGTGGTATATATCGATTGTAGTAGAATTGAATTAGAAGATTTTTTTTATCATATAAAAATCAGATACCTAAGTATGACAAACCATTATTTTCTTTGTATAAATGCCTTGAGATATCTTAGGCTTCTTTAAATTCTTAATACAATAATATGGATAAGGGGATCTTATTGACCATGTATAGTATTTTCCAAATGCAATGACCCATCTATCCATAAGTTTAATCTCTTTTCATATCACATGAAAATTGTTTTCGTAATTTCCATTAATACTATGATAAATGCAAAATGGTTTGCCTTTGATTTTATTTAGGTAGTGACGAAATAATAGTCACAACAAAAATTAACTAGCTTATTATCCAAGAAATTATCTATAATATTATATGGTTGATCTCTAAAACTATCATATATGAGTGATTATCACTTATTAAAGGTATATGTATTCACTTTGGGTATTTCTTTGTAAACTGATTATTTTTATTTATTTAGGAGCTTGACATGAATTTAATTTAATTTAATATATACCTCAGGAGGTGAAATAGCTTCTTTAGAATCCCTATGTGGAATTTCTTGTTGTATATTGATGTCTTTAGGCACCTTCTTTTGATTTGTTTGTTATGAAAAATAACATATCATGAATCACAAGTGTTGTAAATTAAATTTACGTTGATATGATAGATGAGTACTCTAATAAATATGTATTATGATTCCAAATATATAGGTTGATATATTAATTGGTGTTTAAAATTATTGAATCATAAAATGTAATCACAAATATTCTCTTATTTTCTTTAATGAACGGAAGGTAATCATTGATGTGTAACTCTATGTATTTTATTCTCAATGAATCACATTATAATTTTTTATTCCAACCCAAACATTTAAATTAAAATATTGGAAACACTTATTGTAAAATATGAATACTATCATATCTATCCATAAAATCCCTGATTGTTTTGAGATATAGATAAGGGTAAATACTTCCATCAAACATATGAAATGTAGGCATGAGGTATTCTTAGGGTAATAATGAAATTATTATATAAATAAAAATTAGGTTTTTTTATATAACTTTATTAATTAACCCAAGTCTACTATGCCTTACTTTTTATGGTTAGTTAATGTGTTTTACGTTTTATGTCACCCACAACATGCATCAAGGAGATAAAATCCTTGGAATACATGTTAAGATCTTGAATTATATGATTTAATGGTTGAATCTTATTATTTTAAGTTGACATAGAAAAATATTTTGAGTGGGTGGAAGAAGTGTAGGAAAAATATTTGTATTCTAGGCATAAGTTGAGAAAATCAATCAAAATCGTGTGTAACATTATCTTCTATAAATTCAAATTTTTCATACATATTATTACAATTTCATTACATTCAGTTTCAATAGAAGGTTCTTTTTGTTATATATTTGCACATTTCATTTTAAATTAAGATAAATAATCATCACATATGTTTATGTCATTTAGTACTTATAGAAAGATAAAGGGGGTTTCACTTTAGGTTTCCATTTCTAAAGATAAATAAGGAATTTAATTTAATATACATTAATTTTAAATATATAAAGAGAGAGAATATATTTCACATTCTTCAAGTTCATTTTCCATATCTAGAGAAAGAGAAAACGAATTTTATATTATTCACATCCTTTTATCATAGTTAGAGAGAAGGAATTTGACATTATTCACATTCTTTTGCCATTTATAGATATAGATAAGTAATTTCACAATATTCACAATGTTTTATTTTTTTCGTCTTGTTCTAGTGTATTATTTAAAGAAGAATGCAAATTAAGTAAATAAAAAGATGATTTTGGACATCATTTTTAGCATATTCATTTTCTTCCTCACTATAGTCCTGATTATTAAACAATAATATAATATTAATGATCATAATCCACTCCTTAGATATTATATTATTCACATATATAATTAGAATTATTAATACCAAATGTTTGGTCATTATTCCACTTATTATCATATGCATAAACTATGAATATTCTAGATAATGAGAAATACACATGATCATAGTTGTTATAGGGTTTTTATTGATTATCCTTTTTTTAGTTACTTTACCTTTTCAAAACTATTATAATATAGGCAATACTTAAACCAAACAAGTAAACAAACATGGGGAGGCTAAGGCCAAAGGTAAAAATATTCTTTGTGTATGGAAATAAAAATAAGGTCATGAATTCCTATGGAAAATAATGTTAAAAATGATTTATTTGTGTATGGAAATTAGAAATTATTTTTGAAACCCTGGATAAAAAAATGAAACATTATAATGATGGATCTATAAATATTTGTATTCACCAATATGTTTTACCCTAGTTTTGATTAATTAAACACTAATAGGATATAAGTGATTTGAATGATTACTTAATTATTATTTACATAATGTATACACATATATAGGCTAAATATAGTGATCATTGTAAAAAGGAAAGTCTTATCTTAATTTTCACAATCACTTTAGTTTTAAAATTTTCAAAATTTTACATCTCAAGAACATATCATTGATATATAAATGATCTGACATATCATATTTTATTCAAGTGAATTTCAATCGATATGGTTAGTATTACCTATCAATACTAATTATAGTGTTTGTAATTGACCCTACATACAATAAGTCATTATTTTCTTTTGTGGAAATGTCACTCTATATATAATATATGATTATACCTTTATCCACTTACATAATAAAATACATGAACATCTATATACAAGACTTATTTTTTTCACAAGAAATATGATATCAAATGGGAGGGTGTTATTTGAAAGGGTTGACTTAGAATGACCTTGGATAATCCTCATTAATAGACCAAGAGTTGAAATACATTTAATATAATTTGAAGAGAGATCAAACTCAAATTTAGTTCTCATGTTAATTTATGCGGTTGATATTATGGATTCAGGTTTGGATGTTATTTCTATGATATTTACTTTGGTATAAGCATGCAAGTACGAAATGACCCATGTAAATGATATCTTTAGCTCTGTTAATTATTTAGGTACAATTTTTAGTCTTATTTAGCACTCAATAATATATTGTGTTTATCATTTAGTAAATTAAAATAACTATGTATATATGTATGTATGTAAAGATATATACATATAATATAACACACACACACACACACACACACACACACACACACACACACACACACACACACACACACACACACACACACACACACACACACACACACACACACACACACACACACACACACACACACACACACACACACACACACACACAAATATCTAACATTAAATTAAGGAATTAGTGGCATGTAAAAGCTTAAAAATAAGTTAAAATGTATTGGAACGATGATCATAAATCTAAAAAATTATGTTCACATCGTCATAGTCATTAGAGGTTTTTGATTGGTTATCCATTTTTTATTTACTAGGTCTTAAAAAAAATATTACATTATAGGCACTATTTGATCTGAAATAAGTAAGAAACACTATAGAGGATATAGGCCAAGGCTAAAATATTTTTGTGTATGGAGATAAAAATAATATCATGAATGCCTAAGGAAGAAAAATATGAAAAAGGATTTATTTGTGTATGGAAATTAGAAATTATTTTCAAAACCTTAAGACTAAAAATATGATTCCTAAGAAGGATAGATCAATAAATATTTAAATTCACCAATATATTTTTCCCTAGTTTTGATTAATTAAACTGTAATGATATATAAGTTATTAGAATGATTACTTAATTCTAACTTATATAATGTATACACATATGTAGGCTAAAGATAGTGATCAGTGTACAAAGGAGGAATGGAGGATCTTAGCTTATTTTTAATAATCATTTGAATTATCAAATTATAAATTTTTTACATATTAATAATATACCATTGATATATGCATGATATATCTCATCCTATTTTCTTTTGGTCAGTTTCAATCGATATGGTTAGTGTTACCAATCAATACTAGTTGTAGTGGTTATAACTAAGCCTACATAAAACAAGTGATTATTTTATTCTATGTCAATGTGATTGTATCTATATTGTATGTTTATACTTTTGTCCACTTACATAATCAAACATATGAATGCTTATATATAAACCTTTTTTTTGCATAGGAAATATGATATCAAATGGGAGGTGTTAGGTGAATGTGTTGAGTTGGAATGACCTTCGACAAACCTTTATAATATAAAAAGAGTTACATTACATTTAAAATAATTTGGAGAGAGATAAAAATCAAATATAGTTCTAATTGTAATTTATGTTGTTGTTATTGTGGATGCAATTCTGGATATTCTTTCTACTATCTTTCCCTTTATACAACCATGCAAGTATGAAATGACCCTTGTAAAATATAGATTCAGATATAGTAATTATGTAAGTACAATATGAAATATTATTTACCCCTTGATAATATAATGTGTTGTTTCTAGAATAAATTAAAATAACACACACAAACACACACACACACACACACACACACACACACACACACACACACACGTGTGTGTGTGTGTGTGTGTGTGTGTGTGTGTGTCTATGTTTTCATTTTATATTATATATGTTGGAATTACTCTTGGTATTACATGAGTACATGGAACTATTTTTTAGTTGGTTTTATACTTGTGGATGGAATATAGAGACCTTTTGTATGTTTTGTGTTGTAAATGATATATATGAACAAGTTTAGCTATGTTGGCTGCCAAGCATATGTGTAAGGCATAAATTTATAATGCTACATACACCAATATGTGTGTTATTAATATTTAATACTTTTTTGATCAATGGGTTATCACTCATTAATGTTTATTTTAATTACATTTTTGAAACGAATAGAAATTCTAAGTTTGATTTCTATATTGGAGGCTACCTAGTATACGAACAAGTTATTTAAGTGTTGGAGCAAATTGTTAATGTGTGGAGGAAGAAAGAAACCTTAAGATATTTGTATTATGAAATAGTAGTGTTATATAATTCTTTACCCCTTTCTTGATGCTTAAAAAAATGAAATGGATGAATGTAGACATGTTGGATATCACTCTTATGAGCTCAATATGCATAAATTCTTCTTCTCTTATTGATTGGAACTGAAAGCAAATTATATGTCATGGCATGCCCAAACATTATTTTTTTAGGATTTCCATAAACAAAATGTTTTATTTGGGTATCACCTAATCAACATAATTTTTTCATTGAATAAACATTGTTGATGGTGTGAGTTTGGTATGTCTATTTAACATATGTGGAAAATTTAATGCTTATATATTCTATAAATTGGTTCATGTTAAAACCTAGTGTATGCATGAATAAATTATAATGGTATTACTATACTATGTTTTGATATAATTGGAAATCTATTGTATACATGCATACTTTGTACTTGTTCTTATGGTAAAAACATTACCCAACCATGTTTGAACACATTTGAAAGGATGGTGTATGAAGCTGAATTATTTCATTAGTAAACTCCTAGATTGAAGGAGAGATTTATATCTGAATTGTTAATTATTCATAATAAATTTTTGATTATATGTATGGCTTTCAATGCCAAAGTAAGTGTGAAAGTTGAATTGTATAAATATGCTTCCTTAATTAAAATAATGGTTGATATAATAATCAATGTCATGGGAATATACATTTGGCTATAAGGTACATTTAGTTGTATTAATTCTTCCTTTATTATTGTATCGCATTGGCTAATTGCCAATATAAAATCACTTATCAATTCAATTATGGGATGACACCATATTTTATCTAATGCCTAATGAAGTTAGTCATTATTTTATGAATTTTCATTCAATTAGATAGTGACATTCATAATGATTAATTGGATGACATATGAACTTAAATCTAGTATGTTGGAAATGGTGTAGTAACCCTAAGCCATGAAAAATTAATATCCTTAGCTGGTAACACATGAATAATTGCATTTGATAAGTTTATTTTCATTTTTTTCTTGATTGTAATCTCTTTTATGAAAAGGATATTTCTATTATATGCTTAAAGGAACTTAGCATAATCTTCATGTGTTCAAATTAATGGTTGATATATATGAATAACATGATGGATATTATACCTAATAGTCAATTAGGGAAATGTTATACCTATTTCCATATCATGAACTTGTTATTACCCAATGATGCCATAGGGTGGTTTAAAGATACCCTTTATGGTTTGTTTGAAATGACCATTTAACCACAAATGAACATAACCAAAACCCATCAATAAGAGTAAAGACACTTAGCAAGGGAGAAAGACCTATTAATGGTCCTACATGGAAAAACAAGTGACACATATGGTACTCAGTACCTATCCATGTATGCATACATCAATACATATTGAACCACTTAAACACCTTTAAGGCAACCTACTTCCCCATAACATCTTTTATGAGTAATTACTCCTAAATATTTATTTTATTCACCTCCTTTGTTTCCAATTTTATGTACATGAGTATGTTAACTATCATTTACTTTAACAAGCAAGGTTTCAGTCTAAAATTCATCCAAAAGCATAATATAATATTCAAATCCATTTTCTTGGTTGTTTCATCTAACATAAGAGTAGTTTTTCTACTGTAGGGAACTCTAGGACTTGTAAAGTTACTACATGGATACCAATGAATTATCCCAATTAGGTAGAGTTGTGAAGTAATTCATAAAATCACTTAGCCTTTTGGGTTGAATTTTAAGGTGTTGTATTTTTATTATATTTTCTATAATTTCTATGCATCTCTCACAAGAAATGATTTTAAATAGCCTAAATTATTCCTATGTCAGTTGTTATCACCCTTGGCCTTGGTTGGGGATAACCCTTCCTAAATCTAGTTGCGTCAAGGTAAGTCTCACCTATCAACCATTGAATTGTATGGGCGAGTCAATAGGAGCTAGGTGACTTAAGATTTGATCTCAGAATTATGAGAATAATATCCAATATCTATGGTCAACATGTATGGGTGAGCCTTCCCGAGATGCTTGAAAAATTATGACCCAAGAAAGACTAAGGGTTCAACCTGGAACTAGAGTGCATAATAGGGTGTGAAAGGGGATGAATTACCTAGGTAAGTCAACAAAGCATGAGCTCTCCACTCATAAATGTATTTCCTTGAATTTCTAGTAACATTATGAACTTATATGGGTGTGACAACCAATGTTAATTATTTATAGAAAATATGATATACATTATTGAGCATGAGCTGTATATATTGTATTCTTTTAATTAAAAGAACTCAAATATTATATTTTTTAATATTTAGTAGGACACTACAAGGTTGTTAGTTTTAGTGGAGTGAAACAATATTCATGGGTGAGATTCTTGTGGACAACAAGGCTGCCATGCCTCTTTTCAAGATTATAATAATATTTTTATATAGAACTTTCACGTAATGATATTGTGGAACAACTATGGTAAACAACCAAAGATTATGGTTTGGTCTAGGTATCACTATACATGACTGGTGCTAGTGTTAAAGTATATTATTTTTCTATGATAAATGCCTAAGAAGCATTGGCTCATCTATTGTATTAAATTTTTAAGTAAACTGAGAAAGTTTGTTATCTAATGCATTGCTTGGTTGGTTGAATTGCATCTGTTGTGCATCCTAAAAATTGGGTAGGATTATGTTGTGCTAAAAACTTATGCATTTTAGCTAAGGTACGCTTCATCTTATTGGCCTTTTTGAGTTAAATTAGTGAAGCAAGTGGATTCATAACTCTGAAAAGGGCTGAAGTTAATAAGTTTTTGTAATGTTTATTGTGATCGTAGATCTATTTTACATATATGATGTATATTTTAATCATGGATATGCCTAATTCCATGTGTATGTTTAACTTATCTTGGTTGAGTTATGCACCCATGGGGATGCCTATTCAAACATCCCTACATATTGACACCCATGAGGATTTCTATTAGCATATGTGTTTTACATCTAGGAGAATGTTTACTGTAAGTTTTGATTGAATGTTTTTTTAAGGATACTGTAATTACCATAGTAGTGATATCATATTCACCTTGATGCTTGGCTAAACTTAGCCTTTCCTAGATTGTTATTACATCAAATTAAGCATCACCATTTATCCTTTGACATGGTTGATCAAGTTAACTAGTTGAATAATGGTATAGGCTTGTTATTGGAATATTAAGACAATGCCTTTATATCCATTGATAGTTTGCATAGGAAAGCCATCTGATGAGGCTAAGGTATGATATCTTGAGAAGTATAAGGGCGTGACTCAATATTGGAGGACCTAATGGGGTGAGTATGAATGACTTGTTTAATCAAGTTAATAATTTTTAGAGATATTTTATGGTTATTAGGTAGCATGAGCAATCTATCCATGATGCATAACCATTATTGGTAAAATTTTGGAAACTCATAGAGATAGATAGGCATTATTGAAACACAACCTTCCTTGAATAAAATTGATTGTAATATAAAATCCCTAGGACTAATCATTTGATATCATTAGATGGATATCTAATGTATTTTACATGGCATATAAACATTGGGTGTACCAATGAAAATTATGGACCCTTGTGCTACACAACCCTGCATGTTTAATTGTTATAATCTGAAAAAAACCTTGGCATAGTTACCTACACCTGAATGTGTACTTATCTTATGTAGATCTTTCATACATATACATTGTTATATATTTATTATATAATCCTTGTAAGGTGCGAAAGTGATTAACCACATGAAATGTGTGAACTTTTTGTGCTATAAATATAGCTCTGTAGGTCTTCTAAATATGTTATATATGTGATATTATGTTGTTAAACTATGAATTGTGAATCTAATCGCTTGCATTATGTAACTCCCTTTTGGAAGCCAAATCCCTTGTTTAAGATGCCAAGGTATAGTTCCATGATGTATTTTTTAATCCCACATTTTTATTCTAGCATGAACATTGATGCAAGTAGGCGGTTGAGGGTAAGGAAACACTATTTTTTTAATGGTTTAGATTGTGTACTTGATAGGGAGTAGAGTCTATGGTAAGATGAAAACCCACTCTTACCCTCTCCATGAGGCAATTTCCTGATTGATTTAGAATGTGCACCATGAGAGACACATATTAGCCATGAGATCCTCATGCATAATGGTTGTTTATGGTTAAGTTTTACTTTATCCACCTTGCAGAGGTTCTTTCTAAATAGCTTATGTGAAATTTTGTTATTTATCCTTGTGAATCACTAATTGGTCCTGTAATTTGGATGATTATGCAAAAAAACAAGTACTTGTTGAAATACATGTATGTGTAAACATGTTATGATCGAGGTATTATATTCTTATACCTGAAATGTATATGTTCTAGAGTGATTTCATTTATGAATTATTTTATGCATGAATAAAATTTATGCTGATTTTATGTTTGGAAGGAACATTATAAGTCCTGATCAGGCAGATTCTAAAATATTGGGTAACTTGTCTAATTATTTCCATGAGGTAAGTATAGTAAGATGGTGGGATTGTGATCCCTATAACCATTATGTGACCTCACAAAGTTGGTGGAGAACATGTGGTAAACCTTTGGGTTGCATGTGAAGGCCTTGAATAGATTTTTTAATTGTTTAGTGTGGATAGTGTGTAACACTACACTATCCCATGAATGTTAATTATTTATTTGAAAGTAACCATTCAAAATGAGTTACTAACCTATGATAGCATTTCATAATGAATATTGATTAAGTTATGCACAATACATAATGTGTTTTGGTAAAGACACTATTTTATGTTCTAAAAAAAAAAAAAAAAAAAGAAAAAAATTCTTGATGGGATTATGCATTTACAATTGTTGTCATGAAAGTTATAATTTCTTTCGGTAATGTTCTCCTCATAATAAATATATGTCTAACTGGGAATTGGTTCTATAGAAATTTTTTGATCTAAATAATCATAAATTGTTAAATCTCCCTTTGTTATGTAAACTAACCACTATAAAAGTTGTGATTGGAAGGTAACAAAATCCTTTTTTTTCCATACATAGTAATGATATTTTGCCATAAAGGACTTAAAAGTCATGCCTATATCGGTGGATAAATTTTAATAGACTATGTAGAACTATGTTAAAAGGATAGGGTATATGCTAAATAATAACATATTCAGAACTATTAGACCTTTTTATGAATTTTGTAAATAGTTAATTTGGTTGATTATTAATGGCCGATGAATAAAAAAAGTAGAGTTATACCCTGAGTTGAGATATGTGTATGGGCATTTAATGCTATAATGACTTATGTATCTCCCTATTATTCTTATATTGTCATAAAATGACATGTGGGCTGATAAAACATTTCTTATGACTTTGATAAAGGAAGATATGGTTTTAATCATGCTTATGATGGGAATGTCACATGTTTCCTACCTAAATGTTGTATTACATCCTCTTGCTTTTCTATTATGAAAGCCAATGGTTTTTCCAATAAATCATATATTTAAGTTGTATAAGTACATAAAGGACTTATAATTACTTAGAATATTTTAGAAAAATACTAAGGGTATCCACCATTACTAAAAGCTCATATGATGATGGTTGAGTAATAAAACTTTTGTAAAGAGTGTGATCAATTCCCCATGGATAGATGAGTCTTTAGTTATTTATATATAGTTGTCGAGACCACTCCTCTCTAACAGGGGAGGATGTTATGACCCCACCCTTGTTATACTTTTATATGACTACTTATATGATAATATTATTATATGTATAGTTGATTTCTACACTTCCTTACCTATCTAGACTATGTTATTAGATTTTGATGCTATAATACTTAACTACTGGTTGATGTATATATCATGTTTAAAATTTTGAACTTGATGATATGTGGATACATGATTTAATTAATATTTTATTACAGTTCATTACTTATTTATCATTTTAGTAGTTTTGATCAAGTACTACCTATTTATAAACTCAATGGTTATAGGTACTATTATGAGCTACGCTAGATGTTGACATCAGTATTAGGGGAACCAAAATGGTTCTGAGTAGTCAGATGAGTTCCTCTAGGTAACCATGTATTTTTGGTTAGTCTTGTGTCATTACATAGTATTGTCTATGATTATGCCATCAAATTTTATTTCTCACTTTATTGTATTTTTTTCTGGTGTATTATCATTTTACTGGTTATTTTCTATGTGTTTTCTTGGTGTTGAAATCATCTACTCAGACTTATTATTTTATCTCCTTTGTGAACTCCTCACCACTCTTAGTCTATTGGACTCACCCTTTCTAAACTTACACACCCTAAGAGACATACCTAGAACAACCCACAAGACACCCCCTCCCATGTAGATTATTAGCTTGGTTTCTTGGTAATTATTTTGGCTAGGTTAATTCAACCATTGAGGCATTAAATATTTAATTATATTTTAGTTATATTTAGTTTTATTATTTTAATGGATCAAGATTTCAAAAGAGATCATTAATTAACATTTCATTCGTGAGTTTTGGTGGGGGGGAGGGGAAGTTGCATGGAAATTTAGTTGATGGATATAAAGGAGGCTTTCTCTCTCTGTAATGAATGTGTAATTGAATAGGGGGTATGTCAAGTTAGATGTAGATTAAAGAAATTCAGACGAAAATCGGTAGATGGGATTTAGCAAGGAGAGATGAATGGAGAGAAGGGGGTGAAAAATATAGAAAGAGTTTTCTAGCTTTTATCTTTGCTTTTTAAACTTTGATGTGGATTCTATTTTTCATGGTCAATTCTCACTTTTGGGAAAGCAAGATAAAATTAGAAACCTGATTTTGATTAGATTATGGAGATTATCCCATCTCCACATTGAATTGGGTAAGTCATTTTGGATGTTAAGATAGTTATTTTCTCTTAGAAGTAAATTATAATGATGTTGGATGCTACATATGCAGCTGGAAAGTTGAAAGACTTCTAGATGGGTATCCATCTTCCAATAAGTTTTTAACATTACTATTTTTCACATATAAACTTAAAAACAGAGGTTTATTATGCAATTTAGTTTTTATACATATTGGTTTGTTTATATCATTAGCATGGTGAATGTGTTATTGTGTGAAAAGTTGTGTGTTTTCCCTTTTTATTATGTAAATTTCATGGCCTCACATTATTAAACCTATTGTTGCATTTATTTGGTTTTGTATATGGTAATAAATCACCCCTACTCCTTATAAATAATGTTGTGGATGTTTAAAATAGTTCTATTGCATGAATTTTTTGTTATTAAATTTATGAACTTGACTTTTGTTAACCCCATTTGTGCCATGATGTGGTTGTAATAGTGCATCCTAATGGGTAAGTCATTTTGGATGTTAAGATAGTAATAGTTGAGTTTATTTTTGTGAATATTGGATCTTTGGATTATATTATTTTCTACTTAGGATTTTATTTTGAATTCACCATGCTAGTGTATTAAATAGCATGACTTGGAATATGGTTATACTATGGCCTTGTCATAGATTATTGTATATTTTAATCAATGTCAAACCATTATTGCATAGATAATTTTGACTAGATCATTTCCTTAATGAACTGGTTATTTACGTTTTCCTTGCATATGCTTGTTTTGGGCATAAATACCTATATGTGGGTTTAATTAGAAATCTTAAGTATTTTATTCTAAAAAGCTTGATTTTGTCATGGATTTATTAAGAGTCCTATATGCTTTATGTATGGTTGAATGGTGGGAATAAGGGTGAAGCCGAGTTGGAATCATCATTTTATAATGATGGTTTTTTTATTTTTAATTAAACCATTTGAGAGGTCTAAAGCTTTATTGACTCATGTTGATCTAATTTTAATATTTGAGGATCATATGAGGTCATGAGACCTCATGATGATCCCATGAATATCACATATTGATTATTGACTTGAAATTGGTCTATTAATTTGCATGATTTTCAGAATCATTGTTTAACTTTTTAGAATTTGTTGGTATTATTGGAGGTTTTGAAGAATATGTTGATTGGGTTATTTGTGTTAGCTGCCTTTGATTTGTTTATTTTTGGACTGTGGATCGGTTTAGCATCATTATTGAATTATATATATTTTTCTCATACTTTATTTATGAGTGTTTGATTTCATTGCTTTTGAGTAACCATTCCAATACTAGGCTTAAATGGCTAAGCTATAGTTTGTATGTTAATATGCCTAGGATATAGACTATTAGCGAAGATAATATAGGCTAACTATACACTTGGATAGTTTCAAGTTGTTTGTTTTGAATGCTATATAAATAAATATAGTTTTTAAAACCATTACTATATCTTTAAACCATCCTACAATGGTTATCCCCACTCCTAATTTATATTGATGTTGGATTGGGTTATTTTTGTCTTGCCTTAGAATGGTGGTTG